>VSDK01017951.1:63217-95212 GCA_009767595.1 Symbiodinium kawagutii | reverse complement strand
GGGGTGCCCTACGAGCCCGCGGGTGCCAGTTCGCGCACGAGGGTTTTGGTTGTGAAGGTTCGCCGGCCGCGCGCTCACTGCGCATGTGCTTGGTTGACCCACACCCCCAGCACCAACCCTTCTTATGCACAATTCCCCGCTCATGCCTCTATGTGCCATTCCTTTTTTCTTGAACCCAGTTTCCACTCAGATTGACGTCACCAGTCCCCCCTGTTTTTTCCCAACGCTTTCTACATCACTGCAGCTATCAATTTGGGACGTAAACATATAACATAGCGACCGGTTTACGACTATCCGCCTCCAAGGCTTGGAGCCGATGCCCTGATCTACAAATGACCCTCCTGAAACCACCAACGGGTTTTGTCACACTTGCACTTTTGGCACGTTTTTGTCTTGGCAGCAACTTTGTTTTGTTCGGTGTTGTTCTGAAGGCACATGTGGTGGCCCACGCCCATACTGCTTGGCACGCACAAGAGCCCACGCCAAAAACGTTAAATGTTAGGGTTTGCAAACATGTTTTTCATCCAAAAAAAAAAAACCAACTCTGTTGGCAAAAGGCGGGGAAAAATCCTAGATGTTTCTTGCTATCCTACTGTTTCGGACACATTATGACCACCCAGCATCACCAGCACACTGTTCCAAAAAGTTCCTCCTCTCGAAAGCAAAATTCCAATAACAATATGGGGAAGGAAGTGAGTAAAAACATCCCAACATCTTTTGGGAAGGGTCGAACCTGCAAAGCATATTATATCGGAGCGCAATATTTGGATGTGAAACTTGCAATGCATGTTTCATGATTCATCCATAGTACCCGTGGCCTAAGCACGGCGGTTGCATGTTTTTCTCGTTCATGTCAATTCATGGCGGGGAATATTTGGCAAATTTAAAAAGCCACAAAATGGGATGACTGTTTGCGTAAATTTGTTTTAAATCAATTTGGCCAAAAGCCGTGGTGGCTCTTAGAAACCATGAACCGGCATGGTTGGCTTGCCGAAGAGCAAGCCTTCCTGAATTTTTGTTGGTCGGTGTGACTCTTGGTTTGCCCATGTCCCTATGGCACCGTAGTCTTTGATTCGAACGGGCGGAAAGCGGAAAAAAACTTGTTGTTCTTGTTTGATCACCTGGGAACCGCCGACCGGTAGCCGGAGGAAGATCGGACGTCCGTTGAACAGGTACTACGGTGAGCTTGCTGAATTTAACAAACGGCAGGGTTTTGGGAACTGGACGGCGGATACTGCACAAAGACACGCTTGGAATGACCTTTTTCGGTGAGTTCATTGCCTTCTGCTCCTGAACTACTGTGACCGAAAAAGCCTTATGTGTATAAAATGTATATGTTGTTTCACCGCCCATGCCCTTAGTGTACAGCCCTCGACGGCATACACGAGGCCTCCCCCAATTTCGACTCCAACTCCATTCTGGCGCTATGCGATGCAAGTACGCGATGTGAATGCATACTCTTTACGAATTTTGACAACACACAGTGTTTGGGCAATCAAACATTGGATGCGCGTTTGCAAAGTGGTCTGTTCATGCCTGTTCTTACAACATGCTGGGTCAAAGCACGGAGTAGCATGCCAATTATTTTTTAACCCTCATCGACGGCAGGGCCGTCCACCAATCGGACAAAATTTTTGCATCCCTGATTTCCGGAATTTTGGGTTGTCTTGATCCTTCGGTTCCTGGATTTTGTCGGTCGTTGTGAGTCCCTGGTTTGCCCATGCCCCTACGGGGCCGTAGTCTTCGACTCGAACGGGCGAAAAGCGGAAAGTGAAAAAGTGAAACCAAGAGAATTTGAAATATCAAGTTACGACTGGTCCAAAACATCAATCCCGCACCCCGCACTCAGTCACAACAAGGTCGCTACGTCCCACCCAAATTGCACTGTCACGGGCCAGGGTGTCCCACCTTTTTACTTTTTGTAACGACAATAGGACAATACATTTCTTGGACCTTGTCGCCCCAGCGGGCGCCAACAAAGTACGCGTCGAATCCATCTGTCCACCGTCAATTTTGCGACATAAAACCCCAAGGTCCGTATCTGGATAACACATTTCCGCGACCAAGACTCCACTCCACGTTGCAATCTGACGCGTTCAACCTTGTCATTCCACATGTGTAAAATTTCATGCCCAAAACGCGTCCAATCCACATGGTGGGCGGGGGGATGGATCATGTTGCGAAGCCATTTTCTGAAAGCGCAATCCCAAGTATGCAAGTCACATGCGTGTGTTGCACGATGACCGGCCCCGAACAGAGCAACCGGAGAGACCATTGCGTCAAAATCACGCGGGCGATCCTTGATCCGTGCTGTTTGGTCGCATAAAGTATGTTTATTCGCAAAACAATGCGCCGGCTCGCCACACTTGAAGGACATGGACCCAGCAACCACATGACAACGTATGGAATTCTGAAAACCAGTTGGTTCCATGTCATGGAAAGGTGTTGGCTTCCAATCTTTGAGGGGCGTGTGTATTTTTTTTTGGTTTGCATTTTGCTGGGAAACAAATGGAGCACGCAGTGGACGCATCGATGATCCAAGCCAATGCCAATTTGAAAATCAGACCATGCCTCCTGAAAGGGAAGGCGTTTGTCAGCGTATGAAATCTATTTGTACCCGGGTTCCATCCGCACTCCTGCCACATGTCCAACTGTCATGCACCAAAGCCAAATCCATGCGCCATGTTGCGCCAAGGGCAACCTGCAGAGATGATCAGAGATGATGTTTGCGAGAAAGGGATTGGCTTAGGTGATGGTAGGAAGAAATTTTTGGACGTGAGGTTTGCACATGATATCCCCCCTCTCGAAACAACAGGGACACCATCATACAAATTTTGGATTCTTTGGTGGTGGCGTTGAATGGTGTTGGTTTGATATTGAACCTTGACAAAACGGTCGTATTCACTACTGGCGCTCAGGTTCCAACCCGTATGGTTGTTGCAAATGCCGCTCACCTCTTACCTGTGGATATGCAGAAAGGGTTGGGGTGCATGCTTTGCAAATTTGGATCCAAACATTCGGGCAAAGACACGGAATACCACATTCAAAATGCAATCAAGCGATGTTCTGCATCCAAATCCATATTCCGTGATAGAAATGTTTCCATCAAGGACCGCCTGAGCTACATCCAAGCGATTGTTACGCCCGTGGTTTGCTTTGCAGCTGGGCACCGTGTGAATCCGTGTGATACACAACGAAGATTTGAACAAATTGGACGCTGCAATGCGAAAATTTTTGCGTGCACTGGTCGGGCCTCCTGTGACGCGCTGGGATTGGTTGTGGCACGAAATCGTCCACTCTTAGAAGGAACGTGCATACTTTGGATTGTGCTTTCCGAAAGTTGCTTCGCAGAATGATTCATCCCCCGGCCCAGGTGGATTGGACACGTCCGTGGCATGAAGTTTTACACATTTGGAACGAAAAAATTGAACGCATCAGAGTGCAACATGGCGTGGAATCTTGGTCGCGGAAATGTATTGTTCAGTATTGGAAGTTAACCTCTTATGTTGCAAAACTGCCGGTGGACAGATGGATTCGACGTGTACTTTGCTGGGACCCGCCGGGGCGACGTGGTCCAGGTAATCCACGACACAACTGGTTGACAAAAACTATTGCATATTGTCGTTACAAGGGACTTGGAGAGTGGGACACCTTGGCTGCTGACAATGCAACGTGGATGAGACATACCAATGATTTTGTGACTTTTTGCGGAGTGCGAGATTGATGTTTTGGACCTGCATAGATTTGATTTTTTATTTGTGTTCCTTTGGTTTCACTTTCTCACCTGCGCCCAAATGGGCTGCCTCCGGGCATGCAGGGACTCGACTCGACTCGACTTAGAAGGAACGTGTGCACACGCAAATGCAACAAACTGGCGCTGTGCCTTGGCCTCAAGTCTGTTTACGTCACCACTGGAAACTCGCAAGGCATATTGCAAAGCTGTCCCCAGATCGTTGGGCCAAACGTGTTTTGTTTTGGACTTCTGGCGGGCCCGCTTCCGTAGGACGGCCATATCTCACTTGGACATCGCAAACCGAAGCGTTCTGCAGATTCACAAGTCTGGTCGATTGGTTGATGTTGGCGCAGGACGAAGCATTATGGATGCACTGCTTGGATGAATTTGTGACGTTTCGTTGTCTCGAAGTTGGCTCTGTTCAATTTATTTCGTCTCACCTTCCTGCGCCCTAAATATGGTCTGCCTCCGGGCTTGCAGGGTCTGATCTGATTTGATCAGGGCTATTAGCTGCAATGCCTCGCGCAAGGAAACCCAACGATGATGCAGAAATGCGTCAAGCAAGCAACATCCACTTCATCCAGGTTGGGTTGGTGGATGGAGCGGTGTCCAACAGCAAAAAAAAACACGGGGCCGACGACTGCATCGAAACCATACCTTGGTCTTTTCTGGGTGGGCCTTTCCATTTCATTTGGGCCATGGGTGACACCATGTTGCGAAAACGAAAAGGAGGAGTCAAGTGGCAGGTTGCCGCTGCAGGCGGCAAGTCGCCCCATCAATGAATCAACCAATGTTATCGCCCGTGGGTTTTATAGATTTTAATGCCCTTGCGTGCAGCTGAACCCACGGCAACGTCTTCAACAATTTGCAAGGTATAGTCTTCAGCGCGTAAACCTTCGTGTTTGCACGTCCGAAAGCCATCATTTGTAAGAGCGGGCGCGCGAGGGAAAGATTGGATGGGTGAGTAAGTGAGCGAGTGAGCGAGTGAATGAGTGCGCGAGCGAGTGAATGAGTGCGTGAAAGCATCATTTGCCTGATCCGCATATTTGGTTTCTCCGCATCACCATTGCTATCGTCATTTATCAACACCACCACCACCAGCATCACTATTTTTTGTCCATCCCTTGTCCATTTCTCACCAACCCCACCCCTTCCAGATTGATTGCCGTTATCGCCTTGCCTTGCGAAAAGCCATGTCCAAGTTGGAGAATTCACAAGTCAAAATTGCGCGTAATGACCCGACAAAGAAACCGAAGCGGAGCCGAGCCGAGCCGCGACACATGTTTTTACTGACAAATGTGCGTGAGCAAAATAAAATGTTTGAAGTTGCCTGGGCATGATGGCTGGTGTCAGGGATTGGTCTTCCGCTGGCGCCGAGTGAGGGTATACACCCCAACATACCCCAACCATCTGCGTCCGACATCGTTGCCCTTCACCACAAGCGCCTGTTGGCCGAAATTAAACGCTGTGATGGCCGAGGTCCGCTCGTCAGGACACTCCTTTTTCAGGCGAAGTGCAAACCCACATGCGCAAATTGTTCGATCTAAATTTCCAACATGAAAATCGTTTCGGACCTTGTGCGTGCAAAGCAACAGATAAAGGAAAAACAAACATAAATTGACACTGGTTCACTCCATCCTTTATTTTGTGCCAGTTTCCATTGCGGGTCCACATTCTGAAGACCCCTCATTGGCATTATACATTTCCAGATGTTTCTGTGAATCGGTTGCCTTTTGACCCACCAAGTTGTGCGGATTTTTTGAAAGTAATGCTACTGTCCTGAGGCGCGCTCAGAAAGAAAGAGACGGCTACAATAGCTGGGCCTCGTACTGGCACAGCAAAACTGGTATGGGGCAGTGTTCCCTGTGAAGTCCGTGGCTGATACTAGGCCCATTCTGCCCAAATCAAGCCGCGCAGCAAGGTCTAGGGGCCCAATCGATGTCTGGTGCAAGCAACCAATGAGACAATGACAGGCAATGAAAAGATCAAGACAGGATTGGGACCAATAAATGTAATTTTCAAACCGGATTAAAATGTAATTGTATAGAGGAATGGGTTCGTGGCAGTGGGCCAAGTACTGGGGACAGAATACTCTATAGATTATCACAACACGTTGTTGTAAAATGACCTTTGGATTTCAAACATATTGTATCATTGATTCTATGCCTTGCCACAAAATAGAATTCAACACTTTGAGAGTTTGTAAATTGTGTTTCGAAAAAATATATAGCGCACAAAGCCAACTATTCCTTGCGAAACATAAAGGGGGATGTTCTGTCTAGGATGAGCTCGTCCCTGCGGTGGGTCACGGTGATTCTACCATTTGGAAAAGGTTTCGCACAGTTTCGCCCACAACTTCCCCCAAACTCAAATAAGTCGCCTCGAAGCATTCAGGGCCAACTCAAGTCAACCAATGCACAAATGGTCGCTGCAGGTCATTGCTTCCCCCTGGGGTGTTGACGGCCATGGCAATAACTCTGGCACTTGTAAGATGAGCCAGGCGCCCTAGTCTTTGCACATGAGAATGTGCCTACCCGAAGCGACCAGCATTTGACATCGTCTTCGCAGTTTGGGTTGTAAATTATACGTTATACATCACCAATGTGTTTTATTCACGCTGGTGCCCCTTGATGCTGAATTCATGTGGATTTGGATTTGCAAAATTTGAGACCGCGGAAACAGTACCATGATTGGAAGCAAATGGCCCGTGACCATCCCACGCCGGATGCAGCAGTAGCCGAATGTGTCATTTTCACGTCCAATGATGCGTGGTGTCTGCGCTCAAAACGGGCCGCCATGCATGCAGGTTTGGTGCAAACCTTCTTGGAAGAATTTTCAAGCCGCAATTTGCAACATCGAGTTTCATTGATTGCGTAAATTAGTTTGCACGTGCCTGGGGGAAAAAAATCATCATCAAAACGACTGTTTGAACAAACATGCGCCATTGCCGTTGAGGCCGCCATCTCTAGAAGGACGGTCCCGGCCCCCATGTTCATGGCTTGTCCGCCCAGCCGACACATGTTCCGCCGTTGTTGGATGGATGAAGTTGGAAGGCAAAAATTGGAGAGTTCCACGCATGAACAACATTTATTCCAAGCCGCACATTGCAGTTAGGTTCATCTCAAGTTTGCATATGTTGGCGAGCAAATTGGTTTTGGAATTAAATCGAAAATCATTGTTCAAAAAACATGGCAATCAATCTTGTTGGAAAAAATTACCGCCAATTACATTGGGACGCGCCGGAGGAGAAGGACAACAAGGAAACATGATGAAAAATGCTGGTAGAACGGCACGGCTTGGAAGGATCAACCACGTCGGAACAGCATGGCTTTCAGTGGGAAGCAAATGTGAGACAAGTGGGGAACAGGAAGAAATCGCGGATGTGATGGAATCATGATGGAAGAAGAGTCGTTTCTTGCAAGAATTGAGAACCTCAGAACCCCTTTCACTTGTTAGCTGCTTAGGGGAAAAACCAATACAGGACAAAGAACATGTTATGGTTATGGTCACATCCATGTTGGAGAATTTCCTCGAGAAAAGTCTACACCACACACTCTTCATTCTCCAGGGTTCTCCGCATTCCCCCAGGAGTTTTGCTTCCCCTCCATCCGGAGACAAAAAAAGTGTTCCGCCCCAGGCACCCCCTGGCCCAGGTATCATCTACATCTAAGTGCTGTGCAAAATATGCACCTGCGACAAATCGCGCACAGCCCACGTTATTTTGTGCAAAATATGCGCTTGCGTTGGCGTCTCTTTATCCTCGCGTTTTTCATTGGAAACAATCTTAGACACCAAATTTGTGAAAAACGGCATTCGGGCCATACTAAGCCTATGAGCGCCCACCCGTGCGCAAACCAGCCAAGCTGGCCAACAATTTGAATTCACCAGCCAAGCATCTCACACTGTGCTTCCAAGCGTTTCTTTACTTCGACCCAACTGCTCCAAGTATCACGCACTGTTTATCTTTGAGGTCAGAATTGTTGCTTAACGGAAAGGCCTTTTTTTCATCATTTTCGAACTGACCTCGTTTTTGTAGACATTAGCACGTCCACTTGCGTTCTTTGGCACAGCTGTTCTTCAATGGTTGGAAATTGTTTTAAATCACGTAATTGTAATGCTGAAAAAAAATGCGAGGCAGGCAGCTGTACCAAATCTACAAACGAACGCGCCGCTTGTTGATTTTGCAGGGACACTTCAAAACTCTTCTGTGACGGTAGATTTCGGGAAGAGAACGCCCTGCGTATGGAGTCCTCAGGGGCCTGGATGATAGTTTGACATCGCTGTTTCTTGCAGGAACTCTGCACGACCTCAACGCAATGCTGCTACCAACACTCACTGTGACCAGGAGACCAGTGGAAACCATAATCCACATATGGCTACCACACCACTTCAACCCTGTATCATGTCTTCACGGAGTTTGGAGACCTGTGCAGCGCCTCAATTCCAGGACCTGTTCACATACAGCCATGGCCATGTACATAATTCGCGGCAATTTCAGCCTGTTTTCCGTTGTTTGGTGGGAATGCTTCTAGGGGGCTTGCAGAGATAAAGTGTCTTTCCCTTCGCGTTTGTCCGTTTTAAAACGTTTAAATGGTATAGTTTCAAAATGTTTATAGGTTTAAATAATATTACTGTAGTTTTAAAATGCTTATAGCTTTAGAATGTTTGTATACATAGTAGTGCATACTAAGTTGCAATCATATGGCACTATGTCGAGGCCTCAGGCCCAAGGTTACTCGCGAGCGCCACCGGAGTTTTATGGGTTGAAAAGTCGAAACTGCTGTATTTCTCGGTTGCCACATTGAAACATGTTGAAACCATTGATTTTGATCTGGCCTACCGTGGTGAAGGGATTAGTTCTTCCCCAAGTGCATTTTTGCCAGGGTCACAAGTGCCAGGGTCAAGCTGAGAGCTTTCTGCAAATGTTGTGCTGACTTTGGATGGTCAAACCCCGACGGACAATTTGTCTATGGGTCAAGGCTTTAATCAACCAACTACTATTGGATAATCACCAACAATCGTAGGGTAAACAGCCTGGTAGTTGATGGGGAAAGCCCACTACAAGTAGCCATGTTGCGACACACGAATCAGCTGCCTCCACAAAAGGTTGCGGTCCACACCCTCCCTGTGCAGCCAGCAGCAACCAGTGGAACCCCTGTTTCTTCTGGCAATGCTATCGCTCACTAACCACAGCATCAAAAGAGTGGAAAGGGCAGAAACCTGCAACAAAATAGTTGGCCAGTTTTATCAAAATAGTGGTGCAACTAGAAATCCATGGTCAACATTCACTTTCACTTCGCCTGTAAAATAAATAGGCCGTGGCCATTGACATGTTGCCGTTGTCAACCCTCTGGGACCGTTAATCCATCGTCCGTCAACCTAAGAACGGTGAATCGTCAGTACCGGTCGTAAATTGATTTGAAAAATTAAATATCGATAAATAATGGGATGTGACAAATGTAGCAGTAAATCCGAGTAAATCTTACATAGTCTTACCCAACTGTCCTTCATTGACATCACTTTTCCATGCTTGTCGACCCTTCCACCACTCTACGGCTGCGTTTTTCTCGTGAAACGTCTCTCGCTTCTGGCGTTTCTGCGCGGGTTTGGTTTCCTCCAAGTTGGGAAATCTGCACCAACATTTTGGAGGAAGCTGTCAAGCGACTAGTGTCCATGAATGATGTCCCCCCCAGTTCTTGGTGTTTTCATGTTCCCCCAGAACTGGATTGTAAAACATCACCAAATTGGATGTTTAGTTCTTAGTTCTTCACATCAAATTGGATGCTAAAAAAATTCTCGGGGTACCCCCCACACCCCGCAACTCGAAGCGCCGACGAAGAAACTGCGATCCCTTTTGGGATGTCAACCTGGAGCTTCGGCACAGCGATCCCAGGAAGTGCGGCTGAAACGGCAATCCTTCAGAGACTTTAGGCTACAAAAATGATTTAAGCCATGTTGAGCTCGCAGCAAAATCATCAGATTCAGTGGAAATCAGCGATAACCTTGCCCCAGAAACCATGAGAATTACAGTAGCTCACTATGATCTTATCATCATTATTCCCAAGAAACTATTATTTACCATGATTAAACATGATTTACCATTATTGCCCAACGATTATTAATTAACCATCATTAAAACTAACCCTTAAGCCTTAAACCCCAAGAAAGCCATGACAAACCAATCCAGGGAACACCAAACAAAAGTCAACCGAGGCACCACGAAGTCAACAGGGTCTTCAGTCAATTTGTCCAGCCAAGCTTCCATCAGTTTTTCTAAATACATATATATTTTTTCCCTTTACATATATTACTGAAATAGATATCTATATTTCAATAGTGAAATACATACATCATATGTATGTATATATAAATCATACTATATATATATATATGTATGAATATGATTCTGGTATGTTGTGCCATATGATTGTGCAGGGTCTGGCCCAACGTGCCCTTTTTCAAAGCGCTACACCATGTTTCCTCACCCATGAGAATTCGCAACCCTGTTGAGACCGAGTGGCCTTGGTATTATGGTTTCTTGCGCGGCATCTTTTCCACAGAGCAGCAAGAGAACCAGCCCTGACAACCGAGCCAGGTCGCAAAGATTGTTGCCATGAGTAGTTACGCAGAAGTCTGTCAAGGTTTTCAAGGAAAGTCTTCTCTTTGCCACGAATCTCACAAGTGAAGGTGCTTTTTCCCAAAATCCTTGAATGTATACCGCGTCGGGGCACTAAAGTAATCCTTCGTATTCTGTATGCATCAAGTTGATTATTTTGCTGAGGATACTGAAACTCAAATGTTGAGACCAAATAATGTTGACTCCTGATGCCTATGTAGCCTCTCATAATGGCAAGCGATTCCGAACACTGGATCCATCAATGGTTGCCTTCCCCTGACAAAAGCTGTGACAAAACCAGCTAGTGTCTTAACGGACGGATACTGTGATGCACAAAGATCGAAAAACCAAACATTCCTAGGGGGTCCAGGCACCCGTGGAAACTCCTCATAGGACAGGAGTCCTCTTCAATAGTTTCTTTTCTCATCAGCTGACTAATAGAGTAAGTCAAAAGCTGTCAGGCACAAGTAGCAAGTAGTAGCTGGAAAGCAGGAGAAGTGCAAAACAGCGATCAGGAAGTAGAAACTAGAAGCCACAGGCTGGAAGTGAGAAGCAGGTACGGGCACGGTTGGAACTGAACATGTCGTGCAACAGTGTCACAGTGATACCTTTGTACTGCGACTTCCTGTTAGCTACTTTTTGTTTCCCACCTTCCACTTCCTACTTACTGTGTACTACACCAACAAAAAACGCTGATGCTTCTCGAAACAAAAAATCCGCGTAGTTCATTTCATAGTGGTTAAAACTGAAAACTCGGGATCCGAGATCAGTGAAGCGGGCCACATGAATCAGAACAGAACAGTATGAACACCACATTCTTAAGGAGAGCATGTGCAAGCTTATCATGGGGAGCAGAGCCGCACTGTTCAGGTAGACCTTATCTACACTGCTATTGCATCTGTGCATGGTGGTCAATGACTGTTGTTGTTTGGGTCCTGTGTTCCTTTTGCAACATTCTAAGCACCCCCACCGTTCGAGAGTTTGCAAACGACATTCTTGAGCCGTTTTCTAAGACTTTGAGGGCACGTCACAATACGAATGTCCGAAAGATGAGGCCCAGGTTCGTCGGCCAATCTTTGACTGTGACTATCTATATTGGGTGACAAAATGCTTTGAAATATCTTGAAATGTCATTGCCGTCATTGCCTAACCCTGTGTCTCACCCTTTGTCTCACCATCAAGTTGTGTGCAAGAGAAACGCATTCTTAACGAAGAACATACACATACAAGAAACATAGATAAAGACAGTTTGGTGAAAGTTAATTCGTCCTTGAAATATCGAAATTTCAATCCCCGCTTACCCAAGGCCTGTGCTTTCTCTTCCTTAGCAGCCGGTCGCCCAGACGGCGAAGCATGCTCCCGAGAGTCCTGCAGGGCACGTTGTGGCACACTTTGGACCATCCAATGGAACATCCAATGGAACATCCAATGGAACATCCAATGGAACATCCAATGGAACATCCAATGGAACATCTCAGGTAAGCGGTAAGTGGATATATACATACACCATCAAAACAGAAGCTGGAACCATTGGTTGGTATATGTTGGTATCATATCAATATGGTGAACATTTCCATATCGACGCTTTGAATTTCGATGGTACAGTAATGGCATGACCATCACAGCAAGACGGCCTGCAAACCAACTGATGCTGGGGTCCACCAATCTGTATGGGATCCTTGCACAAAACCAGGAGAACTGATAGGATCTGCTGGGTACCCGTACAGATTTCTGTCCGAAAGAAGAATGAGAGAGAACAACAAAAAAAGAAACAAAAAAGCGTCAAGATCATATGAGGTCAAACATACTGCCATTGTACCGTGATCCCTAGAGGAATGTCAAAAGATGTAAACTGTTCTCATGGCCCTGCATCCGTTATTCACCATGCAGCAAGTCAAGGCATCTCCAGCCAGGTGCCCCCCCAGGGTGCCCGCACCCCCAGGTCTCCTCGAAAGAGGCCCGCACAGCTATCTGGTGTCTTAGAACTGCTTCCTGGACCAACAGAGTTCATGAGAGCCGACCATGCAAGGGATAGCCTTGGCAAAACTGAGTGCATGCCCCACCTGGTTCCAGTTGGAAACAGTGAAATGCTACGCATGAGCTTAGCATGCACCCGTCCAATGATGTCAAGTGCCTGTCATACAACAACTTGACTGATACTGATGGCAACAGACTTGGAAACCTCGATGTTTCATGGCTTCCGGCTTGGCTGGAAAGGAACCTATGACACATCATGATGAATTTGTCATCAGCTGAAGAATCCCAGCCTGATGCATCTTGGATCAGCCACGCAAATCGAGCTGCGCTGAAACTGACCATCTTTGGTGCTCAGTCCACCCCTCAGTCAACACCCCGATAACTCTGGTTTACATCCTCAATACTTCATCGGATTGTCATGCTGTGGCAAGTAGAAATGTGGGCATGATGTTTGATATCGACACACTCACTTTCTCGATCGGGTATGATCGGCTTCTGTCCTTTTGTCTTAGTTTGGTTCTCCCTGTACCATCAGTTGGTTACTATACATCGATTTTGCGGTGAGGATGACCAGGTTCTGGCAAGTTCGCCAATTGTTCCTTCCCAGTACACCAGGGTCTATCCACTGTGCAATGACTGACCATCATCAACCCACCTTGACACGAAGCATCAATGAACTGTTGACCATCAGCTGTTCTTGAACATCAAGCATCAGCTAAGCACCATCATTAATCAGCATGAACCAGCAGTCAACCAACTCAAGCACCAGCTGCACCATGGTGGGCAACTCAACCGACCCTGGCGCACCCAACACCGCCTGCGAAGCTGCGGATCTGCCCTGCATGCAGTCATGAAAATTGGTCGTTCACGAGAAATTTCACAAGACATTCATTAGTCGCTGATCAGTCATTCATGAGACATTCATGGGTCATTCATGAGACATTCATGAGTTATTTCCACATCATGACATAAAATGAAATGAATGACCACGACGCTGCATTCTCTTACCTTGCCTTTCATTACTTGCATTACCTCTCTACATACAACATTATCTGTGTACAACTAGCTATCATCACGATGTAGACCTTTGTACTGATACTACATACATATGTGTATTTGTTTATTTATTCATGTATCTATTAATACTTGGATGCATAAATGTATATATATATATATCAATGTGGTCACTTATATCCATTTCACTCGATACTATTCTACATCACAATAATTGATGACAATATAGATTATGCACAGTATAGAATCATTATCCTGTGTACATTCTAATCCAACATACCAAAGGATCATCTACCATTTATGAATTTGCATAGATTTGTAGTGTATCACTTGTAAGATGTGTAATTCTCCATGACTTCTAGCACATCTGCCTTAGTAATCTACCATTTGCAAATTGTTTTACCTTAACAGAATGAAAATTTCCTGTAATTGTCTATATTGTCCCAAACAAAATGATGATTTTCTCATATTTTGTCTATTTGTTTCCATATCTTCCCAAACAAAATGATGAGTTTCCACAGTTTTCCCAGCTACGGAGCTGATCACCAGAGTGACCTGTCTGCGGCTTTGTCGCTGCGCCTCGCTGGAACGGCGCGAGCGGTGAGCTTTCTGCGCCTCGCGGACAGTGCCATGGAGTGTGAACGAGAATAACACACGGTGAATCATGATCAACCATGCATGTGGTGAAAATAGGAGCGACATTCACATTTACGGATATATTCATATACATGTATATATATATATATATCATCTAATTCATATATTTATATTCATAGACTTCTATATGTTGTATCTCAGGCCAGGTCGGAAATGGAACGGCGTGATGGATTTTCATGGGAGTTTGGAGCTTGGCTGCCAAATCAGCCCAAGCCACCTTTTCCCCGGCCACATAAGCAGGGATATACTGCTGTCGCCAATCTCCATAGCTGAACGGCTGTTTCCCGCAACGAAAAGCAACATCCCTGTCGCACCCCACCTGACCCCACCTCCGTCGCATAGCATCCAGCATGTTTGCAACTTGCAATTGAACATTAACATCAGAGCTCCACACCACACCACACCAAACCAGCGCACCGGTCACACGCCTCTCTGCGAAGTGTGCGCAGCTACAGGTTCGGTTCGTGACCCGGTGGCATATATGTATATCTTAGATATGTTTTACATACATACATATATATATATATAAATATATATGTAAATATATACATACATATGCATATATATATATATGTCGGTACATGATGGTGAATTGATACTATAGATTCATACGATTGGGTATGGTTGATTAATTTGGATATCTCGTTGATGTGGATGGTCAGCGTGAGATAATATTTAACTACTGCTCATATGGTTTCATTCATGTATTTCGACTAAAAATTATGTGGCCCAAAAATGTGGGTCAAGATATGTTGGTGCGTGGTTTATCGTGAGCCACCCAATCACATATGGGTTGTTATGATAGGCTTGGTAGGTGTACTGTCCCACTAAGAGAGCGAAGCATAATCGAGGGAGCATCAATGGTTGGTTGCGATTATCCCAGGAGCTTGGTGCACCTGTCGGTTTTAATCTACAAACAACTGGTGCTGGGACAAAACATTCTCGTTGACAGCAGCATCATCGTTCCTGCAGCAGGTACAGCCACCCAAACCAAACGTACTAGCCCTGGCTGTCTGAGACACACTGGTTATTCAACAAGTACCATTCACTGCCATGTGCACTGCACCGCTCCAAAGACGTTCCCAGGTATCTGCAACTCAGCCTGCACCATAACTTTCAGTTCTTTCTCTAGAGCCTGGCAAATGCAGCAAACAGGTGGCAACTTCCGCATACACGTATGCATATTCCAGGTATGTTTGACTTAATCTCATATGCTTGCTCTCAGACATCACTCAAGAAGATGGTGGTTGATGACCAACAAAAGATTGTGGTGGACAACCAACAAATGATGGTGATTGATAACCCTTGGAAGATATAATCAACCAAAAAATTGATGGCCAATAACCAACAAATCCCAAAAGTCAACAACCAAGAAATCCTGGCAATTAGAAATCAACGCATCATGCCCCTGAAAAA
This sequence comes from Symbiodinium kawagutii, assembly GCA_009767595.1. Classification (NCBI taxonomy): domain Eukaryota; class Dinophyceae; order Suessiales; family Symbiodiniaceae; genus Symbiodinium; species Symbiodinium kawagutii. The sequence goes on along the minus strand of VSDK01017951.1, from coordinate 79,799 downwards.
CCAAAAATGAAGGTATATACTAACAAACAAGCATTTGTAGCTGAGAAACGACTCGACAAATAATAGATGTTGGAGATCGGGAACCAAAAACAGAATTTCTAATCACTGCCAATGACCAACCCATCAACTGCTAGTACCAAGCCCAGGAGTTACCAATCCTCGTGAGATCGCCCATCCCCGCCTCTACCTTTGAGTGGCTCTCTAGCAGCTCTTGCGCGCATCGCTGCATTTCCACCTCTGGCCCCGAGGCGATGGTGTGATGGAACCCTGGGGGTTGTCATGGTTGTGAAATGAGTCATTCACTGTATCAATGCTTAAGGTATGTTAAGGTGGTTACATGTGGTTACAGTAATTTTGGCTATGCAATGATGTTTGATGAATAGATGGTTACTGATGGCTTCTAACGGATGATCGATGATAGTGGGTTGATCCTGAAGAGTGGTTTATGATGATTGATCATGATTGTTCATGGTTAATGATGCCGACAATAATGATGTCAATCCTATCCTCGCAGACGATCCCACAATGGATTTCCATCATGATAGGAATGCGCGATCTCAATCACGTAATATCCTTTCAGTAGCTGGCTCATAGGGACAAACTGATTTCTTACGTTCTGATCGTTTTCAACATCAAATCCACAAAGCCTTTGGAAACTGCATGGAACTGGAGAATCCGAAGGACGGGCGTGTTGGAACCAAGTTCAACCACTTGGTTAGCACATGGGATTTCATCAATAAGTTGCTTCGCAAATGCTGGTTGCTGAGCTGTGTTCAAGACTCAGCTGCGAACTGTTGGCGGATTTTTGAGTTGCGCTACACGGGTTTTTGTGGTTCTTGCAACACATGACACAGGAAAACTCCCTACCAACCAAAACAAGAGGATGACCAACCAGTGTTTACTTCTCTGCCAAAATGGAAGCGCTCGAAAATACTGCCTCCAAAATGTGCTTCTGGAGAGTGGCTGTTTCTTCCTGCCGTTTTGTTTGCTCCTGTCGCAGCACCAATCAAAATTGGTCCCAAGATTTGGGGAATGCCTTCAGCGCACACAATTCATGTACAAATATCCAATCATATCATCCAATCATGTCATCCGATCATATCATCCAATTATAGCATTTAATCATATCATCCAATCATATCATCCGATCATATCATCCAATCATATCATCCAATCATATCGGATGATCATCTCATCCGGTCATGTCATTTAATCAATCATATCATCCAATCATATCATCCGATCATATCATCCAATCATAGCATTTAATCATATCATCCAATCATATCATCCGATCATATCATCCAATCATATCATCCAATCATATCATCCGATCATATCATCCGAGCATATCCCATCGTATCCAACCGTATCCAACCGTATCCCATCATATTCAGATAGACAACTTCCACTGCTTGTGATTTTTGCTGCTGTAGAAACTGCAGCTTCCATCCACAAATTCAATTCATCCACTGCTGAAATGCTGCTGGTCACCTCCAAATCTTGCGTGCGTCTCAGCAGTTTCTCCTGCCACCAGTTTCCAAGATAGTGACTCAACAAGGTCCGTACAATCCGGGACCACAAATGTCCCGCATATCACTTGCAAAACCAAAGGGTTGGAGAGACGGATTGGGTCAGTAAATGGTGGCGCCATGAAAAGTTGCCATCTTCAATGGGGAAAGCACCAGTAACTTTCAGGTGCCACCACGGACAAAAGCTATAAACCAGCAGGTGATGGCCATCCCCTGCCAGTTCCACATGTACTTTGCCTTGCCCTGTAGTTTTTGGCTGATACTCTACCCCTCATCATCAACCATCAATTCATCAATTTTAACCATCAATTCATCAATTTTCACCATCAATTCATCAATTTTAACCATCAGTTCATCAACTTTAACCATAACTTCATCAATTTTTACCATCAATTCATGAAATTTAACCATCAATTCATCAAGTCATCAATTCATCAATTAAGTACAATATATCACCATTCATTGACCACGAATTCACCCAAATTCACCACGGCACTCTTTTTCTGCAGGCCGCCACGCACGGGCCGTCACGGCTTCACAGCATGCCTGCCGGCGAAAAGTGGTTCATCAGAGTCGTGATTGGTGGTTGAGACCACGCATATTGGTAGTGGTTACTGGTGGTTTTAGCCTTTTACCATTGGTGCCAATAGTGGTGAACTATAGTTGATAGATGTCGATAGTGCTCGATCCTCTCACAGTTCCTGATTTGGCCACTCCTTTCGGAGATCGCTCAGGCCCAGAGCGTTTACTAATCAACGCCTTGGGCCGCGAGCACTTCGAATGTAAGAAGATCGAATCCTAGGTTGAACCGTATGTGGACAAGAACCATACTTGCACATTCACGTCCCAAAATCCCAGGTCCTATTTGCCCTCAGTTGCGATTGGTTGGCTAATGAGGGTTCATAACGATTAGCCGTGGTATACCATGGTTGAGGATGATTGATGATTGCCATTGATCATGGTTCAGTATGGGGTACTAAGGATTGGCTAAGATTGGATGTATTCCAATATCATGGCTCTGTCTCAGCAGGGTCATCAACTTGGAGTCCGTGTAGATACAGAGTGCCAAGAACTGCCAGCTTGGTTAGCCTTCACAACGGGTTCAGGTGTCCTTGCCTCACTCAGGCGCTTCCAACGCAGATTCGCGCGTCCTGAGCACAGCTGGTGGCAGAGTGACCAGTTGGCTCTGTCCACACAGATCGTTACCCGTGGAAGGATTGCAGGACAGGGTGAGAGAATGGATAATAAATTTGTGGGGCAACCATCTCCAACCATCTCCAACCAAGAAATAGAAGTTTGGAGATGCTTGGGTGACACACAAACTGACATGAACCCCAACCCCAAGAATGACAAGAAGGACACCTGGGTCACCTGTAATCATTAGTCTAACAATTCATGATGCCTCATGGCTTCCAGCTGTCCAACCTGTGGTACACCCTATCGTCACCCATCACATGCTTGCCTCCATCCCTGCTGTGTTTTACCACACTCATTTTGGGATGACCGTTGTTGAGTTCACTGTTTCTTCTTGAAGCTACAGTACTGCATCAAGGCTTGAAAGCAGACCCAAATGTCAAACCATACACCACTCCGACCCACTTTGTTCACGCTAAACATTTAGAGTCTTCATTGCTAGTGATACTTCCGGTATCACATTGGCTGAGTTTCAATTTCAGATCATTGGTTCGGGGTTTGAGAACGACTGATTTTGGCATGTCCCCACCTCCATCTTACAGTGAACAAGACGAAGCAGAGGCCACCTGGGCAGCCTGGGCACCAGACACGGGAAACAGCGTTGTGAGCAAACCATTTTTCTATCCTGAAAATTGAACAGTTTATAACAGTTTCAAAAGCATCGTGTTTGCCTTGGCATTCTTGCTACCGGCCTACCAATGTGCAGAAGTTTCGGGAACCCACTTCAAACGTCTTCAAACCTTCAATTTCCAATGCCTTTTTCTTTCTGTGGCCAGCCTTGCCCTCTTGATCTCCTGTTTCCTCTCTCTCAGAAGCTCCCAGACCATCGTGGTAGCAGTGGTCCCTACTCCTCACTGTCAGGCCTTATCGTCGTGGTTCCTGTGGTATGCTTGCTACCATCTGCTACCCATCCGCATTCCTTCCTCCCAACCTGTCCTCTACCACAGGAAACTCCAGGGTCACAGTTTTGTGTGTTTGGAGCTTGACACCGATCCAGCTTGATCCGAGGGAAGGAGTGGCCAGGCTGTCCCGAGTCCCATCCTCAGGCTTGCACCCATCAGCACCAAGGCGATCTGGAAATTCTCCCAACCGCTGGAGAAGTCATGCCTCAGTTTCTGAGAAACTCTTTGTCCCCAAAACAATCTGAATCTGGAAGAGTATGCCAAAACCTCGGGAAATTTGATAAAGATAAACTAGGCACGTCAAGCTTTGGGAGCATCCAAAGCTTGAAACGGCGATAGCAGGTGCCGGATTTCCATTCCGAAAAGTCGAGAAATTGTAGCCGTCACCGGAAAGTTAGAATCGTCGATTTGATCTTTGATGGTTCGTTTAATGGTTAATCGTGGTTAATAATTTGATCTTTGACCGTGATCCATCTACATTTTGAATCGTTGGTTTTCCTTGGTTGGTCGATACCCCGATTCCCGCATGCTCATGGATTGCAAGGATCCAAGCACATAGCCAACGAATCTTGTAGCAAACCACCTCAAACAATGGTTTAACAATCGTCAGGACAGCCACAAATATTGTGGGCATCTTCACCTGCGGGCACATCCATCATTAACCATCAACTGTCAACTGTCATTGATGGTCCATCAGTAAAAGTAAAACTTAAACATCATTGCCCTTCGTTCATTCCGCAAACCTGGCTCCACCAAGATACGCAGCATCCGCGTCTGTCAAGACTTTGCTTTCCAGGGGCAGGTGCTTTTCAATGTTCTCACGGCCGACATAGGAGCCTGGGTCTGTGCTTGGAAAATGCATGAGAAATGGCAATGTGATGATGATTTTCAGGCAAATAACGACAAAGAATGGCTACAGTAGATGATATGAAGAAGTTTCAAGTACAACTGCAAAGGTCGCTTGAAGCGGCGACAGCTGCCCAGGGGCTTAGGAGAAAGCCATAGACGCGGTCCAGGTCAAAGGCAGAATCCAAGTCGTCCTGCGGATCCCCCCGTGAAGCGAGGCACTAAAACGCCCGGATGCACAGCTCAGAACGTGCCACGCAAGTGTGCGTTTGCTCGCCTCATCGATGACGTCTCCGTTCACGACGCTTGGATTCCAACAGCCTGCGGCTCTGGGACCATACCAGATGCCCATTCTGTAGGAATAGCTCTGACTATTTCGTGTAGATATTCTGCCTATCTGCCCTTGCTTGAACTTCGGACCTTATTGAAGGGCTCAACTACCGAAAGCAAAAAGATTCGGTTTAAACTCGGCAGCGAATGGAGGGCATCTCCTTGGAAACTGCCATGTCACTGCGGCTGTGCCCTTGTGTTCTGTCATGCTGTGTCCATTTTGAGAGTTGCCAGGACAGTTAAATGCTTAAACACTGCTCCTACTACAGTGGATGACTTGAAACCGTCTCTCCGGGTCTACAGCAACTTGATGTCAATCCGCAAACCCCATCGTTTGTTGGGCTTCATGGAACAGGTCCAGAGCTGTTACATGTCCGGAATCACCGGTGCGAACTATCACCAATCCATCTATCCTGGTGCTTGTCATCATCCAACATCCATCAACCACCCAAGGATCATGGCCTGGGCAGTCGCGATAGCTTGGCCACCGCCGGTCAATGGCCTGGGGCAGCGCATCCGTTCTCGTGCTGATCGATGCAGGGAGCATCTGCTAGTGCCACTGCGCCATCTTTGCAGAGTCATCCACTAAGCAGCTAGTTACTCTACTTCTCCCAAATAGATCCAAATACGACATGTCCTGCCTTGCCCTTGGGAGGATGCTCTTGCAATACTCTCAAGGACACCGCATTGTGCATGCGCCATAGCCAAAGCACCAGATGTTTGGCCTCACAAGTGGTAACCCTTTCATGGCTGTGATCGAAAATGATGGGGATATGACCAAACAATGATGATGATCTGACAGCAATATCTTGAGCATCGCAACCTGACTGGTCAATTGGCTACGCTATCTAATTCAGGTATGGTCTCCAGTCGATTTGCCAGAAGACAATCCTGGGCAGTTCATTGAACTCCACTAGTAGATTCCTAGATCCTAATCAATAGGTTGGTATCTAGAACCAGCAAAAAAAATGCCAACCACTTTCTGGCATGGGAACTCTTCAGATCTGACTGAGAACATGGCAGCTTCAAAAGGGCCATAGTTGTCAAACTCATGTACAAGAAGGGCGCTACCCAAGTCTGCTGGTGGTATCTTTGGCACTCAGCCACGGCTTGAGTCATGGCAAGACACAAAGATCAAAGTCCAAATGTTGGTGAATAGTGTTCAGTAGAGGTGGTTATTAAAAACGTGTAGGGGGAAAGCTTGATATGGCATTCGTGGGTAGTAATGCTTTGCCAGAAATTAGTGACAGTAGTGAATGGGAACCAACAATGACCCAAAATAGGGACCGTTTTCTATGAAGTGGAGGGGTTGCTTTCGCTGCTGTTGGACCGGGAGATCCATTTGTACATAAAAATTTATCAACTTTTCCTAGTTGCTCATGGCTGGTACTGTATCCCTAGCTGGGATTGATCTAACTTTTCCTAGTTGCTCATAGCTGGTACAGTACTGCATCCCTAGCTGGGATTCATCTATGGATCCAACTTCTCAAAGGAAGCCTCTGCAGTTTCCCACGGGATCTGCCTGATCCGATCCTGACAAAACGTCGCAGCGGCCGTACTCGCAACCTGTGCGACGAAGCCGCAAGCAGTTGGGTGTGCATACCAGCTCAATCCCCCTGTGAATAGGGGGTCATTCCTGTGACCCCCCATTTTATAAAGATACATTGGTTTAGGCGCGGGGGACCAGTCTTACAAAATGAAAGCCTATTGTTTACTGCTCCTTGCCGTCAAATCCAACAAAACCTCTCGATAAAATGGATTCCAAGGTTGAAGAGTCGCAGAAAAGGAGTCGCATGTTGGGAACATATCAGGCATGCAACACCCTGGATTGGCGTTCTTTAGAGCCTGATCATGTTATAGAGATTTACCCTTGCTTAATCTTGCTTATCAATTGGGCAACAGCCAGGGTCAAATGGTTATGATGGCCATGTGTAACATTTCATAACATTTCTATTTTTCTAGATTTTTCTAGAAACAAATCTGTCCCAAACAGCGGGACCAAAACATCAAAGAACATCCGTATAACCCAGTAATATTCAGCATATGTGTTTATTGTTCATATTCTTTAATGATTTCTTTTGCATGGTCGACAAAATTTGTCATGTGCTGTTGTGTCCTTTTGAGATCATTGGCATGGCTACAAGGACCGGCTGCAGGTTCGTTCTGCTGCTGGATAATGACAACTGTAACCATATGAAAATATAAAATGAACATCAAATAAAATTATTGACAAGTCATGAAAATCTAACCAACCAAAAACATGGAAATTCCTGGTATTTCATGGTCATACATCAAAATACATCAAACATCTATAAAGTTGTTTGTTGACTTAGGATGCATACCAAGATCTCTATAAAATGGAAATCAAGCGATCCACAATTTCCAGGTTTTAACCAAAATGCGAGCTCTATAAAATGGTTTTCCTCTCCTGGCATCGCAAACAAAGGAACCAGCCCCAGACTTACATGCCCTTTGCTGAACAAATCATTTCCATTTTATACAGAGGCGCTTCTGTATAAAATGCCTAGGATTTTTCATCCCAAGTACCAACATTCTACAGAGGAAATTGCCAGGAGGATCCAGCTCATGTGGCATCACCACAGCCCCAACAATCTTAGTTTGTTCATGCATTTACCCGCAATCTGTCATTGGATACTTCTGAATTCATGTTCATCTAACCAACTACCTTGCTGAAATGTTTCGATTCACATCAAATCTGAAGCGTTTCTTCCAAGCCCTTCGCACCCAGATTCGCACCGTCAAAAGCGCTGAGGAAATGCTCGCGGCAGAAGTCGCAGAACAGGAACTGGTCGACTGCCTCGTAGAAAAAACTCATCGCCTCAAACGAGCCATGCCGCTTTGGCAGGGATCCATTGGTCCTGACCCTGACCCTTGGGCGAGATAGATGGGTTTGTCTGTGAATAGTGCACCTCTACCGTTGGTTGGTGTCCTTATTGAATGAATTCAAATGATGGCCATGGATGGTTAGTAGGTACCACCATTGATGGATAATCCCATGTGTCATGTCAGCGCCTCTGCAGGTGATGCAGCTACTGTCGAAACGTTCTGCGGTCGGCCACGCAATCGGCCACGCAATCGGCCACGCAAAGCTTCCTCAGTGGTGGTGGCACTTTTTGGGTAGTGCAGTGACCAAACAGTAGCACAATGGTAGTTACCCAACAATAGTTTCCTGAGCGCATCCGAAATCTATGTGATTGACCTGTTTTCTAGTATGTCAAAATATGTTTTCAGAGCATATAGTTGTCTTCAGCGGCTGAGATTGTGTGCCCCAAGCTGAATCGTGGAGATGTCACGATCCCCAAGCCCAAGGCAGAGCATTCCATCTGGGGGAAACTGAAGCCAAACGATCTTTGGCTGCGCTGCTCCGCATTCCTCCCAGCTTCACTGGACCTTTACTAACCATTCTTTGTTGGTGAATGTTGGTTGACCATATATTGACCATGATTAACTTTATGGTTTAGTTGAACTCAGTCAATAACTATAGTTTATAAACTAAGTGATGAACCACTGGTTGAGACCCACTCAGACGCCGAGCCCAGGTGCTCCAGCCACAGACCCTGCAACGACGTGGAAGAGCTGCCAAACCTTAGCTCCACAACTCACCAAGCGCTGCCTTGCACCCTGAAAGCTGGCAGGAAGAGGTGATGGGATGACTTTTGTCTCTGAAGCTGAATGGAGACATAGAGTCCGATGCTAGTGGGCGCACAGCGAATTTGATGATGTCAAGCCACACCCGAACTGCGAGACTTCAGAACTTCAAGTTGCAATCTACTGCCAATCAGTTTAGGAGCGCGTCGGAGCCCGTCGGGGCTCAGTTCTCAATGGCTGATGTCAACGATTTCACTCCGGGGATGCCCGTGAAGCTTTCGATATCAAACATTTTCCAGTCGAGAACTGAAAGGGCAACAAATCTAGAAGATATCCCCCAAGACACCAAAGCACTAGCAATTTCAGCCACAACTTCATCTCCAGGTAGCAGAGCAAGTCTCGTCTTGGCAGAAAAGGTGTTCTCTCCTGTGCTGTTCGCTGTGCTGTTCGACTGCTTCCCCGGCTTCCAGAAAACTTGATTCAACAGGTTGCCGAGCTTGAAAATACAAGGCTATCGCAATCTTACTTGGGGACTTTGTCATGTTTGTGTCATTGTTTGTCTTTCTCCGTTGCTTTGATGCTTGTGTTTTTGGTGGTTGTTTCAAGTGCAGATTGATCTGGGCATGAGATGTCCTGCCCAGCTGGGAGACGCAAACACATAAGAACTTTGACCTCAAAAGGAAAGATTTTTGTGTCACGGAAAGATGATGAAGGATTGAGACGTGTGTGGCCAGAGCCAGGAACATCTCGCTGCCCTTTTCTCCACTTGTGAAACAAGTTTGGATGTCCCCACCGATGTTCCCACAAAAAACGTGCGCATGGAGGTTGCACCCAAAACATGTCACAGCAGTGATAACATGTCGGTTTGGACAATCCCGCCATGGCCATTGTCCGTTGGTTGTGTGGCCCTTCTTGGCTTCAGCATTTGACAAAATCCCCACTAGCCATTGGGATGTTGATGGTGACCGTCTTCGTTGGTTGGGTAAACTGCTGTACAGTTAGGTCCCAGCATTACAAAAAATGTTGACCCCCTTGGGTGGTTTCTCAAAATATGGGACCCCCCAAATGGTGGGTTTAGTACTACTAAATAACTATAGATGGATGATTGAGGGGTACCCCTATATTGATGACCCACCATGGGAGTTCCATGGGTCACCAGGTGACCGCATGGCGCCGCCTGGCAAAGCGTCCGCTCCATTGCGCCACCTCTGCTCTCACTGCCTCCGTGCTGTCAGCCGCTTGCAGGCGATCCACCTCAGTGATCCCACATGCCGTCTCTCACCAGGTTGGTAAGGCAATGGAGATGGCTAGGGAATAAATCCAACCTGGAATCCAACCTTCTGCTGGCTTCTCCTACTGTAGTCTCTCTCTCTCCAACCAAACCTTTACACCAAATGGTTTCAACCGCCAAACAGCTTTTGACCTGTCCAGCGTTTGTGCTGTGTTCGTTGAAACCAGCCGTTTTCATAGTCTATCAGGACCAGTCTGTACAACACGCTGTGTCCAACCATCGTTTGCACCAAGTGAATTCTTTTACATTAACCAGCTGTTACCAAAAACGTCATCTGCACCAAACAGGTTTTACAGTGACATGTTTTCCCCACTGAACTTTGAAACTACCAAAACTTCGCCACTTACATCGGATTTTGCACTCGCCAACGTCGCCAACCGTTCCACCAATAATCTTGTACACTAACTCTCGCCAACCAGCTTTTACACCATCAAGCTTTTGTGGTTTCCGCCAGCCTTCTACATCAAACAATGCTTGAAGCCAAGGTTTTGCACCGAGCAGGTTCTGCAGCAACTTTGTTCCAACTCGTGAGCCAGGTACCCACAGGATTTTACCGCACAGGCGGCGTCAAAGGTGTGAAGCCGATTGCACAGCTCTTGCTGCTGAGGTGGTGGTTTCTCAAAATAGGGAACCCCAAATATAGTTGGTTTACTACTATGAATAACTAAAAATGGATGATCTGGGGGTACCCCTATTTTCAGAAACCACCAGGTAGTCTTCTAGTTGCTACTACCAGTGGCGGAGAGGTGCGGGAATATGTGCGGGATTGTCGAACCTCGCAGAAAAGGGATGCGACCAACAGTGATAGGCCGAGGACTCAGACTGGCTGATACTCTCCAACCGGCCACTCTCACGTGGGTACCTGATGGATATATATATATATATGTATATGGACATAAAGGCACGTGTTCACAAATCCGTTTTGCCAAACCAAAGAGTTTCACCCTCAAAGGAGTGATGATGAAGCGCCATGTGTACTAAGTATGACGCGGTAGGGGGTTACTGTTGAATATGGCTTTACCACATTGTGCCCAGTCTTCCTATATTTTTTCACTGGAAACTCGCCAATGTGTGTGCTTTTTCTCGGACTGGCCCTGCAACATCCAACCCAGCAGTTTGTAGGTTTCATCCACCCAGCTGTGTTTGGAGGTTCCCGGACTGGCCCTGTGATGAACCTCCAAACCAACCCTCCTAACCAGGCCGCACTGCTGCCAGGTCACCAGCTGAGCATAGAGGTCACAGTGCTGCAGACAGATCTTGGCTACAAAGGTCACCACACGCAACAGCGCTGCATGGGCGCCCGGCAGGCCGCTGTAACCTGGGCGCGACGCGGGGAAGGTGATGAATTTCATAGGTCAAATCATGGCTTACCTATGAACCTATACGTACCGGAGCTGATTGTTAGATTTCATAGGTCAAAACTCAAACAAGTCATTTGAAATGAACTTTGATGCAGTGACAAGGTGGAAAAGTGAAGGAGCGAAGTTATGAGAACTTTGGCACAAATGCTGCACTGAGACACAAAAACCTAGCATGTTCGCCCACCATGTGCTACATTGCCATCGCACTCTTACTGAAGTCAAAAATATTCAGCCTAGGAGCGAGTTGTGCCACCAAAGAGTGCTCAATTGGGCTACCCAACACGCTTGACCCAAACATGCTCACCTTCACTCCCTTTCCCACAGCCTTCACTCCCTTCGCTTAGGAACTGTTGAGCAAAGCGATTAGGCCCAAACGAGCTTCGACAAATCGATCATCATCCGGCCGAGGGTCCCACGCCCATCCTGAATCCATCGCTGTCAGTCAGGCCAAGAATATTGGTAGACAATTGGCCATGGGTCAATATTAACCAACCAACTAATGAGGGATTTCCACCAACAATACCAGGGGTACGGGTTTTTGACCCACAGCCAATTGGAAAAACAACATCCGATTTTCTGTCACAGCCATGATTTTGCCCCCCAAAAAAACAGGTGGTTCAACAACCATGATCTCCTGGTAAACCGCAATGGGTTGAGCACCATGGGTAGTGAAGTCGGGGTACCACCATGAAGCCATGAAGCCTAAGTCCAAGTCAACGGCCTCCAAAAACTGTTGCGGTTTCCGTAGGCAATGCCTAAATGATGGTTCATGATTGTTACGAAGCAGATATTAACCTGGTTATTAACATCAAGTATACTTAATGATGGTTCATGATGTTAATAACCAGGTTATCAATGATGGTTCAATGATGGTTAATCAAACACCTGGTTATTAACATCATGATGGTGGTTAATACTTACTACCCAGGTGTTTGGGCGGTTCCGAACAGCTGGATGCTTGGTACCACCACCAACAGGCGCCATGCACCAGCAGCCGTCTGCAGCTCTCCTGGTCTCCCGGGTGGAGAACCCGGCGCCAGAAAGTGGCCTTCGAAATTGGCACCTGACGAAGTCAGCTGATAAAACCCATCCACTTTGGTTGGTTAACTCATTGGGATGCTAAGCCCGGATTAATCCATTCCATTGGTTTATCAATTGAAGGGGCACTGGTTTAATGGGAAACCAACAAATTTTGAGCATACCCGGTGTTTTATCAGCCAGGATTTAATCCGGGGTTAACATTAGATGCATGGTTGATAAAGGTTTGATTGATCGTTGACAATGTTGAAGCTGTACTAAAATCTGTAACAACCAGTAAAAAGAAGGTTCTTGTGTTTTGAATAATCACCTCCGTGCAACATGTTTGTGGTCTGGATTCTGGAAAAATTGTGCCCTAGACCATGGACATTGTTACACGTATCCCGGTACACTCAAAATAAATGTTGTTTTTGTTTTTGAAGTTAATAAATGTTATGGTTGATCGATGGTTTCTGGACGGCTGATATGGTTGATAAACGGACAATTCACAAATAATAAATGTTTGATTGAACCATGGCAAATGCTTGGTTGATAAACCGCCTCTCTGCGCTGCAGAGGGGTGCGGCGCGGCTGGTAGCTGCTGATCTTCCAGCCCCTGCCGCTCCCCCAGCCACTGCAGGATGTCCACTGCCGACTTCGCGTGGCCCTCCTTCAGCTGAGACTCCAAGAATCCACTGTAATATGATTCACAATGGTCAATATTGGCCAACATTGGTGAATATTGGTTGATATTAAGTAATATTGGGTAATTATTGGTTGATATTGATTCATTTGGTTCATAATAGCTAATAGTGGTAAACTGTGGAACTTTCACTTGCTGCGGTGGAACAAAGAGGGGCTACAAATATAGCTATGACTGGCTGCGAGTCATAACCAACAGAAAAAATAAAAGTACCTCGAAACTGGTCATACTCGCTGAGAGAAAGCAAACCGGGAAAATAGATATGGCACCATGGAGTAACCCATAGCCACAGGTACCTACCTAGAAAGTGGTCCTAGCTTTGGGACTTGAACAGCCAGGGCCCTTGACCAGCCACCGAGATGGAGAGATGGAGAGCTAGGTCAGTGTAGAGATGTTGTCAAACATGCCTTTCCAAATGAGCCATGCTGAAAACCTTGATGGATTCCTATTTCGTAAGAACTGCCTTACGCAGGGGGAGGTTTTCAGCGTGGCTCAGATGTTATAGCTCAACAATTGCAGAGATCTCCGGTCCAACTTCCCCTGTGTCAGCGGTCCTTGTCTGTGTGTGACACGTCGTAAAGTTTGGTGGCTCCATCCTCTGCGACCTGGAGTACTGTGGTGACCAGCGAATCCTGGAGAACTTCACAAGCCCCGCCCCCAGTCCAAACAACCGGATGCAAATAGCCATACCAATCAAAGCCTAATCCCAATCCAGATTCTTATCCTAAGCCTGTCTTATCCAATTTTTGCAATCATAAGCCCGGTAGCACTCAACCAAGAATTCGCTTGGCTCACAGCAGTAAAATGGTCATGCCCCAATCCATCGGAACAAGCTCGCGCTAAGGGCTTGATACTCTGGGTGCTTCCCCATGCCTTGCCTTGAAGGCCTGGATGCTGGGATACATGTAGATCTGCATCGCATCACAAGCATTTCGGTTCTCCTCGAACGCCGTCACCATCGGTATCCAGCGGTTATATACCAGGAGTCAGAGTCATACTTAAAAGTGGCCCAGCCAGTCGTATTCGGATGATGCTCGGGAGTACATATCATATGAGCATGACGATTCATAACACGGAGCAAATTGTATAAACATTGCCAGGCGCGTGCATAGGCTCAAAAATCGGGTGCAGCGGAACCACACAAATGAAGAGTCTTTTACGAAGAAAATCCGTCAACTTGAGCTTTGTCATTTTGAGCCATAACCTTCCATAACCAGTTTATTTGGGGACCAGGAGGAGCAAGCCCAAGAATAAACATGAACACACCACCGTGCGAATCGCCATCTGAAGCATTGCAAATGGGTGACCCAGACCCACCAGCAGCTGGTGCTTTCTTGTGATCCTCCGCTGCGCAATTGCATGCTGCCACGTGAACTGAAGGGCTTCCATGGTAGGCAGCAGCAAGTTGACGAAAGACCGGGGCAAAGTACCAGCAGTGGGGACAGCTCGAATGGTAGTACCTCGGTAACCGCTGCCTGGTCATGGGATTATCATGGCTGTAGCTAACCGATCAAACATATAGGTTATATAAGTTATATAACCATTCGACCTCATTCGCACCCAGTTTGTACCCTATTGGTCCGCTGTTCGTGCCCACCCTATCATTGTCGTTACCCTGTGTCCATCCTTGATCCCCTGCGGACCAGCCGCTCCACAAGCCAGCTACCTCGAGCACGCGGAGAAGGCGCCGAAAGATCGCAGCGGCGGCCTCTCAACAAATCCACGGGTCCATCGGGAGCGTACAACGACTTCTGGCCTCCCAGCTCCACACAACGAGCCACGAGGCCACGCGTTCAATAGGGATTGGAACTGACATAAGTAGCTAACGATGGAAATTAACATGGAATATTGGCCAATGTGGAGATCCTCAGATCAGCGAGTACCAAATATCCACAAATATCCTAGCTGCTGGAAGTTACGCAAACTGAACTGTCTCAAGGGTGATTCGAATGACATACCGTTCTGCTGTAGGTTTCCCTATTGGTCAGGTGCTGATGGCCAGTCAGCCGACATGTGCACCCCAAGTTGGTGAGCTCGGTGGTTTCATCCCCGACAGCACTGGTCAAATGGCCCGATCATTCCTGGTAAAGGCTGACAAATTTAAGAAATGGAAGCGTAATCCCACCGAGCTGTCACATCATACGTTCTTTCTCCCACATCAATCGCCGGCATGAAAGAACATCAAGCCGGGTAGATGAACAACAGCTATAAATCGATGAAGTCAAAGGTATGTTGTGGGTTGCTGGGTTCTTTAGGCTTCGGTGTGGGTCAAATGCTGGTACAATTTGCTTGCAACGTTCAAAGTGGCATCGAGTAGAAAAATCATGTCTTAGGCATAAGCAATAAATGGCAATCAATCGTGAATGACAAGATTTCTCACCCGGCAAGATACTGTAAGCCACACGCAAGTGCGAGCGAGAAGTGGAGAAAGATTTAGAGTACTAGGAGAAATTGGAGAGAGGTAGGTGAGAACGGGGGAAGTCTGACAAAGCGAGTAAGAGAAAATTGCGTAAGGGAAGTTCGAGAGGTTCGAGCGATGACAGGTTCAGACACAGATTTGGCTAAGAGATCTTTGAAAGAGGTAAATCTGTGTGAGACAAGCTTGCGAGAGGTGAGTCTGAGGTTTGGGTAAGAGAAGGTTCGGAAGAGTGAGTGGAAGAGGTCATTTCAGTGCGAGAGAGAGGAGGATTCAAATAAGTCCAGGATGTATATGTAGCTGTACTACGTCTGGAGCTTGGAGACCTCCTCAACCGCGCACAGAACCCACGCCAGGAGTCCCAGGAGAAAACCAAGAGAGAAGGAGAACCGAATGCAGCAAAAAAAGAATCGAAAGTGGAGCTGCGAAACGGAGTTTATGCAATCCCCGTTTCCTAATACTAAACCCTGCCCTGATGTTAAAGACTATGGTCTGAGGTTTTGAGTATTTGGGAGAAGATCGACAAATATGCTGCCATCAATTAGCCGACCCTTCTCAACTGTTCGGTCGCTGCGACCAATCTCGAGGGATCTCCAGTTCTACATGCACTGTTCGGAAGACATCCCGACTTTCAGTTGGTTGCTATAGTGGTTCGCCATAGATATTGTTATGCCGGTGAATGCTGCTTGGTTTCCCACATGACTCAGGATGCATTGCCAATCCTGTTCCACGAAGGTTCATGCAAATTGCTTTCGTAAATAGAAAGTCTGAGTACACACCCTGGTGCTGTATGACATGACATGTTTTCATCGAGTGGATGAAATCCTGCATGATCGAAAGATCTCAGGTTTGCTATTTGTTGTTGTTTCTTGGTTGAGGATTTTTTTGGGTTGTAGGATGGGATCCATTCAAGACACCGGCATTAGGGACATTCCCCAAAGATTGGGAGCGCCTGACTCTACTGGATGACGGAATCCGAAACACTGCTTCAAATCTATGCTTCATACTGGTAAATAACGGTTGGTCAATGATGGATAATGATGCTTGACAATGGTTCATCTTTGCCGATTCGTCTCTACCCACATCCCTCAACCTTCACCCATCCTGCTCACGAATCATGGACGCCTGCGTTGTCATAGATGGGTGGCCTGGGGCTCCAATCCACCTCACCACTGGTGCCGACCATCCAAAATCATCGGGAGTGCCGATCTCCAGATGAAATCAATCGGCAATGGTCCCTAGCCTTTTCGGCACCTCACGTTCTTATTCCAAGGTTCCATCAATTTGCTGGCAAACCACCAAGGACTCTGGGACACATTATTTATGGACATCTCATGCTCTACAACCCTGGGTGGATAATTGTGTAGCGGAGAATCTGCCA
>VSDK01017951.1:53217-58217 GCA_009767595.1 Symbiodinium kawagutii | reverse complement strand
GTCACGACTAATGGTGGTGAAGCGAGGAATGGGGGACGCCCGAAGCTATGGATGGAAGGGGTCTGGGGATCATCTACCGGGATTACTTCTATAAATGCTTAATAAAAAGGATGATTAGCCCCAAAAAATGGATGGGTTGCTACTATAACTGGTTACTATAAAGGATGATTTCGGGGGTCCCCAGTCCAACTCTTGACAACTTGAGCTTAAGAGATCTTTGTCGCACTCACAGGAAATTGGAGACCTCCAGGGCCCTC
Source organism: Symbiodinium kawagutii (assembly GCA_009767595.1). Taxonomy (NCBI): domain Eukaryota; class Dinophyceae; order Suessiales; family Symbiodiniaceae; genus Symbiodinium; species Symbiodinium kawagutii. The sequence continues at coordinate 57,960 of VSDK01017951.1, read as the reverse complement.
CTCTTAGGTCTTGTTTGGACACTTCCCCCGGTCCCTTCGTCCTCGCTGTCAGGCTCAACACCTCACTGTGACCAAAGCGGGAAGCTTGTTTACTGTGAAGCTCTCCGCCAAGGAGCTGTGTCAAAACTCCCAAAAATGCATGATACCGATCCCCTCCAACAGTCCTTTGCACAACCCCAGACGCCAGTGTTTGGCTGCTCAAGTCAGCGCGTCAAGTCAGACATGTCTCAGTCTCGAAGCTGATACAAATCCAAGCCGGTGACTGTTGGCTTCCAGGTTAATTTCCCCGCAGGTCAGGTTGCGAGAAATCCCCCGGCCCAACGCCAAGTTCCGCTAAGTTCTCGGCCGAACTGTCCGCTGAGCTCCTTGGCTACCTCCCACAGCTGTACGACTGTGGCGCAAAGAACTTCACTCAGAAGGCTCCAGACTTTCACAGGCTTGTCATTTGCTTCTCATTTGGATCAATTTAGGAAAAAACCTATGACACCCCATTTCACAAAGCGGACGTCTTCTCCCCATAATGGTAGATCCATATCAATAACCCCTATAGTTGATAGAAAATAATCAGCTAGTTGAGGTAAACTGGGGGGGTGCAGTTTATCAATTTACGGATCTCCCATGCATGTGGCCCACCTGCAAAGGCAGGCCAAACTGCCCGCCGTTTCGGTCCACCATCCTCAGCGCCAAATCAGCGCGTTGCTCATTGAACTCTTCAAAATCCATTGGAATACATAGAGAAGAGCTACTTCCAGCAGGGTTTCAGAATAGGTGTATATGTTTCTATGTATGCTTACATGCATATATCCATGTACATTTCAATACATATATATATATATATATATATATATATGTGCATCTATATATGTATATATATATATATATATGCATATGTACATACATGGAGTGGATTACAATAAAATACAACATCATCGTGGTCAAAGAGAACCTCGAAACATCGGAGCAGTTGGCCATTGAGGTGTTCGACCGCAGCGCCATCAACCACTGACAGGATTGAGTCCCAGAGAGTCTTGGGGCAGCTTCAGTGTGGCAACGAAATACGAATGGAACATATTGGAACTTCATTTCAAGAACCAGTTGCCTCCTCAGCATCCACAAATTATACTATCTGTAAACCAAGCATGTGCAAGACATAGATATATATGTATATATACATGCGTATATGCGCGTACAACCAGCTAGCGCAATGGTTCATGTACCTCTTGGGCTCTCCTGGGCATCCCCACGAACAGAGATTCATGATCACCTGTGTTGCAGAGTCCTAGGAACCACGGCCGAGTGGATCAAGAAACCATGAGCTGACATTGATGGTTCACACTGGCTATTGATTTAAAGACTGTTGAGAATGGTTGATTGATGGATTAGGATGGTCTATGATGATAGTTGAGACAGGCTCACGATGATTGATTTTGATTTAGAACTGTTGATAGTAGTGGAGAATTGGCAAAGAATGGAGATCACTACCAAACATGACCAGCAACTACAAATAGGTGTTTTAGCCACCTTAAAAATTGACATCTTCATTCAAAAATTGCAGCCTTCAGGCAGGGCTGCTTAATACTACAGTCTGCTTCTTGGCGTTCTTTCTCCCTTGCGAAATTCCTTGTGCCAAGGCTGCAAGATATCAGGCCAGGTCTGAAAACCATGAAACACTTCAGCAAATGGACATACGTCTGGGCCTCGACAAATCCATTTTGCACCATAAGAAACTGTCAAATGATGGTACTGGTAGATTCATATTAATCAACCGTGTTTGATGGTGAATCACAAGCTATTGATGGTGCCATTGGGGATCTATACATCTGGATCTACCACTACTGTCAAAGAATCCAAGCATGATGATTTCTGCAATGAAACCAGCAATAGTACCAGATGGTAGCCATTTAAGGGACAAGCCATCGCAGTACGGTAGTCTTGGTCTCCCCAATTTCATCAAATATCTGCTTCGTTGGCTCAAAAAAACAGGGCTCTCCTGGTCACCTCCCTAGCGTCCTTGGGAACGGAGTCCCTGACATCAGCTCCTGCGCTACGCAAAAGGGTCATTCCACAACGCGGAGCGGCCCCAAACCAGGCATGAGCGTATGTATATACTTTATGCATGTGCATGTGCATATATATGTCAGTGCATTTGGAATGTATATATGTATATATATATATACATGTAAGTGCATTTAAATATATATATATATACATGTAGTCCGTATTAATGTATGTACGTACGAACGAACGTACGTACGTAGATTGTATGTCTGTATGTATGCATGTCGGTATGTATGTTGTGTTCTGTTATGTTGTGTTGTGTTATGTTGTGTTATGTTATGTCATGATATGTTGTGGTATGTTTTGGTATGTCATGTTATGTTATGTTATGATGTGTTGTGTTATGTTATGCTCTGTTGTTTCATGTTAAGTAATGGCATTTTATGCTGTGATACATTATATTATGGTATGGTATGTTATGTCATGTTATATTATTTCATGTTATGTTATGGTGTTTTATGTTATGATACAGTTATGTGTTGTATGTTATGTTCTGTTATGTTATGCTCTGTTATGTTATGTATTGTATGTTATGTATTGTATGTTATGTATTGTATGCTATGTATTGTATGTTGTATATTGTATGTTATGTATTGTATGTTATGTATTGTATGTTATGTATAGTATGTTATGTATTGTATGCTATGTATTGTATGTTATGTGTTGTATGTTATGTGTTGTATGTTATGTGTTGTATGTTATGTATAGTATGTTATGTATAGTATGTTATGGATAATATGTTATGTATAGTATAGTATGTTGTGTTCTGTCAGGTCATGTTATGTTATGTTATGTGGTGGCACGTATGTATGTATGTATGTATGTATGTATGTATGTATGTATGTATGTATGTATGTACGTACTTCCAATGATCCGTAGTGATGTAATGACAATAAGCCGTATATATATATATAGATAGATAAATAAAAAAGTAAATAAATAAATAAGTAATCATACATGATACATACACATATTTTCAGAGGGGACACCACCATTTTCCTGGAGTTCTAGCTCGAGATTTGACGGTTCGACATGGTTCATCCATCCCCAAATGTGCGGTGAAATGTTATCCCAACCAATCAAAACGCTTAGTCAGTTGGTAGGGATTCCCAAATTGATGATCAAAAACCCACACATCATTAACCGGCCAGTATCGTCCCACATCAACAGTGACTTTGTTGGCTATCTATCAATTCACCATCATTGCCATCATCAACCAATTATAGTGGTTATAACCACCAATGCCATGATAAAAGTATTATCACATCCAACAGTCATTAACCATCATTGCCATCATCAACCAATCATTATAGTGGTTATAACCACCATTGCCATCATCAACCACCATTATCACATCTCAACATTCAACCTTCGACCCTCGTTCATGGCGAGCCGCAGTCCTGCCATAAAACCGCTGAAGGCTTCGCCACTGGCCTCACACCCAAACAACATCTGGGATCACAGCAGCATGGAGCCATCATGGCTTACTGGAAATGATCATCATGGGGACATTATGATCCATTTATGGGGTACAATCATGATGATCATCATGGCGTACAATCCATTCATGGGTGGTTCTGACTATTGTCCACCAGCATTGACGATAGTGAATCTTGTGACACCATGGATGGTTACGAATCCCACCAGCATCGTCAACTATTGTAGTGGGTTCGTCCCCTACCTGATTCCCCATCAGCCAGCCGGTGTCAGCTGGGTGTCGCAGTGAGAATGACAATATCGACAGTGGCAATACGGTGATTGAAATACAAGGCCATAGAATGGAGTAGAATGATGTAGAATGCATTCTCAAGAATCATGTTCATAGCTGGAACCTGCTGTGAACGCACCTTGATTTAGCATAATATTTTCTAACATATCAGGATATGATATGGTAGAATGGAAAATTATATTGCATATGTTGATATGTGTTGGTATTATAGTGCATAAAATCTTGTACAACAATATCATTAAATGCAAAATTGTTGACAACTTAGTAATATAACATGCCCCAATCTCAATATCCTAGTGCAATGTGATATGATTCTTATGACATGACTTGACATAGTAACACTTTAACGGGGCTGGCATAGAACACAACCGCATTCAATAGGATTTCGTACTATACCATATGGTATCCGCAAGGTTCAATATAACATGATATCTGATAATCTGATGTACTATAATGTTAAACTCTATCATTGTTGGTATCCTATAGTACTTAGTATGATATGGTACAAGGATGTAGTGGAATTGAAAATGAATGTCAAATTTCATTGTGTCATACAAGATAAAGTAATATGGTGTCGGATAATATCACATCATAAGTGAAACGAAGTACACAAGAGACTGCAGTTCACAAATGATGCGCAGCGCCTAACCGTTGCCCACGTGTTGCAATGTGGTTGATGGTAACAACTAAATATTGTTCATAGAAGCAGTGAACAAATACTGGCTATTACAGTGACTAGGGTTGTGGTTCAGGGCTTTTGGGTTTTAATGTTTTAGGTTTAGGGTTCAAGGTTTCAGAGTTTAGGGATTATGGGCTCTTCATTTCAAAAGTTTAAAAGCTGGCCTACGTAGGAGCTTGAACATCTCATAGGACTTACTTCTGGACAGGTCTTGCGAATACGGGGAAAGGCCAGGCATTTGCCAAAAGAAACATGCTACTAGATAGTGAAATATACT
>VSDK01017951.1:29789-43657 GCA_009767595.1 Symbiodinium kawagutii | reverse complement strand
CACAAATTACAAGATCCACTGTGTTGATGGCCTGACAGTCAAAAAAATGACATGACCAACGTTTGCCGATCGAGTTGTCAAAACCTGCTGGTGTTCCTGGAAAAGTCAGCTAGATTATGCATATCGTATGTCGCTTTGTTGGACATATACAATACAAGAGACAATATCGGCACCATTCCTCCAACTCGCAGTAGGGGATTGGGATGCATTGTCAACAGCTCTGGGATGTGTCTACATCTGTGGGATGTGTCTACATGTGCCAACTTAACATGCCAGAACGTAATACCTGCCATACTATACCATTATCGCACCATGACGTACAGCATATTTACACGCAAGTACATCGCCTCACAAAATCTTGTATGACACTGCAACACAAAGTAAATTGATACGATTCACTGTGCAACATTGCATTTCACCACATGACATCATCTACAACATTACACACGCGACATACGAGACCGGCGCGACATGCAATTGTCTTGCGTTAAAGAAGATCAATCCAACATTCCGTACCATGGACGAAAATATATAAATATACTTACATGCTTGTGTAGTAGTATCCTATCAACTCAATTTCCCCATGCACATTTGCATTAGCATACATACAATGGTGGTTTCTAATAAGCATATCATAGCGTATCTGTTGATCAACGTATGAAACGTTTGTACAAGTGAACATGCCAAATCAATGGTGAGCTAAAATCGGTATAGTGACACATCAGGAGTATGGAGGTTTCCATGTTTTTTCAGAATAATTTCCACTAAAACATCACGACTCAATATCTATGGGAGCCTTAGTTTTCCAAGTGATGCTTACTAAGGGAGCCTTAGCTCAGGGGTGCCTTAGCTCAGGGGTGCAACAAGGCCATGCCCAACTCGGAGCTCTGTCACCCACATGTTTTGTGGGTCCTGGTGACACCTTCACAGTGCCAGCAGATATGCTTCCTGTCTCGAGACTGTTCGGCTCTTCTCCGCGCTGTCCTCATGGTGGTTTCTTGTCGGGCTGTGCCAAGCCAGAGCCAAGAGTCATCGCACCAAAACTGATGCTCCACATGCTAAGAACATCATCACTGGGCTACCTGGACACAAAAGAATTTCCCTCCCCTCTCCTGGAATGGGCTGAATAGTAGAGTCCATCACAACCAACCATTTTTTGGCGTCCCCTATTGCTCGAGAAACCACCATGTTTAGGTGGGCCGCTCCCTGGATGCAGCAACCTCACCTGGACACTCGTTGCAATTGGCAAGCCTGCAGCGGCTGTGCAGCGGTGAGGAGAGCCAACAGAAAAATGATGTCGCGGACCTTTCTGGATTCACCACCAAAACCTCTCCAAAAATACTACCAAGTTAGAAGATGTTAGAAGATGTTGGAAGTTCAGAATTTAGCCTCATCGAAACAATTCAGCACCCACCCATACGAAATGGGGCTCAACATCTCCATCATTTATCATTGACTGCTAAAGCACCATAAGGGTTGCATCCCTTATGCTGCATACCTAGTCGCAGAATGTCGTAGAAGCTTATCAGCCGATGCAACAACTAACAGGAACGCTCCTAATCTCACGCCTGTGGCTCGGGGATGGAGTCATGTCGTGTACCATTTTTATGCCCCATAGTGTCATGCTGACCAGGTTGGATGATAATCCCCATCATTCATATCAACCTGGTTTGGAGGGTGAGAAGGATGTTACAAGTCCCACACGTCCCGAGAATCCACGATGTCTTGCCCCATTTCCTGGTGCAGATCCAGGCCAAACACCATCGCCCCAGCTCCCATCTAGCGCCTCGCTTGGCCATCTGCAGCTCAGCCCGACAGCCATCCAGCTCCACTCGACGGGTCGCAGCCGGACTCCTTTTGCAACGGCAACAACGGTGCTGGTTGGATCTGGTCGGATCTGGGTGGATCTGGTTGGTCTATAGATGTTGGTAACAAATGGTAACGGCAGTGGTTATGAAGTAGATAGTGGTCCCTAGTTGGTTGATGATCAAATCTCCTAGTTTCGATTCGGAGATGGCCCAAGCTGCAAGTGGATGGGTACCTTGCCCCGGGTCAAAAACCCCGCTATGGAGGTATAACCAAGGGGTACATACACCTCCCTGATCGCTTCGATTCCAATCCTGATGGAAAAGTCATCCCAGCCACATGGCTTGCTACCGAAATTATAATGCTGTCTGTACCTTGTTGATTAATGTCAGGCAGTTTAGTCACAGATGGCTGGACGGATACTTGTACCAATTTCGATATCTGCACCGGATTCAGTCAGTTTCCGCCAATGTCTTTAACGCGTCCGAATATTCATGCCTAGCGAAAGAAAGCCAGCATTCGCAACACGCGGCTGAAAAATCATTGCTCCTCTGAGCTGGTCGTAACAATACAGTCATTCACGAGATTCCGAGGATTCAAACTCTACAGTTACTGTACACATTTTGAACTTGGATCACTATGCACGAATGGCCCAATGGATCCAAACGGATCGGGGTCAAGAATGGAGCGCCATCAGGATACACTGAATGGAATGCCTTTGAGATGACAGAACTTGTCCTGTTAAGCCATCCGAGAATAACTTTTTGACCCAAAAAAATCAGCCAGCTACCTCCTGCACTTGGCATCACTTGGCCAAGAATCCATTGCTGCCCCAAGGCCAATGTGCCCTCGTTCACCGTGTGGGAAAGGAGCAGCACGCAGGCGCCCGACATCGTAGTCCCTGGCGTCTAACAATTCTTCGCAGCTGCTCGTCTGTGTCCAAAAGCGATGGCAACATCAGCAATTGCCATGATAGCATACAATTCCAATCAACAATTGCCATGCAACAAGTACCATATTGCCATAATAGCATACATTTAGCCTACAGCTGTTCCCTTGTGGTAGATGGGGTGGCCCCAGGTCGACCCCGCCTTGAGGCATCGCCAACTGCCTCAAGGCACGCCAGGCCCAGGTCAAACGCCACCTGCCCACAACGGTGCTGGACCTACCACCAGGTACCACCAGGTGTCCTGCCTGTGCGCCCAACTGCTGGCCGAAGTAAAGGGCGACAACAACGAAGTGAGGCCATCCACCACCACCTCAGCAACGGTGATACCTCCACTCTCCACCAGGGCTGAGAAGGCTGCCAGCAGTTTTTCAAACTTGATTGCGATGGGTACTGCAACCATTTGTAACCCCTAAACTGACATCTATTTTTACATCCATTCACTGTATCTAAAAGAAATCCTCGTCACCATCCCCCATGGACGATGATGTAATGAACAGAACTGGTGACAGTTGCTGGTTTGGGCTTGATCAATGGGGCTGCAGGCTCCGCTGGCGTGTTCATGTCATTCCCCAGCATGCCGTTCCCTTCCCCTCACAGTCATCACACATAGAAAAGATTGGAAAACCCCGTTGAACAGCCGCAATTCTCAGTTCTCACTCAGAGATATCACCAAAAGGAGGTCAAGATGAAGAGGGAAGATCAAATGACCACAACAGCTCCATTCACTTTGTGGGATTTTGTCGGCGCTTCTCTGCTCTGCCATTCTTGTGTGGCACACTGACCAGTCTGCAATGAAAATCTGCAGCTTGATCACAAAGGATGGTACAGCAAGTCTGCACCTCCTGCTGGCGCTGTGGTAGTTCCTTTTCCCCAGGAGGACACTTCAAAGGGTAAGCTTCAATGCTTCAAGCTGTCGGGGTTGGGGAACTTCAGCTGACCAAAAGTCATAGAGGCTTTCGCGCCTCAAAGGTAGCTTTGAAGCCGGACTTTTTGTCAATGAAATAAACATGACCATTTTGCACCATGGCCGGATCAGCACACCACGACTCGATCTGTTCCGCCACTTCTTCCAAGCTTGCCCAGGTGCTCACGTCGGCATCGGGCATTGCAAGGCGATTTTGCTCCGTGTCTAGGACTTGGGGAGCCAAACCAATGGTCTTGGCACCCCCCATAGACTCTGACTCTGCCAAGGACCGGACCAAGTGGTGTACTGCTACCTGAGCCAAGTGGTCAACAAAGGTTGGCGGAAGATAATGTGAATGGTGAATCATGGGAAATAATGGGCAATCATGGCCCATGATGGTGAGTCGCAATGGGCTAGAACCGCTGAAAATGGTCAACAACGCTTAGTATCAATGGTTGAGAATGGTCAGCACCCATTGCAAGCAGGACTTGCCCCTGCTTTCGAAGGAGCCTATGCCCAGCCCACGTCACCGTTCCATGGGAGCCCTGTTTTCGGGTTCTTGGGGAACAACTGACCGCACCTTGGCAGTGCCATAAGGTAAGCTCCAGGCAGTCGGAGACCATGCTGCCGCCGCGCCGGGTAAAATCAACAGCCCAGATGTGCTCAGCAGATGTGCTGAGACATAGGAGGCCACGATGGAACTGTACACCGAAGATTCCACCATGGCCATGGTGCTGGCCAGCACTCCTGGGTCTTCTGCACTGCCCATGGCAAAACCACCTGCCATGTTCACCACGGCATGGAGGCGCGAATGGTGCAGTTCATCCTGTAGGAACTTCACCAAGTGTTCTCCTACCCCCGAAGCACCAAGAGTTGTCAGCTAACGTGTAAAAAACTATTCAAAACTATTAAGACCGACATGTATAATATATACGCAACTCTTCGCAATCCAAAACTCTTGACTCTTTGAATCTTTAACATGCAAAAAAGGCGTCATTTTTAGGTCGAGCATTCACGCCCCCAGCTCCTTGCTGACTCCTGTCTGGGCTGTCAGATGGCAGCATCTGGCAGAAGGACCATCCGCCATTTCCAAGACCTTTCGGGCGCGTCAGGTCCTCAGAGAATCACAATGGCCCTCGAGGCAGCAAGAGGGCTGAAGGCTTAAGGAAGCCAAACATCCCAGCAGCATCCAGTACGACAGACCAGGGAAAATGGCTGGAAGATGCACATGATTTGGAAGTTGCCCTTGGATTGAAATGCACGACCCAAAGATTGCACATTAAGTTGCTTGCAGCACATGTTTGAACAAATCAAATTTGAGCAGTTTGTCCCCAATATTGATAAACCCCTGCTTGGTGAAGGAGTGAAGGAAGAATGTTGCAGATTGGGAATCCTTCGCTTTTTTGTTGAGAGATTGCCAGAGTTTCTGAATTCGGAGGAGTTGACGTTGTTATTGCTTTGATTGGCAGAGCTTTCAACCAGGAACCGGTTAGCGCGCTGATTCAAACTCGCCGCGTGTCCGCTCCAAAGGTGTGCCACTGCCTCTCCAAGAACTTGTCGCAAACTCGGCGTCCTAACTGACCTGCCGCACCCAGGATCAAGACCTTGCGCGCCATGGTGCTCCGAGGCGATGCCAAGCTGTGGCAAATGTCAATGACAACAAGATATGACAAGAAATGATACTCATTTAACAAGATAATCTTAAAACAAGATTTGTTGGAGTATCATGTTAACAGTATATAACAAGATAATAGTTTAAGCAATCCAACACGATAATCCGACTAGATAATCTTAAAAAGATAATCCAGCAAGATAATCCAACAAGATTTATTCGCCCCTTTAATGTCAGATTTAATGCATTAGTGCTGTCAAGGGGAATCCCGACAATCTCTGATACTTGTCCGATTCGATCTGATGGGGTACCCAATGCGCGGAGGATCACATGTCCTTCGACTGCCAAGATGACGACCTCTATGGCCCAGTCTCGGCTGTGAGCCGAAAAGCTTCACCGGACTTGAGACACGTTTGCTTTCTGCGTAAAGTATTCGCAGAACTTGTAAATTTGGAAACTTTACAAGAAGTTTTGTTACCAAAAGTCAAATTGTGGAAACTGCGGTTTGAGAACTTGTCAATTGCGCATTCATAGAATAGAAGTGCATATTCACCTTAAGGTCTTGCCATCTTTGCGTCTTGAAAATCCATAGCCATAAGGGTCCAGCCAAAGGCGGCGGCTTGGAGTTCGATGTATTTCCAAAGCTGGAAATGATCTTTGCAAAGTCCTTGGGACTACAAGCAGAACATCACTGCCAACACAACAAGCATCCAAACGGTAGGATTTTTTAGGTCAAGCCTCAAGGATAGTTTTGTCAACCAGCCTATTAAATCTTGTCGCAGATAAATGGACTTGTCCTTTGATGAGAGACTTGGAACATCTTGGAACTCTTCTCAGTCCACTCCAACATGCTGCAAAACTGAGGATCTGCAAAATCTCGGGCTTGGCAGATGTGAATTCGATCAAGAGCTGCGGCAGCGTTCATCTGGGCATGGTACGAGGGTGACATATGTTTTGGCTTGTTCCCGCAACACAAACGAAACTGCTTCGCTGCCATCACCCGCAACTGAAGGTCAAATATGAGGCCATCACAAATAGATAGGAGTGATGGAAGAACTCCAACGGATAAACTGCCAACCCGCGCAGGATGTTTTCCATCAACACTTCTGACAGACTGATACACACAGCTGATCCCTACATCCCGAGTATCACCTGCTGCCGCAAAAACACCCAGCTGGAAACTACCAGCAACATCAGCAATGCAGGTATACTAATGCACCAAATAGAGAGATGTGCATTATAAACGATATCTAAGTGTCCAACTGGCAAGGAAAAGTGATGTTTGATGATATCATAGTTCAAATAAATCAACAGCTGTATCATCAACCCAAAATCAGCCAAATATCAGCCATCAACCACTGGTACATCAACTATTTGCTTGTTATATCACTGGTGTCGCAACGGACTACCCCCCATGCCTCAGCTCGTAAACTTCCCTGGAAAACTCTTTCGGGAGCCCGGGGGCCCCATCAATGGCCTTCCGCCCCTCCAAGATGTTCTGGAGCCGCTCCGCAAGGGTGCCAGGATGGTCCTGGCTTTGCAGGGGAATCTCTGAATCTCTGGGGCCAGGGACTTCAAATACCAGGGATAAAGGTAACAAACGTGATTGCCGGGTATTGCCGGTAATCTTCAAACACAAATTGCCGCAGATTGAGACGTTGTGCTGGCCAACAGTGATCTATAACGCTTTGGCTTTGACAGCACGACTTTACCCACACGAGGAACTCGACGGCACCCGTGTCGCTGGTGTGTCTCGATCTGGATGCGGACACACCCAACGAAAAGCTGCAAGGTTTCCTATGGTTCCCCTCGCATCATCGGTAGGCAAGAGTTGACACACCCTAAAATCCATCCCTTCCCTGTCCAAACTGCCACTTTTTATTGGTGACACCCCACTCCACCCAGGCAGCTATTGGCTCTTCCTTGACCGTCAGGAAGAGGATTGGTTCAGCTGCTGCAGTGGCCGCTGCACATGCAGCGACTGTAAGACCCAATTGAGTCTTGCCTGAGGGCGGGCAACGCCTAGATGCCATTGCCAACAAATCAGCAGTGTTCCAGGCCAAACTATTCGACTCTCGGTGTTGATAGGCATGAAGAAACTCTTCAATGTGGTTCCCTGCTATTCACACGCAGCCGGCGAACGCAAAGTAAAGCAGCGGTCAGGACTTCACATCCCAGAAGCAGGCCCCCTGACGACTCTTCAGTCATTGGATCTCATCCACCCCCTGCTTGGTGCAGTTCCACTTCATGTGTCAGTACTTATCTTCACAGGCCTTCGGGTCAAAACCATGGTGACTTTTAATCCATACCTTGAATCCCACCACCTGCCCCGGGCCGCCAGTGGCCACCCTCCATCGTGGCCGCGGCCTGTGCCCGGTGCTCCATAGACTTCGCAGATTTCCCCTGGCCGAAGCCCCAAAATCTGCTCCAGGCTGCCTAGGCCCAAAGCAATGGGCACCTGAGCATCGCTCGACCATGTCGTGGCGTTCTGCCAGGTTCGTTCATCATGGTGGAGAGATAGAGGAAAACACTGATTTAAGGCTTGAGAATTGACTACGAGAATTTGGCTCGCATTGATTTAAGTTTATCCAGTTCGAGTTCAATCCCTTGGAGAGAAGACTAGACCAAATGATTTTGCTAGATTTTCTCCAACTTCGATTTAACAATATTTTCTGGGACGCGGACACTGTTGCTCTGGATTCGATCAAGCTCAAATAATGGATCAGATTTGGTCGGAGTGTTCGATTGGTTCAATGTGCATCAATTTGGAAGATAGCAGTGGTTTGACCAGAATAGTCCGAATTAGATTCAATGAAATATACTCATTTCAATTGGATTGTATCGGATGCGTTCTAGCAAGATTACATCAAACATTAGAGTGTAGGTAGAACGGCTTGTAAACAGAACAGAAATTTGAGGAAAGGAGCCGCTCTGCATCTGAAAAAAATAGCAGCAACATACAAAGCAGGGAAACTACGGTTGCCTGGGAGAATACAGTATATGAAAAGCGCCCTTCCCGAACAGATGACTTGCACTACCTTTTGTGCTCGGACGGACTGCAAATGAACATCCAAACAAACACATATGCACCTTTTATAAGTATACCATTGTTTGTATCGATATAAAAATGCAATGTACAATATGTTATGTATTGTATTACATTGTCCACATATTGACGATAAGTGGTGCTATCCGAGGTGGGATGTATCTTAGCTTGTCTACAATGGGGATACCCAAGTTTGCTGGCAAATTGACTTATGTAATCATTTTTTGGTGGCAAGAGCATCACACTTGTGGTTTGCACATCTTCTAGAACAATCGCATATGTGGTGGGTTTACTACTTTCAATGGTTAATATTGGATGATTTAGAGGTCCCCTATTTTGAGAAACACCCATGTGAGTTTGTAAGGCCCTCAAGTCCCTCCCTGATCAGCCGGTTTGCCTGCAAAATGACTCCATCCTGAAAGCAGAACTGAGATCCATCAAGGATCCCAGGACTGTTTCCACAACAGAAAACATCCAAGATCCCAGATCCCATTGCTACAAACCAAAAAAGAGGTCGGAAACCATCCCATTTCAAGTGTACTGGGCATTGCTGAGCCATTCCCAAATGGGCTCCACATGTCAGACATAGCTGCAAATGATCTCAAGAAGATCAATGGTCATCAATCGTTTTTTACTCAAAATCATGACTTTGTCCAAGTTTGGTACCCCAGAGCTGGCTGCCTCCGAAAAGAACAGCTCCTCTCCGGTCATTGGCTTCGGCTTGGCGGAGGCCTCGCCACTTGACCCTTCCCAATCTTGGAATCTGTGATCAATGCTGTCGTGGTTCATCCATAGGAATCTGCAAGATCAGTAGCCCATGGAGGGTGCCTCTTCTGTGCTGCTAGCACCAGATTGGTCATTGGGCAACAGTTCAAGGTACAAAAATTTAGCGGTACCTTGAAGGCACCTTGCCACCCAGCAAGTTCAACCGTGGTGGCCTCTCCGGCATCAGCCAGAATGCGGTCGCACGCATCCCAACTCGTGTTGCCCCTGCTGGCCATGCCAAGCGCACGCGCAATTCACTGTATTTGAATCTCTTTGAAGCACTAGGTGCGTGCTTTCGTATCAAAGTCGCTTTGGCTATTGACCAAAAGGACGATTGGAACGCAAACCTGAACACCTCACTACATGAGGAATCCAAAACCCGAACTGCGAACCACAAAACGGAATATGTTGGCAAAATGATATGAGTACCGCTTTCATCACGTCCACCGCAGCCCTATGAATCTGGGTTGATCGCACCACCTGTTTGCAGATGAGTGGCTTTTGACAATGGTTCATGATGGTGGTTAGTAGACATTCACAGATGGTCACTTGTCGTTGTTGGATGATAAATAATCACCAACAAATGCTTCATGATGACTATTGACTAGTAATGGCGGCTCAACAGCGGTCTGTACTGGTCTATACTGATTCAGAGCTATTGTCACAAGTGGATGCAATATAAGCAAGCCGACAAAGAATATTCCGGACGGCGCTGGTTCCAGAAATGGCGGCGAAGCGATGGTCTTCCCATGGAATTGGGGTTTCTCGGAGATCATTTGCAATCTAATCGACGATTTGTTGGCTGTAGACAAAGGACAAAGATGATATTGTGTTTACTCCTTGCTCCTTTGCTTACATGTGTTTACCACATCCGTTGCTATCACAAACACTTGGGTCCAATGATCTTAGCAAAGACTTTCACAACCATGATTTTGCTGAGTTTGAAGAAATTGAAGCCCTGCTGGTGACAAGCTCGGCATCGCCCATTTGTTTCCCACGCTCTTCGTTGAACGCTGACCATCTGTTGGTGCTGTGGCCAACTGGTAGCTCCGGTGCAGTCGCGGCAGCTAGGGGACTGAAAGTTAGAATGCAGGATGCATTTCTGTGTCTTTTTTTTTCGGAATGCGGTTTGAAAATCAGTTGCAAGAATGCCTGTTTGAAAAGTGAAAGTTAGACTGTTTGAGAACAACGGCATCAATCCTTGTGGTGTGATTGCGCTTAGTTCATGGGTCCTGGGTACAACAATGATCCTCAACGGTATTGCTCGATAGCCTTCCAGCTGACACAAGCTGCGCGGGGCTGAAACTCTTCTGTGGATTGGTTCACATTCAGCACCTTTCCTAATCTGAAAAATGGTCTTGTTACCATTGGTTTTTATCACCTACTATCAACCATTAACCAGGGAATTAACCATATAGATCATAGTACGCAAATCAAGAGTAATGAACCCTGATCTGTTGTTCAATGAGATTATGAATTATGATCGTTAGTCAGAGACACGTTGAGTTCCTATTGTCATCGTGGTGCACTCGATATGCAAGGCAGGGCGATGTCGCTGAATGGATTTGCCGCCTCGCACTTAGAAAGTCCATGATGAAAAATGTTGTAATACCATGGAAGGCGATTGAAAGGCAATGTGTGGCTGTCAAACATGGCTCCAACAATTCCATAGATTGGTTACAATGGTTAGCTCCCCCACAGTACAGTTTACCATAGTTGAGCATAGTTAGCCAATATTCATCATGAGACACTGCTGGTTCGCTGAATGTGCACGCCGGACAGCCTCTCGAGGTTGGAGCCACTGGATGCCCCATGTGCAAACAGATCTTCGGTCTGACACGGCAGCATCTCTTGCACCAATCTGTTGACATTGCAACATTGCAACGTGTCAAAATTCTGGTGTCAGGCCAAAGATCCAGAGGGAAAAGAAATATCTACATTTTACATGGCATGGCTCCAAATGAGTCCCAAACTTGGGTTCCTTTTGCTGCGTCACTGGAGGTACAAGTACTCTTAACTGGGGATACCATAATGACACCCTCATGTCGTTGGCAGAAGCTTCTGCTGAGCCATCCGCTGTTCTGTTCTGACTTTGAAATACTCGCGCACAGCGTTGGCTGGCGTTCAGGGCGTCAGTTCTCCAATTGCCTCGGGAAAAGACCGAAGGGCGTTTCACACAGCGCTTACTTCATCTGGCTTGTCGTTTCAACCCCAATGAAAAATGTTAGACAAACAAGAATTTGTGAAACAAATGCTAGGGAAAATAAAAAAGTGTTTGAAACCACCAACCAGATAACGGTTGATGATGCTGTGATTTGTAGACGAGGTGTGACTCCAGCGAAGTCGAAGAAATAGTGGGAGAACTTCCACAAGAAATGCAACTACCCTTCAAACTTGGGTTCTTTTCGTGTGGGTGGCTACAAACAACTGCTATGAAAAGACTTTGAAAAGCCAACCCAGCTTTGCCAAGGAGTTGCTCCACTGCCCTTCACTTCATGTGTTGCCAACAGGCCTGGATGTGCGTGGCTTACGAAACAGCCTTTCTTAAAACTAAAACAACGAGACGATACCTGAACCCCGCCCTCTTGCTCACTCCAGCCACTGTTCGACTTGACTTGTCCTTGCCCAGGAAAACCTTGAATATTTTTGTGGAGGCGATCTCAGTCAAACCTGCTTCTGAATTTGGGGATGAGCAAGTCTAGCCCATATATAACCTCCTTGACCCTGCATCAATCAAGAATGATTATAGTATATATATATATGTGTGTGTATATATGCATACATATGAATATGTACACACATGTATGTATATCGATAGTGTGCATATATATATATATACTGTATAAATTCCCATGTAAAAGCTGGATGTAAAAGCTGGATGTATTTTCTCGCCCAACAGTGCCGCAGCCAGCCTGTTTTCCGCGTCGTTTCGATACACGGTCAACGAAAGTAGCTGGACAGAAACTGCTGGGCACTTCAGAATTGAACCGGAATTGAACTCATCATATTTTCATCACAACAAAATCCATCGAAACCACTACAAGACAGCGAAAGCAAAGTTGCCCTTTCCGGTTCATTTTGGGGTCCCACAGTCCAACAATCCACTGAACCTTTGTTGCACGGAGTCTGAAGTTACGAACTTTGTCGCAAATTCAGAGGAGAATCTGGATCTGTGTCATCAGGCGTGCAGTCGTGTCAAATATCCAGGCAACCCCCAACAACACTACTCGTGTCAAATATCCAAACACCGATATTTCCCGTGCTTGTCCGTGCTTCCATAGGGGATAGTCATCCAACTGGTTATCACAGACATTATGGGTTCTCCTTCAAAATGGGAGACCCCAAAAATAGATACTTTAGTACTACAAGTGACTCAAAAAGGATGATTTTGGGGATACACCCATTCTAAGAAACAACCATAGATACATATCTCTCCTAACCCCTCTGAATGGGGAAAGTGTCGTGACCCGTTGTTGACTGCCTGGGCACACAGCTGATGTTAAAACCGGACAAAGTCACTGGCATCCTCCTGCTCCAAGGCGTCGTGGGGCGTCGTGGGGGCCGGTGGGAGCCATCCAGCTGTCCAAAGCCATGGCATAGGGTTTCGTAGCTCATGACCACTGGAGAAATAAATCCAAAACAAATGAATAAATAAATAAATTACACCGGCATAGACCCCAGATAGAACATGTATGGACAACAAGGTTGGGGTAGGGAATCAAGTAGGTTCTAATGTTTGATCAAAAATTGTTGTCAATGATTTCGAAGAAAATGTCAAATGCCATGCTCTCAAGTCTGAAGGCATCTTCTGAATCTTGACCTGAAATTTTCCGATTTCCATTTCTTTTTGGAATAGAACTCTTCATTCTCCTTGGAATGGAACCCTTCTTTCTCCTTGCAATAGAACTCTTCTTTCTCCTTGGAATGGAATTCTTCTTTGACCTTGGAATAAAACTCTTGCTTTTCTTGGAATAGAACTCTTTTTTCTCTTTGGAATAGAACTCTTCTTTCTCCTTGCAATAGAACTCTTCTTTCTCTTTGGAATAGAGTTCGTCTTTGACCTTGGAATGGAACTCTTCTTTCTCTTGGAATGGAACTCTTCCTGCTCTTGGAATAGACCTCTTCTTTCTCCTTGGAATAGAATTCTTCTTTGACCTTGGAAAAGAATTCTTCCTTCTCTTTGGAATCGAACTCTTCTTTCTCCTTGCAATAGAACTCTTCTTTCTCCTTGGAATAGAATTCTTCTTCGACCTTGGAATGGAAGTCTTCCTTCTCTTGGAACAGAATTCTTCTTTCTCCTTGGAATGGAACTCTTCTGTCTCCTTGGAATGGAACTCTTCTTTGACCTTGGAACAGAACTCTTCTTTCTCCTTGCAATAGAACTCTTCTTTCTCCTTGGAATAGAATTCTTCTTTGACCTTGGAATGGAACTCTTCCTTCTCTTGGAATAGAAATTTTTTTTCTCCTTGGAATGGAACCCTTCCTGCTCTTGGAATAGACCTCTTCTTTCTCCTTGGAATAGAATTCTTCTTTGACCTTGGAAAAAAACTTTTGCTTCTCTTGGAATAGAACTCTTCTTTCTCCTTGGAATAAAACTCTTCTTTGACCTTGGAATGGAAGTCTTCCTTCTCTTGGAACAGAATTCTTCTTTCTCCTTGGAATGGAACTCTCCTGTCTCCTTGGGATGAAATTCTTCTTTGACCTTGGAATAGAACTCTTCTTTTTCGTTGGAATAGAATTCTTCCGTCTCCGTGGAAAAGAACTCTTCTTTCTCCTTGGAATAGAA
>VSDK01017951.1:7309-21955 GCA_009767595.1 Symbiodinium kawagutii | reverse complement strand
GTACGCCTGCCACGGCGACTGTGCGCCTGCCACGGCGACTGCGCGGCTGCCACGCCACATCCTCCCACGGCAACTGTGCGGCTGCCACGGGGACTGCCCGCCTGCCACATGGACTGCACGCCTGCCACGGCGACTGTACGCCTGCCACGGGGACTGCCCGGGGTGCCACCGGGACTGTGGGACCCCGCGCCTCCCATGAAGACCGCATGGCAACTATGGGGACTGCACGCCTGCCACGGACTCTACGGCTTTCATGGATTGCCCGCTTGCAGCATGGACGGGGGCCGTACGGCTGCCAAAGGGACTGTGCACCTGCCGCGGGGCCATGCTCGCCTAAATCATCTTACAGGTCTGGCTGTGCATCGTATATTTCTGACTTCGACGTACTGTTTTCTGACTTTGACGTTCTTCTATCTGACTTCGACGGTAAGAATTTCTGACTTCGACGTTCTTGTTTTCTGTTTCATGGTTGGCTGACACGGTCGTTTGTTTTCTGACACCGTCTACGTTGTCATGTCGGGCAATATGTGGGTTTCTTAAAATGGGGAGCCCAAAAAATGTTGGTTTACTACTCTAAATGATTAGTAGTGGATGATTTGGGGGGTACTACAGGATGAGCTACCCCAGCCACCCCCCAATCACATCTTCCCCAAGGGGACCGCGAAGGATAGCAGGGCCTCGCAAAGCTGTCTTGCTCAAGGCAACAAATCAAGAAGCAAATCACCTCAGCGTGGCCATCAGCGAGGCCACGGACGTTCCAAAATTTGGTCAGGAAAAAAACGATGGTTTGAATCAAAGGGTTTGAATATGTATTGGATAATAGTATCTATTATTCTTTGAATTGTTCAACTTTGAGAATAGTACTACAACTTTGAAGATTTCTTCGAATATGTCTGAATTCCTTTCAATAGTTCAGCGGCCGGGCAGGGTTGGCCACACCTGTGAGGCCCAGGGTTGATGGATGAAAGCTGACAGGTCAACGGCAATATGGCGCCTGCAAACCTGAAGCTTTCAGAAATTGCAGTCATCTTATTTCCCTCTTTTTGATGGAGGATGTCATGCATTGTACAGGTTTGGAAATACAAGGTGCCTCTAACGGTTGCTGCCTACTGTTTTTTGCCCTCTGCATCCGAAGAAGTGCTTTCTCCAATATCTATGAGGCGTATGCTTCCGAGGACAGCTGACATGCCATGTTTCTCTTCACGTTGAATCTGCAAGCTCAAAATGTTTTAGCCACTCGAAGTCACGGTTGCAGCGGCCATCATCGCTGTCCAACTTTTGACAACATCTTCACTTCAAAAACGATCCCTTAGATGATATAGTATGTGTCATGTATGTTGTATTGTCATTGATAATAGTCCTCATCATTCAGAACCATCATCGAAAAATAGTACTAGTTATCATTCATTACTGCCGCTATTCAGTCTTATTAGCCACCGGATCACCGAGTAGCTATGATGCATTGCTGGACCGTCTCTGGTAATTTCTGGGATCGCTTGTTGGTCTGCCAATCAACAAGACTCAAAAAGACAGTCGGTAAATGATAACGTTTCACAATGGATATTAGTTGCTGATACTGGTGAAACCACTCTGAAACCATCCATTTTTGGAGATACCAGCAGCCATGTCGTGACAGCCAGGATTTTCCAGTCATCTCAGCAGCCAACCCATCATCTCGGCTTTCCCACTAAAAGATACGTCGCGTCCTGGGTCAAGTAGCGTCTGGCCTAGCGAGTCGTTGGTCAAGTCACGGGAGGCGCTGCATCTGCAACGCACCAGGCCGATGGCTCTCACTGAGTTGGGCGGACTAAAAATGATGGATCCGTTCATAGCAGTCCAAAGGTCAGTGGATCTGGCTGAGTTTGACTAGTGATGCTGGTTGATGACTGGTTAATACTGGCTATCAATGGCTATCAATTTATGCATGGATCAAAACTCACATCTTTTGCCCAAGCTGGTACTGCCACCCGTGACCCGCCGAAAGCCTGTCCCTTCAACGAGTTCTCTGCTGTGATCACCGCTTCCTCAACCCCTTCCACTCTGCCCGTGATGTCCAGCTCATGCCTCAACGGCTCCCCCAACCATTCCAAAGTCTTGGTTGTTGGGAAAACCACCATTTAGGGCACCATGAATATGGCAGTGGTTCCCCATCATCATCCATTGTTTTCCCTATTATTCTTGGTGGCTATCCCCAAGTAATTGGTTGATGAATATTGACCCATAGCCATATAGAGACCCCCACCCTTTGCTATGGAGGCACAGTACCCTGGAGCGCAAACACATCTCCGAAATATTCCGAAATATCTAAAGCTGAAAGACTGACGCAAAGCATTGGACTCGCATTTCTACAATCCTGAGTGCGTCGCGCAGCAGCAGATAGACGCATCGTCACCACCTGGACGGCTAACGGGTCTCCAAGCCCTCTCTGGGGTCAAGTCATGCCAAATGCGATGCGTGGTACCATTTCCATGCAGCACCTGCATCAACTCTGTCGTCAAGATATTGACAAGTCGTATCCCGGTACTTCTCTACATCTGACAACTTAGCGCAGCACGGTTGGCGTGGTCGAAAAATACATCCTGACATGGATCTGATGTCAAGGGATCAGGATCAGTGTCATGATCGGATCGGAATGGAAAATCCGGAGGCTAAACAAGATACTAGATTACCCTAGATTGAGGCTGATGATACTCATGCCGGACACATCTCTGATGCTGATCACTAAGACCCTGATCTCTGATGTTTACAGAGTCTGATCCGGCCATTGCTGACATGGAAGTACCCCAACAACCATGGTAACCTCAGCAAGGAATTTCTTGAAGCCTCATCAAGTTAACAAGCCAGCATGGCATCACGGCCATGAAAAAAGTCGTTCCCTGAGATAACCTGACCGGTCGCGCGCGCTGGCGGAGGCGGTTACCTGGAGTTTACCTTCGAACCATCAGGATGGTTGGGGACGTAAACCATCGACCCATCCGCAATCACTGCAGCTTGACCAACTGCATCCACCCGGCTCCCAAGCGCTGCCAAGAAGCTGGGCGATGTTGACGGAATTCATACCTGGGAGATGCCAGGATCAAGAGATCATCCATTGCTGAGACAACACGAGCAGTATCAAGTTGCTGATGTTATCTCTGTAGAATTTTTTACCGTACCCTTATAACTACTACTAATTTGATATAAAACTATGGTGTAGTGTGTGCAATTCATAGGTAACCACACTTGTAACCTATCGGCAGCAGGTTCGTTCATCGTGGGCCTAGTGGCCTACTTGCCAGTGGCACAACAACGAGGCTGTCCACAACTGGCATCCAAAAACACTAGCCACTTCTCATTCGGACAAAAGACCTCACGGTTTTCATTTTGACATGTTTTGAGTTAAGCTTTACTTAGAGCTTACTTCTCTGGCGGCTTCCTTGTTGGATGTGCATTCCCACTTCGTAATTGATTCCTAAGCATGATTATAGGGTCAGAACGCACCTGCTAAGGCTATTTACAATGGTTCCACCTACTCGGCACATGTCCTTATGCTTAGGGAAACAGATCTGCTGTCTTGTGACTGCGATTATAACTTCAGGTGCCACCATACACAGCCCAAGAATGAGAGATCAAAGCTGCTGAACAATTACCAGCGTTTGTTCCATCCAGTATTTTTGACCTCCCAGAAGATCTCCATTCTGTGACTGGTGATTTCTTCAACATTGCTGAAAGAGATCAAGGACTGAATACCTAACGCAAGACACTGGGATCAAACAGATCCCAGACCTACCTTCAAAGCCAACACCCAGATGTGCCTGCTGTCCGTGTTGACACTGTCTGAAACCTTACGAGCATCGCACATGGTGCAAGATGATTGACCTCCAATGTGTTTCAAGTTTATGCCACTAATCAACAATGTTGTCCTGGTTTACAGCTTTGTGGAAATCCAACACTACTAGGGATTCACCGATGTCCTGCTCATCCTAGGGATGCCTCTTCCCATGCACCAAACGCTGCTTGGCACTTGGTGTTTCTACACCCCAATGTGATTCCGCTTCCAGAATCAGCCAGTTGCATAGTGTCGAGCTTGCTTCCCTTCAGAAGGAAGAATCTTCCCCCAACATCTGGGTGTTTCTCACAATAGGAGACCCCTAAAATGGTTGGCTTATGACTATAAATGAGTAACCAACATTCATAAACCGTCTACAACCCAAGCGCCAAGTAGTTCAATCTTCGCTTCTTGCGCTTCTCTGAGTCGCACACAAGGCATTGCCAATCTTCCCTGCGGCAGGAAGACCCTCGAAGGCTTTGCTATCCCAGTCCTTGCGGCTCGGCTCTGCCAGTGGGGATCCAAGAAGGCAAGGTATACTTTACAAACACTGAAGAGTAGGAAAGTGGGGAAAAAATATACCAAGAAGCCAGGAAAAAAAGTAGGTCCGAAGAATGGAAAGGTGGGAACAAAGTATCAACATCTGCATATGGCTTCCTATCATTTCTCAGTGGAAATAAGTGGGTACTGTTGAGAGGTCAAGGCAGTGAAGCGTTGACAGTAGCCACGAAATGGACCCATTGTACACGACACCCCAAATACTGATATGTCGCAGCCACGCTACAGCTGACCTGTGAGATTGGGACGGGGGGTGAAGCTTCACAAGACTGGCTGTGGTACCCCTCCTGCGAAATATCGCTCGGTGTCGTGCTGCATGATGTGTCTGTTTGTTACTTGATAGGAGGCCTTGATATGGGTATGGGTCAAAATCCCGTATACCTGGTTCCCCCATCATTTACCATTGTTTTCCCACTACCATTGTTGGTTGTTATCCCCCATTTTTGGTTGGTTAATATTGACCCATAGCCATTATGAATTTGTGTTTAAATTGAGTTCGCACAAAAACCGGCAAATAAGCTACAGGGCAAATCCTCAAGTCCACAAAAAAAGTCCACAAGTCCGTCGCAAAAAAGCTGCAACGGTGTTCTGCGCCTGAACCAAAATCACCAGAGTCCCCACGATGTTCAATGCCACAACCACAAGCAGCAGCCACAAAGTATGTACAGCAGGAAACATATGCCTCACGCACGAGGGAAGAATGGAAAAACTGAACAGGGATTGCAAGGCTCACAATGATTGACCACTACAAAGGCTCTCCGTTTCATTTCGATTCCTCCCAAAGCAGAACGCCACAAGCACTGGGGTGTCCCACGTGAAGCATCTACGAGGATGCTCCAGCAGAAAATCCAAGATTCGTTTGTGCTCTGACTGGGGCCTTAGAAAGCAGCAAATCCGCTGGTTCTTTTCATGTTTCTTTGGTTTCCAAGGATTCGTTTACAAGGATTTTCTGTTTCCAATGTGTCAAAGAATTTCGAAAAATTAACAAAGTGCCTTTGGCTTCCTCAGAAGTTCCAGGTTCTGAAGAACATGGCCATTGGTCGGTCGGAAATCTTTTCCAGACTTGTTGAGGGCTCAAACCAAGATCGGTTTGTAAGCATTGCACTCATAAACTAAACTCATAACTCATGAATGTGAGTTCGGGCAACACTTATACCTGGAATTTGCCCCTTTCGGACCGAAACAGAAGAGAGAAAGAAAGAAATGTCCCCTTTGATGTTCATCTCCCGTCCAGCTGTCAGAATGAACTTGAAAATCTTAAAACATTATTTCTAACCACCGAGACTATGGTAATCCTTTCTTGATAGCACAGCCCCCCAGCGGAAACCTTGGTTTCCTGGTAGGGGAACCGCTAAACCACGTCAAGAGACCGCGAGGGAAAATTAGTTGCTTACTTTGGATTTCCCTGACTCGGTTTGTTACAAATGGCAGAAGTCTACAAGCTGGAGACTTAACCCTACATATATACACATATATACACATATACACACATATATATATATATATATTTGACACTGCCCAACTTTTCATCTGTTTGCCCACCCATCTGGTTTTTCAGCCGCAGTGCTTGAGCCCCCAGGCGGAACCCGCCGACTCCACACATAAGCGATGAAACGCACCTGAGCAGCGACATCCTGTTCTTTGCCTCGCCTGGTAATCCGCAGCAGCAGCCGGCTACCATTGCGACTAAATCGCCGTAGAGTAGTACGACCAGCAGCAGGAGCAGTACTGTAGCAGTTGTAATAGGGGCAATTCAGCAGCCGTGGCAATGGCAGCGGCAAAAGCAATAGCAATGGCCATAACAGCAGAAAGAGCGAAAGCAAGAGCAGCACAGTACTTGAGATCCAAGGGGGGTGAACGAAAGCTGCCGGGTTGTCAAAGAAGGGGTAACGAAGTTGGGAAAAGATGGGTTGGTAAGAATCTGATTGGTCACAAAATGTATTGGTGGGATTCTGTTTAGTAAGAAAATATGTTGGTCGCATCTTGTTTGGCAAGAATGGGTTTGGTAAGAAAATGTGTTGGGAAAGATCTGTTTGGTAAGAAAATGTGTGTTGGTAGGATTCTGTTTGGCAAGAATCGGTTTGGTAAGAAAATATGTTTTGCTAATAATTGCTAAGGATCGGTTTGGTAAGAGAATATGTTGGTAAGAATTTGTTTGGTAAGACATGCATTGGAAACGGGTGATCGGGGGGGTGTTTTGCGTGAGATTCACGTTGTTGGCCTGCTGACCGTCCCCCCGAACCCCCAAAAGGTAAGAACTAGCTAACGCTACCCAAACTCGAGCTGCTGAACGCAGCTTTCGTGATCTGTAGGACGTGCAGCCTTACCAGTAGCAATAAGAGTAGACAAATTAGTCAAATTATATATATAGTCTGGTTGGTAGCACTTTGAAATTAAGCTTTACGTAATCGATTGGTTGCTTTTTGTTGGTGGAAGTAGTTACAGCTGCAGCGCAAGTAGTAGAAGTAGTTCGAGTACAAGGAAGTGAAAGTTGTGCCCAACACTCATCAAGACTCAGAGATTTGATTTCAGGATACATGTATACACAAATACTTAGATAGCATCGATATCTTGTTTAGGACTAGAATCTCAATGAAAATCCTCACCAGATTGCGGTCTCCACCCAGCTGCAGTTCTGCTCAGTTCAATGCCTCAAATCATCCCTATCCGTATGTCAGACCCAAGAAATCATGAGTCGAAATCCTGAGAATCTCACTAGGGAATCTATGTGAAATTGTTGCGAGTTGGCCAGGGACATCGATGACAAATGCTGGAAACGACTTCATGAACCATGCCAGCCAGCCGAAAAACCCTCGGCGCACCATGATAGGTAGCCCGGTGTTGCCCAAGAGGATCAGAGTCTCAGCACCGCAACAACTTCGCAGTTCAACTCTGAGCCATCTCAGTGTGGGAAACGCATGTCTTTGACTGTGAACTTCTCCGAACTTCAGAAGCTTTAACACAACACACCTTCAAATGTTGAAAAAAATGGTGAACTCCCAGGTTTAGCTTTAGAAAACAAGTGTTCAAAACGGAAAAAAAACTATGTGAATTCCTAGGTTCAAACGGAAGTTGAGACCTTCTGAGTCCCCCAGCTCCAACTGTGGTCAGCAAGATTGGGCTGTTTACATAGTCCTGGACTCTTTGCAGGATCCAGGTGTTGCTGCGAACATCTGGGGAGTTGGAATGAAGACGATATGATGGAGATGATGAACAACAAATATGAATTGACAGATTGAAAATGATTGAATACTCAACAATGTCCGCAGGCCAGCAGAGAACATTCATTTCTTCGGCTCACAGAGCTGCTTGCATGCACTGACTACCATAGATCTTCCGCACTCACCAACTGTAGAAGGTGGCTGTTTTCTGGACAGCCAAAGTCTTCACCCAAGGACATAATCTCAGATGAACTGAGCTGTGGGTTAAAATATGTGTGGCATGAGCGAAGTATGAGTGGAACATGCTGGAGGCTTTTGCTGTCTTGTCTACAGCTGCTCCAAGTTTTTTAGCAATTGCTTACGAATCAAAAGATACTCAGAACATCTCAATATGGGCTCAATGCATGGTTTCTAGATTCATGACCGTGATCAAACATGTATGCCTGGGGCGGCACCATTACGGGGAAGCGCATATCCAAAGTAGCTCATTTCTGAGACACAGTCTTTCGGAGGGGAGAAATAGATTCAGTGTGAGCTCGCAATCTTGTGGCCTGACATGAGCTTGACAAAAAAATAATCAAGAAGTGCTCAACATGTGCTCAGTTCAGGTGGGAATCTTTGCATCAAAATCGGCTTAGCACACGGGTTTCTTGTGACCAAAATCGCCTCAAGCGTTTGGAATTCGGGATAGGTTTGTCTGTATCAACTGTGGCACGGTGGAGACACAGACTTTGAGAGTTGGAGAATTGCTTTGAAACAAGCTCAACGTGGAACAATGCAGTCCACACACACAGTGAAAAGTACTTTGCTTCCTGATGCATCGCACGTCTTACTTTGCAGGTGCAGACTTTGGTACAGCTATCAAAAAATAAAGTAAACAAAACTAAACTAGTCAACATGATACAGTATTATACAGTATCTGTACAAATGTATTCTATACTCAGAGATGTGGTTGTTCTCCGAAATGCCTTTGCCTGCGTCCAGTTTGGCCGAAACAAAAATCCTTTCGAGAAGCACTATTTGAGACGCCCTCGCCATATCCGACTTCCCCAGCTGGCGGAGTCCGAAGAGGTTCACCAAACGAGAGGTTTTTCCAAAAATTACTTAGTGTGTTTCATTCAATTCAGCAATTTTCATTTCCAAACGAGAGGTTCGTTTCATTCAAATTGCTGATAGGCAGATGGATAATAGATCGACATATACAGGTAAATAACCTACAATATCTGCATTATCATATACACTTGTTCTGTGCATGACGAAGCAGATTCGATAGAAAACACCAAATTGACCCCTGGGACACAGCAGCTTCATGCCCCTCAATGATCTCATACAGCAGAAAGTTTCCCAATCGCCAAGATGGATTGGGTGGCCATCACCCATGAGTGACACATCGACAGCAGATCTTGAGAGCCACACCATTACGGATGATTTCGTCAACACCTGAACTTCTGCGTGCAACTACTGCTACAGTGGTGCTCAATCTCAGAACAAAAATAATTACGTGCACAATGTAAACCTGGCCATGGATGTATCATGGCAATGATCTTCCAGGTGCACTGCCACTAGCTGCAGCCTCTTTCCTCTACAGTTGGCCGTCTATGCAATGGCCGTAGCCCCGCCCAGACATGATCATTATAGAATATTATAGATAAGTTTGGCAGAACACTTGTCAGGTACTGTGTCCAGACAGGTCCACCTGTTCTTACTCTGTCCCGAATGTTTTCAGGCAGGTCATTAACGAACGCTTGAAAACAAAAGATATGCATTGACTCAAAGATTCATGAATGTTGGACCCACCCAAAGCAATCTCTCCATTTGCCATGCTTCAAAACTCAACTTGGGACCAGACTAGGCCATTGTTCTGGAAAGACGACACCGTCAAGTAAAGTGCCTTCAGAAGGAGCACCGTGTCAAGGAACTGCAGCCCAAAATGAAAGTTCGTATTCTTATCAGGTGAGCCATGAAAACACTGCATATTTACATCGAACAAATCTTGGCTTCTGATCTCAGCATGTGTGTTTCCAAGCATGAGGGACACCCGGGAGTCTTCACGAAAAGGCTGTTGTTAAGTATGTACGATCACCATCCCTCATTATGTCCGGCTGATTGGTATTCCATACATCCCCGAAGTCAGACGGAATCAGGCACTCCCCATGATAGACGACAAAGCTCTTGTAATAATCCAAAGACTATTTTTGGCTCAAGACTCAAGCATGATGGTTCCTCTTTCTTGGGAGGATGTCATAATGTTTAAACTGCGGGAACCTTCGTTAGCCAGCCACGGGGAGACCTCTTGCAGGCAAATTATTACCCAGAACCACCATGGATTAGACCGATCTGATGCTCATCAACCAGCCAGGGAGGCGTTTACACGAACTTCCTTTGCACCCAAGGCTGATCCAATCAAGGCAATCCAAGGCACGTGAGGAAAGGGATGCAGGCCTTGTGCGTCAAATCTCTCCTGCCCCGTTCTTGACGCAGATAAAAGCATGTGACTCGGAAAGCTGGCTAGTAAAAACGATGCTAACTCATCTATGAAACTTCCTCAAGGCTGAAGGCCCCAAAAAAGTAAAAAAGTCCATTCACTGACTTAGAGATGCAACCAATCTTCCCAGCTCCTCCAGAGGCCCATGGCGACAAAGGTGGAAGTAGATGATAATGACGCCAAGAGCATGAACACTCACCCTGGGCACGGAAAACATGTTCATCGGATTGGAGAAATCTGTCATCTCGGTTTGGCGTGCTTGGAACCAACCATCGAACCAAAAGGCGCCACCACTCCAAGAAATAGCCTTGACTATAGCTCGACATGTGTATAACTATAGAGCTACACATTCATGTGTGTGCGTGCGTGCGCATGCGCATGCATGCGTGCACCTCAATGCTTTTGCATAGTTGGCCCTTCTAGCCATCATGAAGTAAAACTGGATATGGAAAATGTGCCAAGTAGCATCACATCTGGGCTGCCTGGATCGTTTTTAAGATGATCTTCTCTGACTTTAGCCAGTGAACTCTTGTGTGTGCGCGCGTGTGCAACCTACCCACAAGAGCTTTGATCTTTTGATTTTTTTGGAGTCTATCCCTTTTTCAAGTTGGTTATTCCCAGTGGGTCTTGTGCATCCAAAGAGTTAGCCCACGTGAGATCCCCAACAGAAACTAATCATAGCACACCGCTGGCACAAAGCATCGAGAAGGATAGCTCAAAACCAGGCGTTGTGGAACATGTATAAACTCTTGACCAGCGAGACCCGTGAAGCCATGAAACCTGCCGAGATTGCACACAACAAACCCTGAAAGCTCGAATAATTTCTACAAAGGATGGATGGTGACTACCACTTGGAAACCCGCGTCCGTGTCTGAACCCAGGCGAGTTACGGAAATTCCCGGCATTGGCGAACAGTAGAAACACAACTTCCTGTCAACATCCGTGAACCAGGTCTCTGGAATACCAGAACGGTGCCACAAACCCTAGAACATTGGAATTTTGGTTGGAAAGGAGATTCCCTGTGAAACAGTGGTCCTTAACACCCTGCAACCCCAAAAAACGCGAAAATGCATTGTACCCTTAAACTCCTTCAAAAAATCTTTTCTGAAGGGCTCCACTCCCAATGGCTGCAACTTAGAAACCCTGCGCTTGTCACGCTATGAAAAGGGCCCTCTTTGGAGAGATGCCCAAGTGACACTAGGGTCAGCCCTGCACCCCTTTGCAGCTGAGCTTCCAATATCCCACCATGATCTTCAGCACCTTTGCCAAAGCCTGCCACCAACACTCGGTTGGCTAGCGGGTAGATGACTTGCTAACCTATCATACTTCTCAAAAGTTGTCCCCGATCATTTCTATCAGATAGGCAGTCGAAGAGAGTGAACCCTTCAAACTTTGAAGCGAGTCATGCACCACGGTGCTGCAATTTCATGGTTTGGCCTGCAGTGGTTCACAATTCCGACAGTCAAAGTGGAAACGAAGAGTTTGCTGTCAAAGGGCCAAACGTGCACAGTAATTGTCTTTGACTGAGACTAGTTAGTTGAAAGCATTGCGTCCATTGGATGATCACCATAGTGTAACTTCCACGGTTAGAGTGCCAGCCTTATACTCCAAGCGATGTGATCGTTCGAGTGTGTGGCTGACACAAGCTCTCCTCAGGTGTGAGCAAGGCAAGGGCAACTGCAGCGATATTTGGAAAACAACGGCTTGTGACCTGTGCATCATCAATGCCGCAAAACTACAGCGCACCGAATCAAGCAGATTCACGTGACCCAATTGATGGTGATGCAGTGATGTAGCGGGAAAGCGGAATGGCAAAGTTGTTCATGAGAGATTGTCGACGGCTGGCAAACAAGCTCAATCCCAACAGACGCTGCAACGGGGGCCAAGCTGATCTTTCTTCGTTTTGTTTGCTTCCTGGCGGTTGCAGAAATCCCTGACGCCCTGCAGAATGGCGTACCTCTTGAATTGATCGTTTTGACCCAACTAACCTCTCCAAGCTACAGATATCTAAGACAGGAAAACTGTGGCCACTTGCAGCTACCTGCGCTCCCACCTCGACCGATTCATCTTTGGGCATCTGAGCAGTCAGGTGTGGGACCATACCATTCTTTGGGAACCAAACGAGGCATGGGACGTCTGTGCAATGCCCCTGTGGTGGACAAAATCCAGAATTCATCATAGCTCCACATGTTTCACAACCAATCTTTTCCAACATCCAAAATCCTATACTTCACCATTGCATGACATCCCTCTTCTGCTGCCTGACATTTTTCGAGCGGACAGTGCATAAAAGACAATCCAACAATCATCATTTCACACTCACCGACTGAAAGGTCACTTGTGATCGATCTGTGTTCCCAGCATGCCAGCGTTGTGCTGACTGGCGATGACCGTCATGGTTGTGGTGGTGAACAAAAAGTTCCTTGACAGTGTGGCGAAGGCTCTTGGCGATTCCATAAGTCGACATGCGGAAAGACTGGGGAAGGACGGGGGGAGAGGTCAGCCAAAATCATCCAGACCAATGGAATTCCATATCACCATTATGGAATTCAATGCCACCTGTGCAAACAATATGATTACTCTTGGTAATTGTTTGTTTCAACCACCAGAAGAATGTCGTCTTCTTTGGAGCCAAAAAAAGGTCATCTCGCGCCAACCGCCCTGACAGTGTTAGAAAGCCAGTCACAACCAACCAAACTATGAGCGTGTGAGAAATCCCACGTTCGTCACTGCATGGCATCAACGTTGTTCTGATGAACACGTCATGAACTCTTGCTCAACAATCTTCACTTCCATGTGTTGAATCTTTTGTGGATGCCCCCAACAAAAGCCAACCCACTGAGACTAAGAACAACACATCATTCTGGATAGGTTTTGGTGTTTTCACATCTTTTCACACACAAAAAAACTAAAAATTGATCCCTATAGAAAAACGTATGTATCAAAAACATTGATCTGCTTGTGTGTCCTCACTGACCTGCTTCTGTCTCACCGTTGGGTGTTTCTCAAGCCATAGGGGTACCCAAAAATCATCCAATGTAAATCATTTATAGTAGTAAACCAACCATTTTTTGGGTCCCCTATGGCTTGAGAAACCACCATTGACCCGCTTGTGTCTCCTTGGAGGTCAGAAAAAGTTCTGCAACCCAGGCACCGGAACGCCGGGATCGGAGTTGTATCGACGACTGGGGCGTCGGTTGTCACATGGGCCCAGGGGTCAGTGGAAGATTCCTCAAGCCATATGGCAACCCCAAAGTTATGCTTGGTTTATTGCCATAGGTGCCATAGGTGGCTCATAAACTGGATGATTTGAGATTTGAGGGTATCCCCATTTTGAGACACCACCAGTTGGAAATCGGCCGCTAGAGAGATCAGAAGCACCTCCACTCCTTCGAAATGCATGTTGATGATGGTTGGTGGCTAGCTGGGAGGCACTTCCAACATTCCCACCTACTTGCACGTCTGAGTCTATCTGTCCATGCAATGATACTCTATACTCATCTTGCAAAAGCATCCATGCAAAAGGCATGTGCTGCCGGCCCAGTGAACAGAGCTTCAGACAAGGTTGTGACGAAAATCCTGTCAAGCCGTCCATGCGGTTGAGAGATGTGGCATCTCTGACTCAAAGGTGGGAGCACAATTTTCTGCACAAACTTTTGTCTCACATTCTTTTCGATACCTTCTGCAGACTGCAAGGGGAGTTCTTCAAGCTCTTTGAGGATGGCTCACACTTTTCACAAAAGATCAATTCTGCAGTAATTCCAACGAAAAACCTATTGAGGTATAAATATGTGTATCTATCTACCTACCTACCTATCTACCTACCTACCTACCTATCTATCTAATGTGAACTAAAAGTGATGGTTCTCAACTACCGAGTCTACCCTGTCATAGTGACGGGTTGATGGCCGTTGACCAGGACGTGCGCCGCCCACGCCCCGCGTAACGCGATAAGTTCATGCCAGCAAGGCCCATCACCACTGCCAGCCTGGCAGGAATCATGGCGGTTGGCAGGGAAATGGTGGCCATGAACCATGGCTGTTGTAGGGGTGATTGATATCTTTTTGTATACTGAAGTATGCTCATATGTATATGATATGTATATCTGTATATATATATATATATATATATATTTATTTATTTATTTATTTATTTATTTATTTATTTATTTATTTATTTATTTATTTATTTATTTATTTAGATATACATGTGTGCATAAATTATTGATATTGATATATAGTCTATATGTATATGAATACATATAAATATGTGTATATATATATATATATATATTTGAAAATTAATAGTAATAATGTAATAATAATAATAATAATAATAATAATAATAATAATAAAAATAATAATAATAATAGTAATAATAATAATAACAATAAGTGTTCCCAAATCAATAGAAAAGGTTCCTACGGAAGTTAAGGGTTAAGGGTTAACTGCAAGCAGAGCAACAGCCAGCACCTCCTTTTGTCTGAGCTAAGAGAGGTGCCAATGTGGCTGCTGCTTGATTCTGTCTTGGTTCTGTCTGACCCTCAAGTCAGATCTTCTGAACGAAAAGTTTGTGGACCTTGAGTCCACACAAAAGTGATGGTGGTGACAGTCCAGACCAACCCCCTCGCCGCC
>VSDK01017940.1:168908-215540 GCA_009767595.1 Symbiodinium kawagutii | reverse complement strand
CATGAATATGCAAAGAAAGAGTCTCAGACTGATCCTCCCCGTATGGAAGGGTATCTTCAATCAGGATGGGCCCAGAGAATACTTGGGACTTGGCCCTCGCCAAGGCTGCCTTGCAATCAATCCTAAGTCAACAAATGGAATGGGCAACTACCAACAACAAAACTGTTTTTTGAAGGGGCGTTTAAAAACCTGGCCAGCATGAATCATTGCCAAAAAAAAATAATCACATAGCCTAGAGTCAAGGATTGTTTCCGTGATTTGAGTTCACAAAGCTTTGTCTCCAAATCATGAAGCGCCACCTTCTCATCATTGGGTTCACATGCAAGTGATGGTGGAGGCTCAGAAGGTTCAAGGGAAACCCGTTTGTCCTCTACTGTGTACTTGTCATACTCACACGGGCTATCCACTTCGTCAGCCATGGGTTCAGGAGCTTGTGAATCCTGTAGATCTTCAACCGAAGCATTTTCCAAATCTTCAGGGAAAGCAGATTGGATAGCATGTTCCATGACCACGTCATCATCATCCGGTGCGTCCGTGGGATCGTGCGCATGAGAATCATCTCCCCCAGATTCACACACTTGAGAGTCAGCCACATGACCATCCTCCACTAGAGACTCGACCACCTGAGTGTCAATCACCATGTCAGAGCCTGAGGCGTCACGTGCCTCTTCATTTGGTTCCACGTCATCATCTGAGATGTTCTCGTCGGTACCGGCATCATCTTCATCATCATCCTGTTGGTCCTGACGTTGGAGGAAACAAGTTCATAGTGATATGAATCATAAGCTGGTATCATAGCAGGGATGGTGGAGGGGTAGTAGACAGCTCCGTACCTTGATACAAGGCCCCCTACAACTTTTTTTCCCACACTTATGCCACCTTTTGTTTGTAACCATTGGCCAAAAATAGCATGCTAGAAATACTATCAACAACAGTGGAAAGAATGTGAAGGAGTCCTCCTCATCGAGTCGATCCGCGAGTGGGCCAAATGTCATAGGAAATACTGCTCTCATCAGCTCTCTAAAGTCAGGATCTCTTGGTTGTTGACCCCGCTGAATCTTGCGCTTGATGAGCACACAAAACTTCTTAGCAACCCATGCATCTTTCTTCATTTGGTTGCGGTCGGCGTTCTGCTGGTTCATCAGCAAATGCAACGCTCCAATCCTAGGAAGGAAAATGACAAGAACAGGTGTTGGAACAAAAAGAAAGAAGTGGGATGAACAGAACCATTTTGGAACAAAAGGAACGATGATAACGATGATGAGCATTTAAGTGGAAGGGTTTGGGAAAGAAACAGATGGTGAAAACAATTGAAAACCGCAGCCTGCAAAACACCATATGTTGAGTGTGGTAGAATTATGTCTAGATTCTCCTTCAGCACGTCCGGGATGGTGACCATTCCCACATTCTTGCGGTTCTTGTTGCCAGGAACCGTCAGCCGTTTGCAGAGTGGTAACAAAGTGGATTTATTGACACCTGCATCCTTGACTGTGAGGTTGGGAAGCTGACCGGGATTGGATGAACGGAAGATACTGCCAGACTCCAAGACTAAGCGGCGAACGTTCTGGCACTGCTCCCATTCTTCAGCCACTCCTGATAGACCCACTCTCGCCATGTTCTTGGACATAGGAGCGAAACGTTGGACTGACCCCAAGACTAGAGACTAGACACAAAATGGCTATGGCAAGGACACCAGATCTATCAGCTACCATGGCAGGAAACGAAGATCATCAGTGGTAAAGGGAGGCAATTGAGTGCATTGAAACACTGCACCTGTTATGAATGTCTTTGAAATTGTTTGCCAAACCAGATCGGAGTTTGGACTGCATTCCCTGATTTTAAAACGAAGTGATGATAGTTGTTGTTTGAACAGAAGTGGCCCCAAAAAACAAATATTTAACCAATGCATATCAAAGACTATTGTGTTGGCCGTGGCATTGGATGCCTGGATATGTGAAGAACAGCCTTCCTGGCCGTGCATCCATTGCCATCCCAA
Organism: Symbiodinium kawagutii; assembly: GCA_009767595.1. Lineage (NCBI taxonomy): Eukaryota > Dinophyceae > Suessiales > Symbiodiniaceae > Symbiodinium > Symbiodinium kawagutii. The sequence continues at coordinate 213,544 of VSDK01017940.1, read as the reverse complement.
TCTGAGGCCCCAAGCATTCTGAGCCGTGGCAAAGATCTCGTTCATGAACCACCGAGAAAGAAAGCGAGAGTCGATATCTTGCTGTGCTGGCACTGGAACTATTGGGCTATATTGTTGGGAGTGATCTAGCCTTATCCTTTCTATTAAGCTCATCCTGGATCTATTTGGTATGATTGCTCTTCTGGCTAAAGATGGAATCACTGATTTAGACACTTGTTTTGGCACTTACTGATGAGAAGGTTGCCAATATGAAGATAAATCACTATCAAACGGCTGTCCTTGGTCCAAAGTACGGTCCTTTCAGAAAGTACGCCCCTGGGAGCAAAAGACAGGTTCTTGATGTAAGATCCAGGTTATTTTGAAAGACCCTCCAAACCGCAGGTCTTTGGAGACCCAGGTATATAATACGCATATGATTTATGTACACTACTCTGCATATATATATATATATATATATGCTTATGTGTGTCTTATTGATATGCATACAGCATACAAGGTTAAGCACCGCAATTCAAAGTTGGAGAAGCTCCTAGATACCAAAGTGGTGGAAAACTGGCAATATTTTGAAAAGATCTAATCCATAAATGACCCACATGCTCCATAAACCATGACTAAACCATGACGACACATTGGTAGATGATCCATGTAAATAGGTGTATATTAATATATATATATATACTATATGTCTTACATCGCTACATTGATCATGGCTTTGGTCCCATGGTTAGAGGAGTACACCACAGAGCTGGCAATTCCTTGGTGAACGTAGCAATCTCATCAGCAACCGGCTGAGAGCTGCAGTTGCCATCATCAACCGCCATGAAAATAGCCATTAACCATGACTACTTGGGTAGTATGATTAAGCAAGCACTGTTAGCGTAAAGCATCATAAACCATAATAAGAATGATTAACCCTCAGTGGTCACAATATGTCATAATCTACCGTAATGAAGCATCGTGAATCGTCATTTGCAAATGTTTAGCGATATGCTGCATTGAGCCAAATCTTGTCTAGTAGTGATAATGATGACAGCAGGCTCTGACCCCAGAAGGCCGCACCACCAAACACCAGCAGCATGACTTCTTCTGCACGAAAAAAACAAAACAGTGACTTGCTTGCAAGGGTCTATAATACTTGTCATTTATGCTGGGGCCAGCACATCTCCGGTGGCAAATTAAGTTTGAAACTTGCAAGACCTTGTAAAGTCAAGTGCGAGTGAACCTGGTGACATGTCTTGCTTGTCAAAAAAGTCTGTCACGCCCAGGTCATGGACAAAGGAATAACTTGCCCACTAACGGTGGGAGGCTGCTTGGCAAATGACTATTCCCGTAGCAGTTTACATTACATGGTTAACAGCAATGGTTCACGTCGGTTAATATATGATTGATACTGGCTACTGGTGATGTTTGATAACAATAGTGAACGATAGTAATGATTATTGTCATATGTTAATCAACATACTGGTTGCCCTAAGGAGTGCACAACCTATAGTGGTCAATGCTTGCCACCGGCAGAGAGGCTTTTGCACCACTGCTCAACTGTTTATTTCCGAACCTGCTCTGGTTGTTGAAATAGCACCAGTGTTGCAGCCATCACACCTGCTGCAATAACCTAAACATCTGTAAAATAGATTGACTAGGTGTAGGTTAACAACAACAATACTGTCTGTCATGGCATTCAATGGTCACTGACTGGTTCTTTGCTGCCCCATCGCTGATTTGCGCGCAGGACATCTCCCAAACTTCACGCACCAGCCACGAATTCTGACGATCAAGAATGCTGCTGCTCCCCAATACCTGTACATCTGGGGGGAACACTGTGCAAGCGCCGCCAACTTTACAAAAGCTATAAGGTCTTATATCGCAGTTATGTCACTTGAAGAAAATGGAAGTCCTTGCCACGCGCTGGCAACCGGCGAGAAGAGCATCCTGCAGCAACACATGGATCTGTCCGTAAATAGCAGCGCCCCGTGGCTGTATTTGGTTGGTGCTGCCCATCACCCGTAGACCAACTGGCTGGAGAAAATGAAAGACATCCTGCTGCATCTTTAAGGTTGTTACTGGTAGCTAGCTGGTATCAGAGTGTACTCTCCAGAGGGCGGCAAGAAATCCTGGTTTTCCGTCTGGTAGACGTGCCATGAGATCGTACCATGGACCTATCATCGATAGACCCTGGTAGAAACCCTGGTTACAACTCTGGTAGACGAGTCCAGAACTATCATCGAGGCTTGGCTTGCTTAACCAGTCAGTAGTGGCAGGGCCAGAGATTCTTGTGCATGTATTGGGCCAGAATCGCGACCCAACCATTCCAGTAAAGCTGAATGAGTAATAGTGGACGAGAACTGCTTACAGTGATAATAAACAATCATGGCTGATCAGTTGTGTAATATTTGGTCAATACTGGCTGATTCCACTGTTTAATTGACTTGTTGACAGGCAACCTCAGGAGTTTTGAAATAAATAAACCTTCAAGAACCCGTGTTAGTATGCTCCCTTATCGGCAATTAGGGTATCTCGGACGGCTTGCATTGGTCAGTAACCAACACGAAAGCATCGATGGAATGAGTTCCCTTTGCAACAAAATGTACCTTTGCAAACACACCATACCATTGAATCCCTTCTTTTACAAGCTGTTCAGCCAGGTTTTATCTATCATTCGCCTGGTAGTTACCCTTGCCTAAAGCCGAAGTTCAGCACGTCAGCCACCAGAGATCAGCGTATCTGCCACCGCCACCGCTCCTTAAATGAGGAAGCCTCGAAGGCGCCGATGTGGGTCCTGGCAGCTGATCATTCGGCGTCGGTGCTGTAAGGGACCGGGGTCCCCAAACAGTATGTGGTTGGAGGTTTCAAATGGTTTCAAGCCCTACGAAAAATATGCGCAAGTCAACAAAGCATTTCATTTGTTTATAACTGCATGTGATTACCAGGAAAAATACAAAAGGTTCAAAACCACTAGCCAGTTAAGTGGCTTAAGATTCGCCATGACATGCCATGACTATAGCTACAAACTCATATCATATAATTATCATAGATACATCACCCTTTCGCCTAGTAGTTACCCTAGTATGTTCACCAACTTGGGGAACTACTGTAATTAGGGGGCACCGCCTTGTTGGGATTGATCATGCTTGCAACATCTTGCAACATGTTGCAATCACTTTCCCAGAATTAAGGGGTACTAACCTTTCTGGTTGGAAATTTTTCGTGGGTGTGCGCATGGGCACCGTTCTGTTCACATCCGGAATTCATCAGCAGAAGCTTGTTCCGCTACTGCTGCTGCCTTCTTGTAGTTGTTGGGACCTTCATACCCTGCCTTTGGTGAGTGATTGGTACTGACCCACGCTGATGTTTTGCTGTGTGACAAAAACCATCTGAGCTCCTGCACGCTAGTCACTAGTCGACAAGCCTACATCAAGTTCAGAAGCAACTGGATCTACTTAACCACCCAAAATAAAATGCGATATGCTGCGCAACCAGCAAAACCCTGCCATATGCTGGAACCATCGAAAGCCGGGAAAAGACATGGTATCCTGTTTTTGAGGAACATCAGAGCATATGACCATGCAGGTAGGAAGAACGGCGTACTGGTTGAAGGTACTACGCCAGAATATGGACAACACAGCGATGCTGAAGAGTTGGTGGAGACACAGGATGGGTAGCGGCTGGCGACCGTTACATCAGCATGAAACTAAATACACACCAGCTTTAACCAATGCTGAAATATATCTATGATGCTACCAGTAAGATGAAGAGCACACGGCATCAACTAACCAATTAAATGATGAGAGAGATTGAGGATGACATAGGATGACCATAACCAAGATGATATGACTGGGTTGTAACCAAGAAACAAAATAAAATCCACATACTGGATATCTGTACATCTACAAGCGATGATGCAGCCAACAAGAATATGGTATTCCTTTTGAGAGTTTGTAAGGGTCATTGATGGTTACTTAACGTTCAATCAATGGTCAATCAATGGTTGATTGATGGTTAATTAATTGCTAATGAATGACTAATGAGGGGATCTGGCCAACAATAGTCAATAAACCCACAACCTATCAACCAGTAAGCAGCTAGTAAGAGCTGACCCGTCATCCCTGCATCATAGCCAGCCTCCCTCTTCTTTTTAGGTTTTCTAGTCTGGAAACTTTGGCGCCATGTGGTACTGGTAACCAGATGGTAGCCAAGTATTCACCGAGCGGAGGGAACTGCCAATGTCACCAACCAATGACCTGGTTTGGGGGGGCTCAGTGACACACGTAACCAATAGAAACCTTTCGCGGGGTCCCAAACCAGCCCACTGACAGCGCCGTCCTTGCTGGCGTTGAAGGTGATGTTCCCCTGGTGTTGAATGACCCTAACCCTTGGACCAGGGACTCACGGGTGGTTCATGGAACCCATTTTTCATAGTTGATGACAACCCGTAAAAAAACTATCAATGGCTTCAATCAATTGTTTGCCTGTTTGTTTATCATTTTGGTTGCTCACTGAGTGCTAAGCTTGTGAACTCCATTGTGAACGGTTGATGATGGCAGAACCACAAAAGTTGACATGGAGCATATGCATGGATAAACTATGATAAACTCGTCGGATCAAGTTTGAAGGGCGTTCCCATGTATCATGGTCTTGATGGGATGGCCACACATTCAAAAAATGACAATCGCTGGTTGTTCTAGGGCACCCATGTGTTTAGAAAAAAAACTTCTTGGGAAAGCTGAGTGTCAACTGTCTCGGTGCAGCTGACGTGGAACGTGCTCCTCCAATCACAGAGGGTGCCATACACCCCAACAACAATAGCCATGGATGGCCACGTTGGGACAGCAACCACAGGGTCTGGTGTGTGCTACTTTGCTTCCCTGAACGCAAATATCAAAATGCTCGCCGTTGATCCCTTTCAACTACTCACCAACCAAAACTAGCGAATTGGCTGGGCTTTCAACTACTAACCAACGACTAATCAACTGACCAACTACAAACCAACTAACCAACTATAGTAACCACTGCTTCTGATACTTGTATGATTATACTTGTATATACTTGTTATCGTTCAACTAACCAACTAACCAGCTGCCTGTGCTTCCATGACGGCCTGCCCCCAGCCGCCCCCTGCGCCTTGGTGGCATTGGTGGCGTTCTCCTGCGACACCCCGTGGGAAGCACCGAAACCCAGCCATGGCGGCCATCCAACCATCGCGGGAAAACCAACCAGCTCCAGGGGTGGGCTACAGCAAGCTGTGCCAATGATGATCCATGTTCAACGCCCATGTTCCTCACGTTGACATGTGGAATTGGCCCATACCGTGGTTAGGTTGATCCAACCAACATACATGGCATTTCTTGACGAAGATCCGTGCTGTGCGCGGTCCCACCTTGTAGCCGATGGGCCAACCCATTGGACCCAAGATATCGCCTGCAGCACCAGCTGCTCAGTAGGTGAGAACACCGCACATGGCAGGGGAGTCACAGTAATGATAGTAATGCCGGGAAAGTCATATGCGTTGATGTTCGCTGTTTCTTGTGGTAAACATGTATATTTATGGATTAATTACACTTGCTCATATATACTACATAATTGTAAATAGCTGATATCCACCGCAAATGAGTTAAGTTTCACTGGTGAGAGCTGTGTTAGGTTTAAGGGCAAAGCAAAGGTGACTTGAGAGGACCGGAACCAACCAAACGCACTTGCTCTGTAAGTTGGGAATCAGAGAAGCACGGACAGAAAACAATCACCCAAGGTGCGCAAAAAAGGTAGGAGTCCAGTAGGAGTCCAGTAGAAGCTTCAGAGCTGTCCTTCCAAAGGCACAAAGTCTCTAAGATCAGGGCCACTCAACCGACACTGGAGCGCGGTTCACTACCGATCCTCAAACCATTGACCAGTACGAATTCTTAAGCATCGTAATGATGATCACTTCACATGATCATGGATCATTGAAAAACCGTTATCATTACCCAGCGCTGACAATTGGCAAAATCATTGATCATTACTAAATATCACTAATGTAACCATTGCTAATCATTAACAATTAAGCAGTCCTAGCATCATGAATCGTTTTCCCCATCGACTGTCTCTGCTTGCCTGCTCCGCCGGGGATGGGTCTCCATTCGCCATTTCCTTCATCCGCAGGGGCGCCGTGGGCGCAGCGGTGTGGATGTGGATGAGGAACGGTGGTAGCAAGCCTCGTGAATTGGATAGGGAATTCATGATAGGTGGTCATGGTGGTTGCAGTTTATGGCAAACTAGTGATTTCGTATACTGGTTCATTATGAACTTGTCTTGGTTATTCAATGGTGATTGTTGGTGCTGGCTATCAATGACCAACTACCAGTGGTTTCGCTGCTTCATTCTACTTCATAACCAACAATTGACGTCAAACATTGCAACCCACCAACAGACTATGTACTGAGGGTTGATACTATGAAACTCCTGATAGTGATTTATTGTGCCACACCAGCCTAAATGGTTGAATCATGATCCGAATCATTCTTCTTGATGCTTGACAGCGATCAGTAATGGTTACTGTTGTGAAGTGCTTCATTACCAGCTTTCGCTTGTGTTAGTTTCCATACTTTCTGCTGAGTTTCGCTGGCACTCAGAGCACACGGCGGGAAAAAATACTGATGATCGTCCCCTACCGATAACGATGAACTATCATCAACTACTACCGGCTTCTGACAACGCTGGCTTGTACTTTCAAAGATGGAAGGATAACGATGAACTATCATCAACTACTACCGGCTTCTGACAACGCTGGCTTGTACTTGCAATGATGAAAGGTGGTGATCTCATGTTGTCCCTTCAACCTTAGCACGGCTAAGGTATAGGTTCTTGGAAGTGCTGAACGGAAATGCCCCTGATTTCTTGTTGTCATCTTCGGCCATCCTTGTTTTTCATGTTTTTTCCAGCACCTCGGCTCCCCATGGCCCCTCCCATCCTGGAAAGGGCATGGGAATGCTCGGCTGCGATGGCTGTTCCGGCTGCCACTCGGGACCTGACCGGGCCCCTTTCAGTGCTGGGCTTGGTCCCATAGAAGTGGTAGAAATCACAAGCCCCACATGCGGTTTTTGAAGCATCCTATAAATGGTTAGGGGATCTACCATGGGATCATTTTGGTATATCTTACTTTGAGACTTTGGAATCTATTCACTTTGCATGGGCCAAATCCATCCAGAGCTTTGCCAAGAATGACCCACGTCTACACCACTAATCCATCTGCTCAAGTGTTACATGATCATCCATTTTTCAACAATGTTCAATCTACAAATATGTGGGCGAGCCATTCATGAGGGGTTGTCCGTTTAGGCTCCTCAGCCATCCATTTCATGGGGCTATCTATGGATATCTGGCGATTCAACTTGGAATGGCCAGTGCAACGCTGGTATCCAATGAGTACATTGAGAGGGCAACCCAATTCTTGTGCCCGTCGTGTGTGCCAGTCACCCAGACTGATTTCGGGGAGCAAATGATCAGCATTTGTGGTACCTCCACGAAGCTTGAAGCACCATGAGTCCCGCATGGTTGGTTGCAAACATGAATCATTGTAAACAACTGACAATTGGCTATGATAAACCACAATGAATCGTTGGAAAAAACGGTTGGTTATAAGTTATAAGTTATCAACCACAAAAACACTTGTTTTTCATGGTGGTTCCAACCAACTGTCAAAGCTCGTTTGAGGCAGGTGGTGCACTGGTCAGATGGTTGGTGGATGGGGGAGCATTCCACTTTTCCACGCAACCAGGTGTGAGTTTACCAGAGAGAACATGATACGTCATGTAGAGGGGGTTGATACTATGAAACTCCTGATGGTTATTTATTTGGCCACACCAGCTTAAATGACTGAATCATGATCCGAATCATTCATCATGATGCTTGACAGCGATCAATTGTGGTTACTGTTGTAAAGTGCCTCATTACCAGCTTTCGCTTGTGTTAGTTTCCATACTTTCTGCTGAGTTTCGCTGGCACTCAGAGCACACGGCGGGAAAAAATACTGATGATCGTCCCCTACCGATAACGATGAACTATCATCAACTACTACCGGCTTCTGACAACGCTGGCTTGTACTTGCAATGATGAAAGGTGGTGATCTCATGTTGTCCCTTCAACCTTAGCACGGCTAAGGTATAGGTTCTTGGAAGTGCTGAACGGAAATGCCCCTGATTTCTTGTTGTCATCTTCGGCCATCCTTGTTTTTCATGTTTTTTCCAGCACCTCGGCTCCCCATGGCCCCTCCCATCCTGGAAAGGGCATGGGAATGCGGCTGCGTGGGCTGTCCCGCCTGCCACTCGGGACCTGACCGGGCCCCTTTCAGTGCTGGGCTTGGTCCCATAGAAGTGGTAGAAATCACAAGCCCCACATGCGGTTTTTGAAGCATCCTATAAATGGTTAGGGGATCTACCATGGGATCATTTTGGTATCTCTTACTTTGAGACTTTGGAATCTATTCACTTTGCATGGGCCAAATCCATCCAGAGTTTTGCCAAGAATGACCCACGTCTACACCACTAATCCATCTGCTCAAGTGTTACATGATCATCCATTTTTCAACAATGTTCAATCTACAAATATGTGGGCGAGCCATTCATGAGGGGTTGTCCGTTTAGGCTCCTCAGCCATCCATTTCATGGGGCTATCTATGGATATCTGGCGATTCAACTTGGAATGGCCAGTGCAACGCTGGTATCCAATGAGTACATTGAGAGGGCAACCCAATTCTTGTGCCCGTCGTGTGTGCCAGTCACCTAGACTGATTTCGGGGAGCAAATGATCAGCATTTGTGGTACCTCAACGCAGCTTCAATCACTCATCCAATGAGTCCCTCATTGGAATGACAGCACCGAGCCTTCAGTAGGATACACCGCCGGATCGGCAGGTGCTGGGAAGTTGGGAACAAAGAGCACCTGGGCGTGGATTTGAGCAGCAGGTGCTTGCTTCCAAGAAATTGTGGACGGGAAAGTCTACCGGAAAATTTTCAGGAAACCCCTATCATTGGCGATTCAAAGCAGGCTTTGCAACGAGTCGATCTCCAACAAAACCAACCCAGTGAAAGCTTTCGAAAACAGCTGGACCTGGAAAACAGAAATGATTGCACACTGACCAATGGAGTTTCTCAAGCCATGAAGGTACCTCACCGCTTTGGGTGGTTTATTTTTGATAAATATAGAGGATGATAACTCCCCTATGACTTTAGAAACACCTATAGAAACAAAACATCGCAGACTTGACGGCAGTTGTTGGCTGATCCACAGGGTTGCACCCGCACCTGCTGAGCTTGCAAGTCAAAGACCGTGTAGTAGAAGGCCTGAGGGCTGGCAGGTCTCATCTGATTTAAGGGTCAAAGGGTGGCGGAAGATCCACGAGAAGACATGGAGGTTTGGCCCCGACGGTGCGTTGCATTTTCGTGTCATCCGTCTGGGGAAACAACGATCACCCTTTCACCGCTTTTCAAGGCTCTTGAGAATGTGGTTCAGCCAGGACCATCGACAAAGAGAGGATGTAGAATACTCCTTGGTGAAAAGTTCACGATCAAATATATCCTGTATAATACATGGTGGGGACTCTGAAACAGTGTCCAGGTTTATGAAAGCCAACAAGCCTCCAAGCTCAGTCTACCAGCCAGCCTGGCACTGTATGGTCATCCCATGTCACCAAGGTCTTCCCATCCCTGCGCTCGTCCCAGGGGCCCAAATTGGAAGGCCCAAAATCAGACCATCACCTGCAGCTCACTGCTGATTGGGCACCATCTTGGTGGTTCATGATGTTGGTGGTGTGCCATATGCTGCTTCACCACATGAATGGTTCATCAAGTGGTTCCAAGATGTTAAGGCTATGTTTCATGAGATTCGTGGTTCATCAAGAATAAGGGTTGCTGCTATTGACTCACGGACCATCCGCAAACACCAGTGGTTCACGAAGCATCATGAAAATCATCGACCATAGTGATTGCGTGTTTCAAATTCCAGGCAGAAATGCCTCAGGGTGCTGGTTTGCAACCATGGAATGTCGGTGTGAGGATAAGAACTTGACAATGCAGGTTGTGATACAAGCGATAATTGATAGTAATGCTTCATGCTTGTTTCCTTGTGTAAATGATTGTTGAGAGAAGTAGAGACGGCGGTGAACCACGGCTGCTTTACAATAGTGAATCATGGTAGCAAATAATTTCAAGTATTATCAGTATTTCATAGCAGGCACATCCAACCCCTCTGATCTGACCCCTCAATGTCTTTAACACAAGCTGTAAATTTTTACTTGCTAATATTTCAGTAATATTTACTGATATTTACTGATATTCACTTTCATTTACTGATTTTAGCTAATTTCCACTAATATTAGCTAATATTAACTAATATTAGTAAATATTTAGCTAATGTTTTGCTAATATTTACTTAATATGTTTAACCTGATTTAACCCTATTTTGTGAGCCATTCATCGCACAGTTGTAAGATTGGCAGTGTCAGAGATGGTGAGCCGATCGTTGGACTGGTATTTCAGGAATTTCCTAGTAAGCTAAGGGGTCAGATAGCTCTCCTGCAAGTAATTCTGGGGTGTGACCCTTCAAAATATTTGCTGATATTTACTAATATTTGTAAATATTTGGGCAGATTATTCTTGCAAGAATTCGTCATGGGCAGCACCCAGGGTTCATCAAAACCCAGAAATTGCCATCAAAACAACCCTGAGGGGTCACATGTGAGGGTATCGAGATGAATCCTATGAGTATTTATTTTTTTCTGGTCGGGGGGAAAAATACCCTTCTCAAACAAACATATTATATGTTTGCTGACTCCACACAAGCACCGCCAAAGGTGAGGGACCACTGCATGCCATTGCAATTTTTGTGGATTTTCTGGGTGATTTCATGTTGAACCCCCCTCTCGTCTCCTCCAAATCACCGTTTCAAAAAAAAAGAACTCACCATGTGCGGACTAAAAGAAATTAAAACTGAGAATTCCTACACCCCACTCCTGTGAAACCAATCCGCGATTGCTGCTGACTGTTGTTGTGCCAATCAAACTCCAGCAAAGAACAAAAAGGAGGCGCATCAAGACTTTCAAAATGAGGCATCTGCAGCAACAGATTAACCACCATAAAAACCTGCCGCCAGATTTTCACCACCTGATGGGTCGGCGCCAGGTGGCCTTTGCCACCCTTGCTGAGCGCTCCCATTTGCTTCAGCTTGTCGAGGTCAAAGGTCAGGGTCACCGGGCCATTCCCAACACCTGGCAGGTGCAGCAGGTGCTGGGGATCTCCGGGGATGCTCGGGCCCAGTAGAAATTCAGAGCTGGGGGATTGGAACCCAAAACTTGAAATCGAGGCCGCCAGAATCAGGCTGGACACATGATCGTTGATTTGCGTGAATCAGCATCATCATCATCCTCATCATCATCATCATCATCATCATCATCATCATCATCCTCATCTTTATCGTCAATGTCATCATCCTCATCGTCATCGTCACCGTCATCGTCGTCATGTTTCCAATGATGATTAGCTATGATTTGCGTTCTGAACCCAAACCATGATCAGTATGTTTCCCATGTGGATTGCCTATGATTGTGGCCTATCAATCGTCAACCCAAGCCGTGTTCAGTATTAATTTTTGGCCATGAATCATCAACCATTCATAACTTGCCATCAAACCCTAGCCATCCCCCAGCCATTTCCCTATGATGCTTGCCATTTCCCGAACCATCCCTTGCCATCATCAGAATCGAAGGCCCCGCCTGCTAACTGGAAGGACAAGGAGTTGCCACCGATCTCTTGGATCAAATCGTACGCCTGCAGTGCTGGTGACTGCTGGATGTGCCCACAGTGGTGTACCAATCCCAGCGGTGCATCGACTTACACTCGGGTCAACTCGCATGGGAGTGGAGTTTGAGTTTATGAAGCATTTTTTTGATGATGCTTTACCTTGGCAAAATGTGGTGTTTTCTTTGCTTGACTTGATGCAGCTGAGTAATTTGCCGATCCAAACGATCCCCTGAAAGTTCAAAAGCTCCATTTATTTTCTAGAGCATAACATAGGATAACCGTCGATCAATGTTGAACTTATCCGAAGGTGATCATCATTTCTTGAATAAAACTATGCAGAAATCCCGGCCGGAAGCGGTTCTGAGTTGAAAGGTTGCTACTCTGGCCTGCTCAGGCAGCACGATGGCTGGAGTGCCCGTGTCCATGATGCACCTACGGCGATGCCAGCAGGGCAATGGAACAAGTGCAGGTCTCAATGGCTGATCTCAGCCATCAGCCAACCATCTGAAGCATCTGATTCGATCTGACTACACCCTCGTGATCTAACATTTGGCTGGAAAATCTATTGTGCATTTATATGCATTTATAGCTAGTTTCCCACGGTTTGTCCATAAAGCATGGTGATTTTCCGTTGCTATGTTAGATCACTGGACTGTGATCATAATCCAACCAGATGTGTGATGACAGGACGGCACCGCTGCGACTGGTCGCCCTTTGCTACCCCTGCGTCAGCAATGGCTTTTCAGTGGCCCTTGAGGGAGTCATTCAAAACTCTTGGTAGTCCATCAACATCTAATACCACTGGTAGTTGCTGTCCCCTACGACTAGCCAAAACAATCCAAGACAATCATTACGAAACCATCGCCTCGATGGAAGAAACCTTGACCATCATCAATCATCACTCACCACATCATCAATTGCCCACCATTGAACCATCATTGATCATGGCTGGTCATGCCCTTCAGTTCCGTTTGCCCTTACCCCGCAAACCACCACTCTTCGAAGCGGCACGTCTCGCCCTTCACAGGGTCGCAGTTCAGCCCAGTCATGGTCTCACCGCCCACGGTGATGGACTGCACCTGTCAATTCGATGGTTTAGAGTGGTTGATGGTTTGGAATGTTTGGAGTAGTTAAGGTGTCTTCCAAGCACGGTTGAAAATGATTCCACGATTGCTTGACAACTCACGCAGTATTTATGGGTGACATGACACAAGGTATCGCGATGTATAGCTTCTTGAATATATCACCACTAGCTACAACCAGTTGACATCGGTTGAATGCTCACGGATGCTCATTGTATAACTGTACAACTATCATCAATTAAACCGCTGTTTGCTGTAAAGTTAATCCTTACAATCTGTTGGACTGTCAAATCATGAAATGGGTGGGGTTCAGACCGCAGCTCTGTACCCATACTGGGAGTAGTTTAGGCAAACCTTCAATGCGCCGCTGATTGGCCAATCATTTTCTCAACCAAGCAGTTTGCATGTAGAGACAGCTCAGTTGGGATAACGATTCTAGGAGCTGCTACGTGGGTGATCCCAACAGTGATCCACCCGTTGACTCCTGATATGACCCACCCACAATCACTGAGATGAAGAATCAAACGCGTCCAGTGCATGTGAAGTGTCCACTGAAATGCAGTTGCTCAACCATGAAAAGTAGGAGAATAGGCAATGATGACAGTCGAATGGCAGTAATCAATCGATTGGCAGCAATCAATCATTGATTGTCCCCAAAATTGAACTCTCATTCTTGAAGCCCACACAAGAAAGATCGTTCCCTACAATGTGAGCCCCATTCAGCTATAGTTATAGCATTATAGTAGCATGCTATGGCTGTTGGTTTATATAACTTACTTCGCCGGGGTTCGCTGTACCGGTCATCTGGGAATTTCGCGGCCAGCCCACCGCGTTCGGAGCTGGTGCTCCTGGACTCCCTGCCAAGTTGCGGAGATGTCGTACCAGCCCTGTTCTCCTGGAACGGTGAACCCCCCGGGGTGTCGGCAGCCAGCGTTAAACATCGCTTGGATTCAAAACAACCACCTCCGTTGAACATCAATAAGACAGATCAACAGAACAGCTAACATCAACTACAACAACTGGGATGATTAGACTATCATGTGAGACTGGATACCAACTCTCCACCGAGCCCTGAGTAGTGACACAATTGCACACCAGTCGCCGCAAGGCCTTCTGGTTGATCTTTGCTCAACTGTTTCGCTGGAATGTTCATACTCCGTCGCCAGAATATTTTGAATCTCTTAAACACTTGAACCTACATGCAATCAATGATTCAAAATCGTGCTGTATATGTCCAAGACGGACACCTGCGACAACAAATGTGTCGTCACCATCCCTCACCCGGGCACCAGGTCCAGGGTGAAATGTGACCTGCAAAGTACCGTCCTAGAATTAGACAACTTATGGCAACTTGATATACCAACAAATAGGTAGATAGATAGACAAATAGATAGACAAATAGATAGACAAATAGATTCAAAAATCAAAAGATAGGTAGAGGATGGCAAAGGTAGAGGTAATGTAGAGGATATAATTGTTAAAACCATCATCGTTAGAGAGTTTCCCTCCTTTCATCGTATTTCCTTGATAGGGGTTTTTGAACGGACCCCATATATAGCTAGGTCCCCTTCCTCTATCCAGTGTTCTATCACCACAATGAATATTTTGAATCTCTTAAACACTTGAACCTACATGCAATCAATGATTCAAAATCGTGATGTATATGTCCAAGACGGACACCTGCGACAACAAATGTGTCGTCACCATCCCTCACCCGGGCACCAGGTCCAGGGTGAAATGTGACCTGCAAAGTACCGTCCTAGAATTAGACAACTTATGGCAACTTGATATACCAACAAATAGGTAGATAGATAGACAAATAGATAGACAAATAGATAGACAAATAGATTCAAAAATCAAAAGATAGGTAGAGGATGGCAAAGGTAGAGGTAATGTAGAGGATCTAATTGTTAAAACCATCATCGTTAGAGAGTTTCCCTCCTTTCATCGTATTTCCTTGATAGGGGTTTTTGAACGGACCCCATATATAGCTAGGTCTCCTTCCTCTATCCAGTGTTCTATCACCACAATGAGCTAGGAAATCCTTTAAAAGACGCAATTTCGATGAGGAATACCCAGATATCCCATACCAGGACGCATAATTGCTGCTGAGGAAGTCATGAATGACTCGCAGGCATATTGGGTACACTTCTCCACGAAACCCTACCAGTGAAGGCCCCGAGACAGACCGATGTTCACCAGGAGAGTCGATGCAGAACCATCGTCAAACGATGTACTTCCAGCCTAGCCCCCCCAACCAGGCACCTAGTTGTGCTGCCAAAGCATACTGCTGGGAGTAGTGATCGTTCTCGATGGCTGCTGCACCCAAGTACAGCTTGCCCTGATCATCTCCTGGCGCGATGATTTTTGCCAGCTAAAGGTATCGTTGACCATCCGCAATCATCGTTAAAACAATGATTAAACTATCATTGAGCATCACTATCATTCTTTATCAACCATCACGATCATCATCAAGCAAAGATTACCGCTTGGATTCAAACCGTTTGGGCTGGGATTTATATACTTTTCACTGCTGATTCGGCTCAGCTGTTGCATAGGGTAGTTCGCCCTGATTAACTGCGGTCATAGTCATAGTTCACCCTTATCCTTAATCCTGTTATCCCACTCCCAATCAAGGCGAACAAATCTCTCGCTACCAGGCGGGACGAGGGATGGTATTTCAAGGTGACTCCAAGCACGAGCCGCTTGTATGAACTCAGGCAGTACTTGTCTTGTTCGTGCTATCAATTGCTGGGTTAAACCGAATCAATGCCCACACAAAAGAAACATGCTTCTTTCCCAGAATGAGTCTACCCATACCCTGCAAACAATCATCAGTGCCAAGGGGGCACCAAAAATTTTGGGGCCTCCATTCATGTAAACACCTGCCTAAACTTTCTGTTGGAAATTCCATGAAATCCCAATTTAGTGGATCATATATCAGATAATTGTCAAGCAGTATTTTTCATTAACCATCAATTCAATGAAGCATCAACTAGCCCAAACAAAACATACCAACACATCAGGCACGACTCGCTGACTTTGGCGGTCATTGTGATGCAATAGTTTTCGTGGTAAATGCTTGAACTGCCATGAGGGACTTCACAAATTGATCCTGTGGAAATTACGGAAACCGGTGCACGCATCATGACTGGAACCATGGCATGGTGCCGAAGGGCAGTACGATTCTTTGGTAGAACTGAGCAGTGGAAGATCACCGACAATATGACATGGCAAAGATTATCAAAGTATTTTGCAACGACATGCAAGAAGCGCATAATCTTGACCATGCCCAACAATAGATGTAGAAAAATCGCGATCAAACAGCTGAGTGACCAACATGAATCACCTGAATCAGCTGAATTGTGTGCTACAAGTGGTTGTTGTTGGGCACTCAAGCTAACAACAACCACCTGAATCAGCGTATCCAACTACTATAAGCTTGCTAAGCTGCTAAGCATTGGCTCTCTGTCACGGTCAATAATAATAAGCCAAGCCATCCATCGGCTAACCACCAGCAGCTTCACTGCCTTCTTGGCCAGACCAATAGATACCGATCTGCTGGTTGCCATCCGTCCTGCGACCGTGAGAGTTCTACCCCGGGCTTCGGAAAAGGCCATCGTTCTTGGGAGGATGATTGGCAGTCACCAACATTTCCTTTTGTTGCGCAGTTGTGCTCCTGCCATAGACGAATCACGCCCACTTCAAACACCAGAGCGTCTATCAATTTCTCCACAACGAATCTACTACAATTTTGGACAGTTTAAGTTGCCTAATTTTGAGGTCGTCCCCACATGCGTGGATGACCTGGTGATTGCACGTGATTGTAGAATGTCACCCAAAAGATCACTTGCCAGAGTCAAAGGCCATGTCTTCGTCGCCAGAAAAGGGACCCGAATGGGGTCTACTACCAACCATCGACGGAGTTTGGATTCATTTCTAAGAATCAACCGATTTCCTTTGTCCCTCAAAACACCAATCTAGATGTACTACCCAGAGGGATACGCCAAACTCATCATCAAGAAGCCGATGATTTCCCAATGTCAATACTTTTCGTGCGAGAGGCACCATCCTTTTCTTGGGCTCCATATTTTGAGAAACACCAATATCTACAATTTCAATCAAATTATCTCTCGTTTTGACTCTGAAAATTGCTATTCCCATTGTCAAATCGTGATCAACCAGAAAGTTGGACTCTGGCAGACCTCGAAGCTGGTGAATTCACGATTCTTAATGCGTAAGCTGTCAAGGATGGATTTTCTACTTCCAGGTGAGTTTGGCAGAGTCTATTGACGGCTTCATCTCCTGTTACTTCACCATGGCTGCGGCGAAATGTCCATAGTGTGCACCCCTGCAGAGGCATTCGGCTCGCTGGGATGGTGATTCCTGGTCAGCACGACCAAACGCAAGAGCTTGTGAATGGACTACAAAAGTAGGAACGCATCTTGTACTGCACTGCTGTCACCACCATGTTGCGGATCTCCCCAGGTCACCACTGACCCGTCACCCAGGACAGCAGCAAAGGCGAAAGATGTGCCCTGAACTTGCTGCACACTCCTGAGCTGATTTTGAACTGCAGAGCTGTCACCGCCATTTTGCGGATTGCCCCAGGTAACCACTGACCCGTCGCCAAGGATGGCAGCAAAGGCGCCAGCTGTGGCCTGAACTTGTTGCACCTTGCTCAGCCGATCTTGAACTGCAGAACTGTCACCACCATAATCTGGAAGTCCCCAGGTAACCACTGATCCATCGCCCAAGATGGCAGCAAAGGCAGCTTCTGTGGCCTGAAGTTGGTGCACGTTCCCGAGCTGATCTTGAATTGCAGAGCTGTCACCACCAGAAAATGGATCGCCCCAGGCAACCACTGACCCGTGACCCAGGACAGCAGCAAAGGCGTACGATGTGCCCTGAACTTGCTGCACACTCCTGAGCTGATCTTGCAGTGCACTGCTGTCGCCACCATGATCTGGATCCCCCCAAGTAACCACTGACCCGTCGCCAAGGATGGCAGCAAAGGCGTGAGATGTGCTCTGAACTTTTTGCACCTTCCTCAGCCGATCTTGAACTGCAGAACTGTCACCACCATTTTGTGGATTGCCCCAGGTAACCACTGACCCGTCGCCCAAAATGGCAGCAAAAGCAGCTTCTGTGGCCTGAACTTGTTGCACGTTCCTGAGCTGATCTTGAACTGCAGAGCTGTCACCCCCATCATGTGCAGCACCCCAAGTAACCACTGACCCGTCGCCCAAAATGGCAGCAAAGGCGCCAGCTGTGGCCTGAACTTGTTGCACTTTCCTCAGCCTAGCTTGAACTGCAGCGCTGTCACCACCATGATCTGGAAGTCCCCAGGTAACCACTGACCCGTCGCCCAAAATGGAAGCAAAGGCGCCAGCTGTGGCCTGAACTTGTTGCACGTTCCTGAGCTGATCTTGAACTGCAGAACTGTCACCACCATTTTGTGGATTGCCCCAGGTAACCACTGACCCGTCGCCCAAAATGGCAGCAAAGGCAGCTTCCGTGGCCTCAACTTGCTGCACGTGCCTGAACTGATCTTGAACTGCAGAGCTGTCACCACCGCATTCTGGAGCGCCCCAAGTCACAAGCCTGTCACCTCCGCAGCACCATATTGCAAAAGCCGTGTTCGTTGCCACTACTTTCGGTTGTTGCACGACCGCAGTAAAGCGATCCCCATCTTGAATGCCTGAAGCTTCCAAAGAGTCCATGAGGTCAGCCAGCGCGTGTCCCCTTTCCGTTGCAAGCTTGAGGAAACTCTTTCCAAAAGAAGTCTGGGCCAGCACTTTCAAATCCCTTACAGTGGCAAGGGGTGGGAGGGACAGTGTTTCACTTCGGCCACTTGGAAGGGATACAGTAAGTTGAAACATTCGGAACTCTTGGCGCAAAGAACGAACCCTACAATCTCTATTCAAATCGCTAACCTCTTGAACCACTGCACCATGTGCAAACCCTCGTCTTTGACTTTCAATGCTGCGCTTTCAGTCACAGGTTGAGCAGTATGAGACTGAAAAGCATCAAAAATGCATTATCACGGTCATAATGGGTATAATGATGGTATCATTATGTAATGATTATGTTATAATGTTCTTAAGCATTTCTAATAGTGGCTATGACGATTGTTGCTACAGGTTAAATTGCTGGTTCCGAATAAGGGCGGCATAACTGGCGGCAACTCCAGGGCCACATATCCTTTGTCAAACCCTCGTTCTTTACATCGTTCTCTATCTGTGGTCGAAACGATATGAAATGATCCATTACTACAATTAGATACAATTAGTATGAGCAACTACCACTATCATCTTTAAGGATCGAAAAGATAATCTACCATCGATGATCAAGAAAATGGATGTCCCTCAAAGTTGTCACACATCCTCTTCGGAACCCATCTAGTGGGGTGGTTTTTGCACTACACCACCATTTGGGGGTTGGGGTTACGACTGGGATATAACCATTGTAAATAACCCAGAAAAGTATGCTATAACCCCTATAACCATATAGTTTGTAACCAGCTACTAAGTGGGGAATTTAGAAAATCTTATAAACCCCATAAGGATCTACAAGGTAGCTCAACTAACCCCAACAACCATGGTTGCAAACCAACTACGAGACAGAACAGCTATGACCCTAGTGTTTTTGACCTCAGTCTTTGTTGGTTCTAGTCATCTCTAGATCTTCATGGCCGATGGCCCAAGCCCACAAACCAACCATGACTTCTCAAAGCTAGAATGGCTCCCTCCTGAGACACGCACACACGCAAGCTGCAAACGTCTGCTGCGAGGATCGCTTGACCAACCCTTGGAAATTACCATGCATCGGGGGGAAAAAAACCACGGGATGCTTAAGCAAGTTACTACCGGCTTGCCCATAAACCATGTACCCCAGCTCGCTGGTTGTTTTCACTATTAAAATGATGATTTGGCAAAGAGTGGTTAACTGCTGGCGATAACAAAACAAACATCTTACACCCACAGCTCGAGGAAATCTTCGGCCCCGCGGCAGCAGGTCTTTAAGTGCTGCACCAAAGGTGGTGGTACAACTCCAGCAGGCCTAGACGAGGCGAGCGCCAACCCAGGTTAACCAGCAATTCGGCTATGTAGCTTTGGGGGAAAGAGTTGCAGCAAATTCTATGGACCTTCATTCTGCACATCAACGCGAACTGTGCTGCAAGTTGATCCACCGCTGCAAAGCTTCAAGCCGCAACTTGTGGCGCATTGGAATCACCATGGCCACCCGTCACCAGGCAGGTCCCAGGGGTTCGCCACGGTGGTCTCTGAGTCCTCTGAGTCCCCGGACTTCTCCGGACAGGTGAAGTGACCTGCTTCCTCGGGGCTGATGGTCATCAGAGACTGATCTGCGGCCAAGTAGGCCACGTCCAGTTGCCTTCGTTTGGAGCTGGGGGTGAGATCTTGGGTCATCTGACAGTGTCCAAACATAGGAACTATGAGTTCAGTCATCTGTAAGAAGAAACGGCATCCAGTTGATGAATCCTCCCAAGTTCTTCATCTGGTTAAATCGATGGTCTCAAAGGAGTGCTCGTAAAGATGTTTCCTAAGGAAGTTCTCAGCTTCATGAAACATAAAGCTAAGAACTCATCCCCAAAGAAAGAATTGCATTTCTTTCACCCAGCCGCCTTTAGTCGTTTCGTGCACATCTGGGGATCCACATGGAAGTCCGGAAGGGATGGGAAAGAAATGGTGCGAACCCATCCCAACAGCCAAGGTGAACGACTGATCCCCAGATTGTTGTTTCGTGTCCTTGCTGATTCGTTGACCTTGGCGATCAGGATATCATTGGTTCATGTGCAAACTATCTGGAAGTTACCCAATGGGTCAGCAATCACCATCTAAGCACCAATTCATGAATGACCGAGCATGTAAACCCTGTGTACAGAGAACATTGCCCATTGTGATCAAATATGATCAGATTCCATGAGTTGCCAATGGAAGATCATCAGAAACACCAAGTATTTGGGATGACCGTCGACCATTCTTGTAGGTTTAAGCCACCGTTCTTTCCAGCATCCCAAAACAAGACCCAAGGGCTCCCAGAAACGCTTCTGACTTGGAATCAAGCTCCTGGGCTCTGTTCAAATTTTGAGTCATTTTGGAACCATACATTTGTTCACGATTCTTCATGAACATGTCAGTATTGTATAAACCGCGCTATTCACGACCGTGACTATATTCATCACCATCATGATTAAACACTTTATGCTCAGTTGTTAAACATATCATTTGTAATTGTAACATCTTGCAATGTTGTGATCATAGCTATGTCATGATCTCATAACTTGGCAATGATCGTCTCAGCCATTCCTTCACCCTTGCTATAACCTTGTTAAATAAGGATGGCCATGATCCCTGTTAACATCTGGTAACTTGTAAGAACAGAAGAATTAATTAGTGTATATTGGCATCTTGACCATCAATGTTCACATGCATTATAGAATGACCATTCATTTTCTAGCAAACAAAGCCATCATATTTTCATTGATAGAACATGATTCAATGTTTGGTCATGTGTTCAACTGGCCACATTTTCGTTGTTACAATCAATGAGCATCTTATTTTCACAAAAAAAAATGACCATCTTCTTTTCTAATGTAGCTGTGGGTCAAAACCCTGTACCCCTGGTTCCCCATCATTAACCATTGTTGGGTATCATCCCCCATGATTGGTTGGTTAATATTGACCCATTGCCATGTCTGGTCCATGATTCTTCTCATCTTCACCGTTACCTCCATCAGCTCCGTGTGGCACCTGAAGGCAATGCCGAAGATGCCATCGAGCCCCTGCGAGCAGGGCATGTTCTTCTCCTGCGCAGGAAGTTGAGAGGTTTCGTGGCTGAATGTGGTTGGTTGGCCGCTGGGAAATGGTTGGCTAGTGGTTGATTAGTGGTTGATGAATGGTTGATTAGTGGTTGATGAATGGTTGATTGGTGGTTGATGGGTGGTTGATGGGTGGTTGATTAGTGGTTGATCAATGATTATAGTCATTGATGTTTGCGTTCGTGATGCTTCAGGATTTGATTACCAATGGTGGTCTTTGATGATGTGAAGGGCAGTTGGTGGTCAATGATGCTTGCCATAGCGAACTGTTAAGATGAGACAAATCCAGATAAAATCCAAGATCCAAGAGCATGTCCAAGAAAAAATGTCATGTAGAGAAGATCTTGGATAGATCTAAGATCAGATTATCAAATGAGAGAAGATAGCACTGAAATGCCAAATAGAGATCTATTTTTTCAAAAAATCTGTGGATAGATCGCTAGATGATTAGAAGCATAGATAGCTAGCCTACCTGGACAAATGGATAAATGGATAGATACCTACCGTCCGAGATAGATACCGCCCTGATCAAATGGTGATCCAACCACCTGACCTCACAAAACGGGGCTCCGCCGGCGCCTGCATCATGATGCTGTAGGCAGCCTCTGAGAAGGTCACCTCGCCAGCCTGTCATGGTGTGAAAAATTACCACTAGAATGATTGATGATTGATGAATGGTTGGTTGATGAGTGGTTGGTGGTTGGTTAGTGGTTGGTTTGCGCTTTATTTGTGTTAATAGTGGCTCATCATTGGATGACACAAGCTTTAGCCAAGTCACCATCTGGTCAGCCCCTCCAAAAACCAGTCAGAACAGCGATCCTTTCTGCAGAAGTCCAAGGTCGTCACCAAGTTCTCTACGTATCAAGTGGCATGAACTAACAACTGAATACGTAGCATCCCACCACATATTCACAACTATGAGGGATGAACCAACTATGACCTAACTATGGCATATTTAGTTGTTAGTCACCATAGTTGGTCGCAGTCCCAAGTATCTGCAGAGCCACACACCAAATGGTCGATGGTGCCTTTCCGGGCTCGAAACTGAGCCTGGGATGCCTATGATGCTTGGAAGTATGGTGGCAATGCCCCACACTTTCACGGGGGATCTTCAACCGACTTGGACGGTGATTGTACAGGCTGGTTGGTGGATGTCGTACCAAGCAGCCTAGACAAGCAGTCACTCAGGCCCCTTGAACAGCTGGCAGTTGTTGGCGCTCCAGCGAGTAGTGCTTGGGACGCCTATTGGCAAGGAATGATCATGTCACAATGATATTGTACATGCATGTGCATTGTTTCATCAAAAACGTGTGTGTGTATGTATATGTATATAAACATATGTATAAATACATATACATACATATATATATATATATATACATATACATATTATTGTTTATATGCATATCATCAGGATCGTCAGGATCATCAGGATCATCAGGATCATCAGGATCATCATCATCATCACCATCACCACCATCATCAACAGTATCATCACCATCATGCATTGGGACTCATCAACTACACCAAGGCAATCCAAGGTATATATCTACCTGATGTGAAAAGTGATAAAACATATGATCATCCTCATCATCACCATCAAAAACCGCACTACATTCCCTATTGTTGGTGATTTTTCTCTATAGTTAACCCTATATATGATGTAACATCTTTGTTATAAAACCTACTGTTATTCCTATCATATGATAGTTAATCAATTAATCTTATCATATTCCCCTTTTGTCATAACTGATCATCCTCATGGCCAAGCCTTTGGTCCATCAGCACAGCACCGCCTTCACAGGACCTTTGACGAAGGGCCCCCAGTAGCCCGTGAAGTCGCCCCCGGGGTTGTAGAGGTTGCAGGAGATCTCAGGCGGGATCACGATGGGGGAACCCGGGGATGGCAGCTAGGGCATTCGCATGCACATGAATCTGGAAATATGGTGTAGATATCAGCACATGTACACATAAACACACTGAGATGAAGTAGACATGATGGATATATACATACATATGTATATATATATATGTATATATATGTATATATGCATACATGGACGGGAGCGTATCTTTTTTTGTTATGTACACCCGCTTGAAACACACAACTATACAGTTCACATTGCATCGGAAAAAAAAACAGAAAACAGTCACAAGGCGAAATGTCTACTTATGTCAAAACAAAAGCCTTGGTTTAGTAGGAAGCCTAAATGTTTTTCGCTGGGCAAGGGACAGGTTGATGCTAGGAAGTGATTGGTGGTTCTAGGTCAGCAATGGATGGCTAGGTTCACCAGCGGTGACCAGAACCTCTACCCATCAGCAAGGGGAGTTGTCAATGATGGAAAACACTGCCGAATAGTGGGTGAAAATCATCAAGATTGCCATCTGGTCCTCACATCAAACATAGGACATGACAACCCGTGAACTGCGGAGCGTTTCAACTGACTGAGTTTCACAAAGGTTCGGTGGTTCTGTTCATTGCCCCCCCGGGTACCTTGCCGATCCACATGAAATCGACATATTCCAAGCCCGAGGCAAACCCCAAACCATGCGGTGCCACCTCTCACAACAGTGAGAAAATGTGGTGAACCCAACTTGGACATGTTGCTTCCCCTGGGTTAACAGTGGCTTAAAGTGTTCTATGATTGGAAGATAATGATTTGTTGTCAGCTTTCCATTAGTCCAGTTACTTCCATGATCTTCTTTTTATATTGTAGTGGTTGATTCCCGTCCATTCATTCCTGTGCTGCAATGGATCAGCTTCAACCAAGCGGCATAATCCGAAGATTCGTACTGCGCATCTGGGATGAACTGTTTGTCGCAGAAGGCCAATGTTGAAGAACCCGAGTCCAACACCATCCTGGACCAGGTAGTCCATTGAGGGGTCAATGGTTGTCATGGCTGGAAGAATGGTTTTGTCATAAATGACAATTGCTCCATCATGAATAGTTGATCCATCAACTATCAACCTCTGACTGCTTCATGGATGGCTTTGTCACCGATATCCATCAGCTCATTGGGTCCATGATCAGCTGCAGTGACTCATGGAGGCCTTGATCCAACCCCCCCCAAAAAACCGAGATGGGCGACCTGTCGATGTGTCTCGAGCTGGTTGATGCTGGTTGATGGTTCAATACTGGCTAGTAAACAACAAGCAACAGACTCATGGTTGTGATGGTTCACATGGTGAGTGTGTATGATGAATATATGGTGAGTATATGGTTTGTGATGGTTCGAGTCAATTTATACTGGCTAATATAGTTGTAGGTAATTATGGTTGATAGTGGGTCATACGCAACTACAACGGGCAATCCGTTGCAGGCTGGTGGTTTCTGCATGGCAAATGAGATGCCATGTGGATGGGATCATGGACCGACAGCCCCATGGTTTCCGATCAATGCATTCTGTTGCATGGCAAACAGTATGTCATTCGACCGGAGGAACTCAGGATAGATGCACCCCATGACTTCATAGTTTGGTTTCAGGGCCTGGGAACCCTGCTCAGTTCTTGGCAAGTATTCCATGTTTGAGTCACAGGCGAGAAACATGTGAGTGCCCCATTCTGAGAGCAGCCACCTCCAAACGAAGCCGATACCACCACCTTTACAACAGCAACAACACGCCCCTGGGCCTCTGCTTTGGAAACCATTCCTCAGCTCCAAACACAAACGAAACTGACAATGAGCAGATCGTAGCAGATTGCCGGACATCGGATTCTATCCAAAGGTCAGGCACCAGTTAAAAGATCCTGATCAAATGGACCCTTTGACCTATGGAATGATCCAGTCCTGGCCTGGGAGAACTGTTCCTGCACACCACTCGCCTTTGCGTCTGTGCATGCACGCATCCATGCACATGCACATGGCAGAGTGGGCGTGTTCGAGAAATTTCCACTTCCTATCAGGAGGTGCGACGGGAGACAACATGACTACAGTTCCAACATGTTCCAACCATTCTTGATCTAACAAATGAATTGGAAACGGTGCGTCGTGCGTGGTCTCCACACATTATTGGCTTCCTATATGATTGTCTGCGTGTCAGCGCTAGTATCAAAATCGCACGAAAAATCACTAAACAATGATCAGGCTATTGGCAGTTGGTTGGTCGTTGTAAGCAAGTGCCACACCAGGTTTGGTATGTGCCAGGACTGCCAGGGGCCTGGAAGCTGCCGTTCAACAACTTCCCATTTCCAGGTCTGAAAAGATTCATGTAAAATACGACCTGCACAAGACACTAGCAGTCACTAGCATGTATACCACACTTGGCCCATAGGCTTCTCTTCTTAGCAACTGGCCTATGTTGTCACAAACGAGCACATAAAATAACTAAACCTGCACATCCTCTTGCTGTGTTGTTTGGCTCACCCGCCAGCACCGACACCAACCAATCCAACCAGCCCAGCATAGCCGAGCTACGCCCTGAGAGCTTTGTGGCTCCACATCCACCAGCAGTCGTGGACCACCAAACCAGGAACCCACTGACAGTGGGATGCCCTGGCGGTCCCCGCACATGGTGACCCGTCCCCGCACAGGTCCGAAATGGCTGGGCTATGGGACTTGGTTGGGCACCAAGCTGGCGCCCTTGGTTGGATTTGTTGTCTACGGGATCATGGTTTCCCGAGCACAAAGTGATGATCACTGTGGGTATGGGCCACGCCCGGAACCTGATGGTCGTACGGTTGCTCCACCAGTTCTGCACGCACCTCCGTTGTGATTAGTCATTTCCGTGGTTTCCGTCGTTAGGATGTGGTGGTTTCTGAAAATAGGGGTACCCCCAAACCATCATGTGTAGTAGTAAACCAGCCAGAACTTTGGGGCTCCCTATTTTGAGAAACCATGATCTGTGTTTAAAAAATGCAGTGGATAACTCACCAGCATCAACCATCTTCCAATCTTAACAATCTTTAGCCATTGATGAACGATTCGCCGCTACTGTTGATTGTGGCTGCTTGTTCCTACCTGCTACCGTGGATTGTTCAACCATCAAAAATTCATCAACCATCGATTTCCACATTGTCATCCCATCTTTCACCCATTACCAACATTAGCAATGACATTCATCATTCTCCAATGATCAATTCACCATTAAGTAGCCAATATCAACCACTACTCACCACTATTAACCATCGTGAACATTCATGATTCACCATGATATACACTCCGGCAAACTCACCTGGAAGTCGGAAATCCTCTATTTATCATGGTTTGACCTATCAAAATAGTGATTTTCATTGATTTCCAGCTTCCAGGTTCGGCACTAGTTTTTTCTGCATGGTTCCGCAACCCCTCCTAGGGCGTAACTAACCATGGTGAAGTAACCCTAGGAAGCGCTGCGCAGTGAGCCTCTTTCACCGCCTCAAGCCTTGTCTCCCGGGCTGTGCTGGGCGCCTGACGTGGGGGGTGTGACAGGAAGCTCGCTGAGAAGGAGACTTAATGATGGGTTTCTGATGGATCTATGATGGGCCAATGATGGGTTTATGATCGGTTTATGACACGTTTATGATGGCTTAACAGCTAGTTCATGGTGGACAAAGTAGGGGATTACGGGGGCTGGTTCATGGTGGATTTGTCATGGTTATTTGCCAAACTTTGGCCGACCCAACAGTTGGGATGTGAACAACTGGCCATAGGCAAGTTCAGGGCAATGAATTGGCTGATCTCACCGCTTTTGTTGGTGGATCCCGGGGTACGCGATTTCATGACAGCACATGGCAGGAATGTGACCGCGTACTCCGGGGAAATCATACCCAAAACATGCCAAAATCACGAGATCCAATGTGTAAGTCGTCTTTGGGATTGTGTTTTCTCGGGTTCAACCTTTCATTTACACTGTACGTATGGCAGAGAGTCAAACCCGGTGTGGTACGCGCAAAGAACTTCGGGAATCTTCAGGACAATCAGTCAGCAAATGAGTCAGCAAATCCGCGTTTCGTAAATGTTGCAAATGTCGTTGATGATTTATTAGTCAATTTAATGAGAAATTATTCGCCATTGGTCATTGGTCAACCATGAATCACCATGAATCAAACATTATCTAGCCACTCAATAATCATCTTGAACGATCAGTGACCATCAGTATGCACCGTAACCAACCAATATTCGCCCATTATATATTCACCATTATTCAAACATGAACTAGCCAGCAATCTCACAAAAATCAACCATCATTTGCTTGGTGAGATTATTGGCTAATTTCTCCATAGCCATAACCATGACCGAAATTATGTTATGAACCACAATGAACTATCAACGAACCATTAATCAACTATTACCCAACCATTAATCAACCATGAACCACTACAAAAGCATTATCAAACCAGCCATTCAGCCATCCTGACCAGCCATTTTACCCATTTTAACCAGCCATTTTAACGCTGGCGATTTAACCAACCAGCTATTAACCAACCATTTTCCATTCCTCCAACCATAAATCAACCATAAATCAACCATTTTGACATTTTAACCAACCATTCTAACCAACCATTCACCATAAATGAACCATTTCTTCCAACCAACCCGTTGCACCTGGCGCTGCGCTGATGGACTTGCTGTGACCTGGCATGGCTTTTCGACACAGGGGTTTTCTGGCGCAGCACTCAACGAGCAACGGGGTGGTGATGGGTTAAGGATGGGTTCGTCACGGGTTTCAGTGATGGGTGCCGTTGATGGTTGGATGGCTCACGGATGGTTCATGGATGGTTAAATGATAGGTGAATAATGGGTCAATAATGTGTTAAAAATGGGTCCATCATGGGATCATCATCTGGGAATTGAGGGTTAAGAAATGCTTTGGTGATGCTTCAATAACTACTCACGATATGTGAATAATAGGTGAATATTGCTTTGAGAATGGTTTGACGGTTTGGCCATAATTTATAGCAATAAGATAGAATTGTCCTTGTAGTTCAACCGATTGAATATAATGGATCAATACTTGCAATTGCGGGCAAGAAAAATGCTTGTGGTTGGAAACAGGTCAGAAACAAACATAATGGCATCAGCAAGAGGATCACATCTACCCATCATTAATGTGTGTGAGTTTATGGTTGGCCTTTGATTATAGAATTAAAATGCAGAGAGTTGGTTGAAGGTTGTCGCAATAATACTGATTCTGATCAGCAAAAGGTTAAAAGTAACAAGAAGTAAAATGTACCAGCAACAGCGACAATAACAAAAGACAGCAAGCGTAGTAACAATACATGTGGTGGCCAATGGTCATGAGGTGAATAACACAACAGTGGTCAACTATTGACTATTGCAATCGAAAATCACTATCATCCTATAAATGCTAATTGCTATATCACAGGAAAATCAAATTGCTGTTATGGTGACCGATTAAAACCTCCACAAGAAGCAATACTGTGATAGTTATTGACACCGTGATCATTAAAACAAACTGTTTCATTAGCTCTAATATTAATCATCATGCGTAGTCATGTTTAGATACTAGCCATCTTCAGTAGTCATCTTTAGATATAAGCCATCATTAGTAGTCTTCTTTAGATCTTAGCCATCATTAGTAGTCATCTTTAGATATTTCCCCACCATCACTGAGCATTGGTGGGCTCAGTGTGTATAAGATAGCTAGATCATATGAACAACTGCAGTCGAGGGTTGATTTTGGTTCCGTCACTGCCTTTGGATCGACCAAGGTCGACTATATAGTCGGTTACCTGGGTTGGCCATTGACCAGGGATATGTCAAACACTTCGTGGCGCCCCTGATATAGATGTTATTACAATGATGCCTTTAATATTCCCTGTTCTACTACTGGGAAAATACCATGGAAAATAACCTAGCTTATAAGGCAGGTTATAGCCCCTATAATCATAGCTAGTAAGCACTTACCAAGCGGGGATGCACAAGAAACTAAACCGGTTTGGTTTTTGGGGCTTACCAACACTCAACCGAGATCCGAAGACGTCAAGACAGCACCGGGCCTGTTCAGAAGACGACCCTCCGCCTGTCACAGCCTTTCGCAGCATTGGCGGGGAACGGGAAACAATAACAGGGATGTGGCCAATTGAGATACAGTCTAAAAGACTGGCTTGTTCAATGGGTATTCATATGAGGGTTTCTCCAAATAGGGTGCCCAAAAAATGGGTGGTTTATTACTATAAATGGATGTGTATTTATATATATGTAAACGTTTATCGACGTATGTGATATAAGAACTTGTTCGAATAGAAACATCTCTGCATAGTGAATCTTATTTTCGTGCGCGCAGAGACATCACATTATGTGATGATGGACAAAGATAAACAGATAGATTGACAAATAGACAGATGGATGGATGGATGGATGGATGGATGGATGGATGGATGGATGGATGGATGGATGGATGGACGGACGGACAGAAGGATGGATGGATAGATGGAAAGATGGATAGATCGATAGGTGGATAAATGGATAGATTAGTTGATGGATAGATGGAGACAGTTTGTAGGGTCAAACTGGCCAAACAATATGTATAAACTACTCGACAACTGGAGTCAACATCTACCTTTGCAGCAAATACAGATCGGATAGTTGTGCGGGTAACGCCACCGCTATCCACCATTGAGCATTATCAATTCAACATCTTTAGCACTACTGCTTGCCACCAGTCGACCATGATTGACCATGACTGACCATGATTGACCATGATTGACCACTCAAGGTTGACTACCATCATCAAAGAACCATGCGCAATCAACTCCTCTTATCCATTACTTTCAACCATTCTACACCAGAAGTAGCCGTTGACCACTTATCTTCCACCAGCCACTGTGAAACGGCGATTGGTAACCAACCACTACGGATCACATACTACTTTCTGGTGGTCAACTCTGGCAATGGGAAATCTGCCATGTCTAGCTGCGTGAGTTTCCTGCTCGCTGCTTAGCTCACCACAGAGACAGTATCGATTGCGATCGATTGTCTCCCAACCATGGACAATGATTCTTACCCTCTGGGTAACTAAGCTGGAACTGGAAAATCCATGAAAATCCACCACTTAATTTATCGCTGGTTTACCTACAAAAGCTGTTGGGTTTTACCAACCATGCTCAAGCCTTATTCAGGAAACACAGCTAACCACTCAAAGCCAGCGTCTGTGAAACTAGCTATTGTTCACCAACCATTTGTTTACCACTCTTTATCAATCTAACATAGTGGTGGTCTAAATATCAACATACATCAACCATACTTAACCATTCCATACTTAACCAGTAGGTCTGTGAACCATTTTCTACCCACTAGATTTACTCACCAACCCTTTTAGAAACCTTTTCATCGACCAACCCCACGGGCATGTTCACCCTATGATGCCTATTGCATCCTCCCACTTTTTTTATCAACCAACCTTTACCAATCAGCTATCTACCAACCCTATCTACCAACCAAGCCTATCTACCAACCAAGCCTGGCACCCCTCACAACCAACACGCTGACTCCGTGCCTCGATGGCTGATCCGATCTCCCCATCGCAGCCCTGTAACCCCTTAGCCGCCACTGAAGCGGCAACCGCAATGGCCCTGGGCATCGGCGACTGCCACCACCACCACGACTGCTACTAGGACTGCTGCTACTACATGCTACTATTCCTATCTACGACTTAATAGTGGTACCGGTTTTTGTCCAAGCAATGTTTAATCGGGATCCTTAAGTTTTGGAACCTTCCGTACCTGTGGCTTGGGTCACCCGGTGTACACAATCATTGCTGCCTTGCTCAGAGAGCCTTGCCAGGTACATCAGGTGTTGCCCCCCAACTCTTTGGTAAGCTGATTTCTGGAGCTATGACCTTTGGTGGATATGACTTTGCACAGCTTTCGTGGATCCATGTAAAACCCTTGTGAGCAGTATCACATATTCAGCTCCTGGGGTATGCACATGTGTCTTTCTCAATCCCAAAGTCAATGCAGAAGGAGGCTGAAAGGCAAGAATCTAATGAAACCAGAGACTTCAACCGACAGCAAGTAAAAACAATTGCAAATCAACAGATGACTCTTGTGGAGATTTTGGAACTTTTGGAAGATGTTTGTTCCTTACTTCGAAGGCCATGGTATGAAAGTTCTGACTAGCTCTTACCTTTTCTTGGCCGTTATCGGCTATCATCGACTATCCTTATGTATTCTTAAGGCTCTTTCAGCAACGATTGACTTGTGACTGCCTTCTATGAGAGCTACGACCTGAAATAGACACACTAGCCATGACTGGATAAACAGCTGGCAAACTGGCACATGGATATGATCCACAACTAAGCATCATTTACCAGTGTTGTTGAATGAATCATGATGGTCACTATTCAAGACTGAAATCGTGGTATTCATCAGTATTGGTCCCTATTAACATCTATTAATTAATCATAAAAACATGATGAATAAATATTAAGCGTCACCAACATGGAGCATCTCCTTCTTTTACCACTCTGGCAGCCCAGGCGCCAACTGTGGCGCCCTCTCGAGACCGCGCCCATCATTCGCGCAACACGAGGATCCGATCGTCGCGTTACGAGTCGGACGCTGTGAAGCGTCGCGTTGGTTGCTTAGCCAACGGCGGTGGAAGTAATGCAAGCAGTGTTGCCAACTGACATGTTGGTGCCAAGTTGAGCGACGAATCTGCAGCTGCTTCTTTTCAGCTGGTACTAAGTTTAGCAACTGATGCTTTGGCAACAATTGCCACTATGACTATAACCGTTTCTGATCATGACAAATTATACTATAACCAGCGTCAACCATCGGCTAAGTGCCTACACTGAACCAACCATAAACAGCCAACTAGATAACCAGTGACAAGAAAATTACAAGTGAGTAACACACCCTCCAAAGCAAAACAACTTGGAAGTAAAAGGTCTCAAAATATCTCAAAATGACAATCAGGGAACGTATTCTCTCATGGTGAATTCAGAGCAAGTCCCTGAACGCTGTGCAACAATCTTGGTATTCCGTCATGGTTGAGGCTCCATCTGTAGAAACTTGCGGCGTGAAAGTGCAGTTGGGTGAACATATCTCACTGTAACACATTTGTTCAACAGCCTCTTCAAGAACACACACACACACAGCCTAAAATATCTGTCTCGGCTTGCTGGCTTGCTGACAAACAAGCAGGACTCCCCCAACTGGAAGTGAAGTATCTAGGGATGAGACCATCGTTTTAGTTTCTCCGCGTCAATTCATTCAACATTTTCTGGTCGATGCCAATGTGATGATGTGACATGGCCAAATCACCCAGTGCAAGGCCAGCCGGTCACAGAACTGTCGCGGTGAGCATCTTTCCCGCGCTTGGAGAAACCAGTGGCACTTCCCAAACACTCTCTCCCAGAAATGGTTGATGGCAAAATCTACAGGGAAACCCAATAGCTGATGGTTAAAACCATGCTTTCCTGTCGACCCTGTCCTTGACGAGTGGAATAGTCTTATGATGTGTGATCATAGATCTCACCAATGGCTCCTAACTGTAGCCCGAATAAGATACATCTTTTGCCATGGCGTCGGACATCTACCAGTTTGATGTCAACCATTCACCATTGACCAACCATCATTAATCATGAACTGCAAATAGCTATCCTACAGCATCATCAATCAGCAAAGGTCTTCACAACCGCTTCTGTTTTATTGCTGGCTACCCACAGGTCACCGATGATCGTTGCTGGTGATCGGTATCCATGGCTATAACTGGCTATAATTAACCCATGTATGGCGTGATATGTCAGGGGTTGAGGGGGTTCTTGGTGCCATGATCGCTTCTTGCTGAGGGAATTGATCAAGGGATATAGTGATAGAATGTGGTAAGAACGACAAACAGTGCTACTGCCGCTGGCAACTAGTACTACTACTAATAATAATAGTAACCATAAAAGTAACAGTAATGATCATAATAATTATCATAATAATTATCATAGCCACTACTAATCACTACTACTGCACCAGCACCAGGAGCAACAACAGCTGCTGACCGACCTGCGCTCCATCGCCAGCACCTGCACTGGTTCATTGAAGATTCGTTGGGTGCAACCATAGATGGTGATGGTTCATTGATGCCTCATAGGGGTTGGTGATTAAGAGTGGTTAATAATAATAATGATAATGATCAATTGTGGATTTATAAATCATGGTCTTATAATCAATCATGGTTGTTTATTGCTGTTTAATCGATTGTTGGATTAATGGATTGATCGTGGTCAATTCTGGATAGATCATGCTGGTCCGTTGATGGGTCATTGATGGGTCATTGATGGTGCTAATGTGGGCTTCATGATGGTCGATGAACAAGCCTTAGCCATGATGAAGAGCAGTAAAGGCTTCTCCTGTTCGCCATGGTGGTACCCCCTAACCGACCAAGTTCATGGCCATTACTAAGGGGGGAAAAATCAACCAACTATAGGGATACACCGTGACACACCATAGCGATGATACGGAGCAGTATGTTGTTCAAATCGTTGATGAATGACATACCAATCCTTGCAGCGGATTTGGGTCCCCTCCCAGCATCCCAGGGTAGCAACCATGGTGGCGGGATGAAGTAACCCATGCGGAGGTCCCATGGGTTATCTCTCTATAAACCATTCGATAGCACCCCCAGAGCACCCAAATGCAAAATGCTGAGTTATTCAATTGGGGCCGCAAAAGGGCATCAGGTACTGAGGAGACGATTGTACATGAACGTTCGTGGCGCAACCTGAAGCAAAGCATTTCAGTGGGAATACCATCTGCCACACGGAAACAGCCCCTCTTCAAATTCCCGTGCCTGCGGGCTATTGCCACACAGCGGAAGAAAGCATACAGCTAGGTCAGCTGTTCTGTGTGAGTCAAGAGCCTCTTCTCTTGGAGAGAAAAAAAGTCGCCAAACAAATTTCCAGCAGTCGAAACCGCTGTATCATCCCCATATGAGCTCACATAATTAACATGCGAGTGGTACAATGAGAAACCCTGTGCTTGATACTGATCACCCAACAAAATCATTTGTAGCCTTTGGTTGATAGTGGAGTGCAGCCGTTTGCAACAGGATCGCAAGAATACATCAGCACAAGATGCACCATGTATGCGTCTGAGCCAAATATTGCTCTATATCTTGGCCAAGATAATGTCAACTACCCTGAACCAATCAATAGCTGAGTGTACAGAATCAAATCCTTGAGCGAATGACGGTTGATAAGCGTATCAGTGGCAAATAAGTAAATAAGCATAATCACCATCATGGAAGGAAGAAACTTATGATATCCAATCATATTTCACCACGTTTGATTTCTATGCCAAGGAGACTGAGCCACTAGACCCAACCATCTTGCGGCTTGGGCCACCTGCCTCCACTAAAACCACGAAGCAGCAGACTTCCCCAGGACTCCCAATGCCAGTGGCGGAATCCCAGGCCCAAATCATGGGGGGAGCTATCGAAGTACCAAATGTAGGATGGCGAACTGCTCAACAATGATGACTCATGGATCATACGTGGATATAATTATGGATCCTAAATTGGATCCCTACATGTCGAGGCATGGATTTGGATTCCTACTGCTGATGAATCATGATGATCCCTGATTTTCCATCGTCAGGTCGAAAACCTGGTGGCCAGTCACTGGTCCTGCTGTTGGAGTCTTACATCTCCCAGCATCCCAGCAAACCAACCGTGAACAATGATATGTGGCATGAGTCTTGTTGGTTTATGTTAGTTTAATGAGGGTTAATTAGTGATTTGCTCATGGTGATTGGTGGTGATGAAGTGTGACGAACCATTTATTAGTGCTGAAGCAGTTGTGATTATGGTCGACTAACCATGTATGATGCCTTATAATGATGGTTATCAACCTTTCTTGAAAATGGGTTACCAAGCTTCAATCATTATTTTTTTTGGTGATCCACCACCTCCACTGGTGGGAGGTACCAGTTCGAATGGAGACGATCCTTGGGGTTGATTTTTGGCCAGGTTAATCTTCCAAAGGGTAAAGGTCGATTGTAGTTGTTCCATGCTTTCTAAACCTGCCGATATTGTGGTAGCGACGAAGGTGGTTAGTTCGTGTTGGTTATATAGAGGGATTAATAAACAACAACAATGATAGATCAATGGTTAAGAATGATCCATCAACGGTAGTTGGTCATGAAATCTTACTTCTAACATGTTCAAACAGTACGGAATATACTGCAATGGCTGTGGGTCGAAACCCTGTACCCCTAGGGAACATCCCCTACATGACCAAACTAGGTACCTTTGTTGGGATGTTCACCTACATTCACCTACCAATTTATTGGACGGTTTGTTCTGACCCACAATCTTTTAATGATGATTAGTGGTAGATCCATATGTTGGATCCATTATGATGGTTGGTTATGATCAATTTAACAATGATCAGTGGTAGATCCATATTTGATCAACCAACCCTTTGCTGATGGTCTTTTTCACCAGCGGTCTGCTGGTCGAATTCATGCTTTGGTGGTTCGCACATCAACTTTGAACCCTGTGTATGAATTGATATGCCGTAAAAGCACTGATCGCTGGTTTGATGGTTAGTTTATTCTGAACAACTACAAAAGTAACTACTACATGATTGTATAGTGGAACAACAGCTGTGTACTATTTGTGCAGCAACGCCAAGTTAAATCTGTTCACCATGTGAACGCCACAGGGCAAACCCTGGAGAGGGTAGCACTTTTTCCTCCTCCAACAAACCTCCAAGACACGAAACAAGCTTTAAGCTATCATTGCGATGGCTCAAAACGTCCTGCGGAGAAAAAAATCATGGATTCATATGTTCACATAGCTCGAAGAACAGGACTAACGCCTGTCCCATCATCAAATTCAACAGATTTCAACAGTATGTTTTCCATAGGGTACCATGGGGTACCCAAAATCAACGCTGGTTTTCCTGCTAAAAGCTATCGGCTTGGGTTGCCTTGAAGGGTACAAGCATGATTTACGGACACACTGTGTCAATCCAATCTTGGAAGCTCATGACATGTGGCAAATTCAGCATGGAAGTTACTCCGTTGATTCCCTATTTGTTTTTGCCTATTGGATATCTCCCTGGCTTTGGGAGACCAGCTGTCAGAGCCATTTTTGAGCCATACATCACTACCGTAGATTTTCCGCTGCCCGGCGGTCTGACATCGCTTGGACGGATCTGCCAACTCTGCTGACTGAACATCAGCGGCCTGGAGAATTTTATAGACCTCTTGTGATTGTATGGTTCCAACATGTTCCAACTCCATTCAAGGAACAAAGGGAACGTACCTTTGACCAACTTAGCCATAGGCAGCTTGTGATTTACCCTGATAGCTGGTGATTTACCATGATTTACCTGTATAAAAAGTAGTTCCACAAAAAATGATGACTTTCGGTTTGGGGGTGGTTGCCATTGAGCCATCATCTGCACACAAATTGGGTCAAGATTGCCCTGGTGCAAAAATGGGTGTCTCTCAAGTCATAGGGGTACCCCGAGTTGTCATCCATTCTTAACCATTTATAATAATAAGCCATTTTTTGGGGGGTCCCCATGGGTTAAGAACCCTCCTCGGTAGTTATCGAACATGTCTTAACAATTATTGTTGGTGATTATCCCCTTTTGTTAACCACCATTACCCAACCATTATTCCCTATTAGTAACCATTGTTTCACAATCATTTCCCCATTCTCAACAATTATTCAGTAGGTATTATGAACCACCATCAGCAAATGCTGCCATTGGGTCACCAAAAACCATCCTCGATAACTTGGATGACCCGGGTTGCTGCGACGTGAGCCCTTGCCAGCGTTCCCGAGGAGTGCACCAGCGCACCGTCAGCCACGGTGAGGCATGGGACTTCGGGGGGATTTCCATGTTTTTGTTGGGCAACGTGTTGCATGGTTTTGGGGGAAGAAAAACAGAGAATGGCTGGCACAAACTTTGCACTTTTGGAAGTTTCAGCATTAGATTTTTGTGGGTTGAAGTTTTTCAGGCAAAGAAATTAGAGCGTCAATGTTGATCAGGCAGGTGGTTCACCAGTTGAGGAATCAGTTGATTCCCCAGTCCGTCTACCAATTGGAGTGTCTTCCAGGGCAACTCCGCATTCAGACCGTATTGGTTCCGCTGGTGGATTCTAAGCTGCTTTGAAAGGAGATCACTACAATATCTAATGGTTGACCAACCAAGCAACGCACCAAAAAGCTGTAGTTAGTTTGTACATATTATCATTGTGCATTCATGTTAGTAGTTGATACATTACTCAGTGGTACGTGACCCTACTCTTGTTGGTCACATTCTTTATGCAGATTGTCAACCACCTCTGGTAGTACGACCACCCCATGTCCCTCTGAAGGTCAGCATGGTTCTACTAGTCACAAGTTGATACAAGTTGTAAGTGTTTGAAGTTGCTACAGTACAGCTGGTGGCAGGTGACATTGCAAACTACCAGCATCTAAGTGGTTCTGTTCCTAGTTGATTTCGGTACATTGGCTGTGGAAGTTACTACAACTGGCACATAAGCCTGGTTGCTAGAGTTTCCACGTCTATGCCACAACGAAAGTTCTCAAGAGAGTACTGAGTACTGAGACGAAACACTGACCTGATGGCTATCCGATATCCCATAGTGGCAACTCCAAATGAGTGAATGCCCATTGCAGTGGTAGGTTTATATATACTTCCTCAATGCTATTCCTAACAACGAGCAATGCACCCATTGATAATCCAACATAGACAACCAGGTGTAATTTCAACACCAATATTGATCACATGCGACAATAACAAGGACTACCCATGTCATAACAACATCATACGAGCCAAACAAACTTGTGTTTGCATCATCATGCAGCGCCTTACTTTTTCAAAGGCTGAAACATTTCTGTGCCATTTCCAGGCCGTATGGCTCGACGGCGCTTACGATGGATGTAATACAGCCACGGTCTTGGCCTCCTTTGGCCAGTTCCGTACTCTGCATCTGGTGGTCAATACTTCAGATTCCACCGCCCGACGAATGAATCACTGTCCAAGAAATCATATGCAGTTGATACATCTTAGGATATGACCTGTTGGTTGAATACCACTTGATGAATTGATAAATCTTAGGATATGCCTCTTCATCAACCTTCAATTTTCGCTGAATTTGGGATGCTTTGAAAAGGCCAGGATTCAAGGCCAGATCTGGGAAAGTGGCTTGCCGCTTGGAAATAGTGGCAGCTGATAATAGCGACTATCTCAAAGCAAGAAAAGCCATCAAGAATTACATAGTAAATGTAGCCTAATCATGATCAATGGTAGATCACCCGCCCTTTGTTGATGGCTTTTTCAGCAGCTGATGGTAGTTATCGATTGTTCAGAACACCCTATTTTCCCAACAAAAGTTACGCCACCTGCAAAAGTTTCTCAGCCGAATGATAAAGTAGTATTACCTATCATTAGTGATCCGTTACCATCCACTACCGGTATCATTACAATTCGTAGGAATAGACCCACTTCCAGCAACTACCATTTTCATCTGATGACTGATACTGGATCAGAATAGATTCCAAACCAGGTAGTCCAACCCATCAAGTGAACGCTTGCCTGCGTTGTTTGAAACCTTAGATGTTCAGTCTCTGGGGTAGCTCCTGGTGTAGAACCCTGCAGAATAACATGTAGTTTTCACCCTGAACTGGGGCAGATCGGAATCTGAAGTCACAGAACTTAGCAAAGAGATTGAAAAACGAATCAACTGCAGCTCCAGATAGCTGTCATGTTTTTGCCGTCTTCCACTGCCGGCTGGGTGGCAACTGCAGCAGTCTTGCTTGAACATGGGAACCATGAAAAATGCACGCAGGGATTGTTGAAACCGGATAGCACAGCAGGGGTATCCACATTATGCGTGTGTATCTATGTATGGACGGACATCAAATATGCAATTTGGCAAATACATTGAGGTGTATGTTCATCATGTAATTGGCCTTGCACATATGTACCTTCTGATCTGTGACATGGTCATTGATCAAAAGTATCCGGATTTCACGTG
This sequence comes from Symbiodinium kawagutii, assembly GCA_009767595.1. Taxonomy (NCBI): domain Eukaryota; class Dinophyceae; order Suessiales; family Symbiodiniaceae; genus Symbiodinium; species Symbiodinium kawagutii. The sequence goes on along the minus strand of VSDK01017940.1, from coordinate 173,924 downwards.
AGGAAAAAGATCATCTGGAGGGTTAGTTCTCATAGTTGTATTCCGCTGATGGATCATTCCCAAGAACAACGACCTACTGGGTAGTATCAACCCCAACAACCTTCAGCTAGAACTGGGGTCTCAATATGTCTCAATGCTCAAGCCTCTCAATCGAATAGACAGCTGCCACCCTGCCCATCGCCGCGCCCCCAAAGGTCTCCTGTGTTCGCTCACTTCAATGCTTTCTCGATTGCTGCGTAGGATGGTACCTGTCAGCAGCAGGAGATAGTCCCAGGTGCACATCCAGCGACTGCTAGGCCCCTTATATACTATGAAGAAACATTGCAGCTCTATCCATCTGTCAGATATCTTTCTTCCTATTTCTTCCTTTTTCTTTCTATTTCTTTTTATTAAATTCTGTCTTTGTCTTTTTATTTCTATAAAATTATGTCTATGTCTTTTGATTTCTTTCTAATTCTTTCTCGTGTATTTCTTTTTAATTATTTCTACAGTATGTCTTTCTCTTTATTTCTCTTTCTCTTTCCGTCTTTCTTTCTATCTATCCAGGTATCTATTCATTGGATATATTTTTTTGGTGGGTTCCATTTTTATCTGACCGGATCTAACTTGCATGCCTATTTTTGGACACATCTGCTCAAATTGCTTACAGTCATCGAACTGACACAAGACTGTTTGTCCAACCCTCCGGTCAACTTCAGCTGTGTGTAAACTCCAACAAGCAATGGTATGAATTCATCTATTTGTCAGGCAAGCCTGAGTCATGACTTGTGAATCATTAATTATTCCGTGGGAAAGACTTTTTTCCACTTTAACCTGCACGTGCGGCAGGATTTATCCGTCAGCCACCTTAGTTAGAGTGGATACATGCCTCAATCAACAGCTAATTGTGTCGACAGCCTAACTGTTTGTAAAGTCTTGCCCATGTGTTGTGAACCCTTGCTAGATAATCCTTTAACCTGTTCAATCCTGAACTGCTGTTCATTCTGAATCGCTTACCCCATATCCATCAGTGATCCCACAGTGGATCACACCACAGGCGCCATGGCGGCCCCACCAACCTCCGCCCTGGAGCCCGCCCCAGGTCACAGCATGCACGTCGCCGAAGGCTGCGATGGCCAGCTTTGAGTCCAACATCTTCTTGGCACAGGCGGCCACCTGCAGCGCCATGAACTTCAGCGCAGCTTAGCTTCAAGGGATGAATCTGCCAAGATTTTGGTCAATGGTGAACCACAAATGCCAGGAAAAGCAATGGTGAAGCACAAATGATTCAAAGGAATTCATGGTTAAGCCCTTAGAATAAAATAGAATAAATTGATGTAAAGAGTTGATACCCAGCAAATGATGATTAGTAGTGCTAGATCTGGCACTGAAATCATCAGGTTCGTAGTCCCGCCACAAGCATGTGCAAAGGTCAATGTATTGCAAGGCCTTTGTACTACACGTTTTCTTGCCGTTAAAATGGTGTACCAGGCATCATGATTCACCTCACCCCCGTTTTTTACTAGGCAACCCCCGGCGATCATTGGGGAAGCTGCCAACAACCTGGAGGTATGATTGTCTCAAAGGCAGCCGTTGCTGGGGCCTCATCTAACACCATCACAGAGACGTCATTTTGAAATCATATGTCACTGCCTTGTAAACGAGTCACCGATGATGTTCATAGATGGCTTGTCTTCTGATGGTTTGACACGAGATATTTGTATAGCTATGTTGAGAATGTCGGGGCAAGATGTCATATATTTGCCTGTCTGAAACTATATAGATTGTCCTCCTGACGCGTGTGTAATTTGTAAGGGAAACTGTGCTCAAACTATCATACTATATATACTCACCTTGTCCATAAACCTTGCACTTTTTAGCCAAATCAAGGCCTATGAGTGGAACGAAAAATTCACAACAACTTCAACATCATCAACAATTACCAGGACCAGTACGACAGCAAAAACAATACCAACAGTGCACCAACAACTCCCACGAACAATATGACAGGCGACAAGGAAACCAAGGACAGGAAAAGGACAACAACTCAAAGGCACTGTACCAGCAATTACAGCATTATAGGGAAAACAATGATATGTACCTATAATAAATGAACAATTGCAGCATCAACCATGAAACGGACACACACCTACGCCTACCACCACTACCACTATTGTCTAGCTGTGCTTAATGCAGTAAACATCTCTGGGTGTAGCGCAAAGTCATCACCAAACAATTACTTGTGCATTTGGGTCGGAGCAATTGGCCAGTAGCCGTTCAGACATTCATTTGGTGGTTTCTCAACATAGGGGTACCCCCAGTTTTTGTCTATTACTATCGTCATTTAGACTCAAAACCAACCATTTATGGGTTTCCCAAGTTTGAAAAACCACGATTTAGTCATGTCTGTAGTCATATGTAGTCATATGTAGTCATATGTAGTCATGTAGTCACAGCCAACCCCCATAGGACTCCATAGCCATGGGCCGCCGGTGATGCCTCAGCTTCCGTGACGGCATCAATGATCTTGGCGAACTCAGAGGCTGAGCCATACCTCGAAAACAAGCGAAAAAGCTGTTGTGTTGGCACCAAGTGGTACACCAGCCCGGGAAAGTCAGTGCAACATCCACCTGCCACTTGAATCCTACTGGTACGCCGCGCATTCGGGAAGTCAAAGAAGTCAGTGCAAAACTATGTAAATCCTATTGGTATGCCGTTTGTCAAGCGATGCTTATTTCAGCTGATTTTTCCCTCTTTTACATGTAGATCCTATTGGTACGCCGCATGTCAAGCAATTGATTTTTAAGTATTTATTGATAAATCCTATTGGTACGCCATATGCCAGGCAATGCTTATTTCAGCTGATGTTTCCCTCTTTTACATGTAGATCCTACTGGTACGCCGCATGTCAAGCAATTGATTTTTAAGTATTTATTGATAAATCCTATTGGTACGCCATATGCCAGGCAATGCTTATTTCAGCTGATGTTTCCCTCTTTTACATGTAGATCCTACTGGTACGCCGCATGTCAAGCAATTGTTTTTTTGGGTATTTATTTAAAAACCCAATTGGCACGCCGTATGCCAGGCAAGGTTGATCTCAATCCACTTTTCCTTCTTCTACTTGTAGATCCTATTGGCACGCCGCATGTCAAGCAGTCCTGAATTTAGTTGTTTATTGGTCATTCACATGCAGGCAACAAAAATGACAAACGCATCGACTTTCCAAGTCTACAGAAGGTTCTCAGGCGGGTTTGGGGACCCAAAAAATGGTTGCTTCACTACTATAAATGGTCAATAAACATGAATAATTTGGGGTACACCCCCTGATTTTGAGAAACCAGGAATAGAAAGACCAGTAGACATCCCAATGGTGCCTATGTACGACCTTAGGCAAACATGGTATCTAAATCTAAATCTAAATCAATGGTGTCTATAGATCGACCTTAGACCGGGCCAAGGCACTTGCCAGTGAGCAACAGCTGCTGACCCATGTCCTGCATCAACTCGGAGTCCTTGTCTGCCTCGCAGCAGTACTGCTTCACCACGCAATGATTGCCATGTTCGGGGAATTACTTGGTGAAGATGAGAGATCAACCTGGTAAACACCACCGGTTTAACATAAACTGGGACAAATTTCCTTGGAACCAACTTGGTTCCACTGATTCATAGCCGACTGGAACTCCAGTTTCATAAGAACCCACTCCCCAGTGAACGGACACCACGAGACCAATCCCGAAGCGTCAATGATCGGTCCGACGGTCGTCAGCTGGAGCATTGGTGACCGGCCTGGCGGTACATCTTGCCCTTCAGCATTGCTTTGGCCTTGCTCAGCTCCTCCTGTGGGGCGACCAGCAACGACAAAGGTCCAGGGTACGTTTGGGAACATCTACCACTTACAGGTGATTCCCAAGGTTTCTCCATAAAACATGATGATTGTCCATTTCCAGGTTCATGTACAGAAGGGATCCGAATGGCACATGATTTTTCATAGAGACACGAAAGTGACTTGTCCAATTAATGCCCTGGAAGTCGTGATTTCTAGGTGCCGAGGGTACTGGTTCGCAACGCTTTGAAATAGAATGAAATATACCTTTCTTCGTAAGGCAGCACCTATTTGTCCCTTCCCTCTAATGCCAAAATCCCCTACCCCCTGCCTGAGACTGTAAAGATTCCCTACTAAACCAGGGGTCAGAATGAGATCACTCACAGAAATTCAGAACCTGAATGATTTCCCCTCAATACTGGAGCTTGCGGCCCCAGAAAATTCCAGGCATTTGGCCATGCTGTTCTTGACGCATGGCTGTTATAGCTCGGGTTCTTACTCGTAGGGAACCGAGCTATCACGTTTCCCAGGCTTTCAAAAAGGGCGATAATCCTCATCCACACTTCGATTTACAAGTATGTGACTTTTCGACAACAACCATAACTACCATGACTACCACCATAACTTGATGGCAACCCGCTGCTTCTTGCAGCCATTTTTGTGGCTGGCATATCACCCCACCATGCCTTGGTGACGGAGGAGGTGCTCTTCAACGATTCGGCCATGGCCATGGCCATGTCGCCGGCCTCGCCAGGTCATGTGGCGGGTCTTATTCGCAGCTGTGGCTGGTGATGGTGATCCGATGGTCCATGATGACAACAAGAGGGTGAATGACGGTTTGTGATATGAAGAGTTATGATGATTCATGATGATTTGTGATTGTTTGTGAATTAATGATGATGAGTTATGATTTACGACGATTTTCCATCCATTACTTATGATTTACAATGACTTAGCTGGACTCACCACTTGTATAAATCATTCTGCAACTTGCTCTCTGGCTTCCAGCCTTGGTTCCCATGATCGGTGATTCCCCGGCCCTGCCTTTTCAGGTTGACCCACGCCATAGATTCCAAAGAGGCCGCTGTCGGAGTACCTGACAGGCAAATCAGATATCAAGGCACTGGGCTATGGCTCATGATGGTAAATCAAACCGAGAACCCTAACTAATCCCTTCTTCCTATTACTAAACCCCCCCCCCCCCCCCTCCC
>VSDK01017940.1:115598-163875 GCA_009767595.1 Symbiodinium kawagutii | reverse complement strand
ATCATCATCATCATCATCATCATCATCATCATCATCATCATCATCATCATCATCATCATCATCATCATCATCATGTGCCGTACTCCTGGTAACTAGAGATGGTTTTCCTTTGGACAGGCTGGGACCTAAGGTTGAGTGGATTCTCCCCGTTCCGCCCGGAGCTCTTCATCCGTTCACCAAGCTTGTCCAGTGATCCAACCTGCTAGCGCTTGGGTGAGAGATGGTTCAAACAAGGGCGTATAAGCATAAATGAACATAAATCAAACCCAATCACCATCTTATAGATGATCTTTCCAATATCAGAATTAACTGAGCATAATCAAATTAATCAAGAAATTATAAGCTGCAACTTCAACGGAACTAATCCCAAAAACACGTGGATTTGGTACAAGTTTCATATGTCATTCCTGGCAGCCAGCTGTTTTTCATCATGATTTGCAATGGGGACCGGCTGCTCCTGGGTTTCCCCACCCCAGTGCAAGATGGCAATAAGGCGATGTGCCCTCCTGGCGCATGTCGCCTCCTGTGTAGCTGGCCTTGGCCAACGCATGGCTGGGGCAATGGATCAATGCTGGAGGACGGGGGACCCCCTTTGGGCCCTGGTAACCAGAAAGATTTACCAACCAACTGGCCGTCTATCCAGGCAGAATGGTTACCTATCCAGCTGGTAACCAGCTGAGTCACAGAATGATGAGAGCTTCACTAACCCAACAGGGTGTCTTCGGAACCTAAGCTCTCCAGCAGATAGTTACGGTGATCAAGGTCGACCGTGGCCCAAGTATAGCTGGTCATTGCTTGGCACATTCATCCCTCAGAAGCGAAAGTTTAGACCCAGGGGAATCTATGCTTTCTGTGGAACAAAGGGGGGTTTCATATCAGGGCGAGGTGAGCCATTTGTGGAAGGCAGCCAATCCCCTTCCGCTATTTCACACCTCCAATGACTCTAGTCATCAAATCATTATACATAACCTTTGTAGTACTATGCAATGCCAACAGTGGAGTATGCTTCACACAATATTATATACACATAAACAATGATATGGGTGTTTCCCAAAATAGGGAACCCCCCAAATCATCCATTCACAATAATGTTTAAGAAGAACACATATTTACTTTTTTTTGGGTCCTATTTGGAGAAACACCCATATGGTGAACGACGTGATTGAGGAGACCCTAGAAAATGCTGTCCCGAACCCAAAACCCGCACTACCGGCCACTTGTTTGCAAACGACTTCTTCCCCTTTCCCCACAAAGCGGAGCTAAACCAACCACTTGTCAAATGGTAGGACACCCCATCCAAGGCAGTGATCCCTCTTAGGATCAGGAAACCACCAAGCAGCTGGGCACCACCATGACTTGGGACCCACCCAAACCGCTCCGCTCACCGCTGCCCATCAAAATCCCCAGTGGACCTTCACGTCTTCTCGCTTCTTCAGTGGAATGGCATTGTAGTCTGCGAAAGCTCCTAGGGAGAGCTGGCCCATCTGAAGTCACACCCGCTCCAAAACCATCGGTTTTCCCGTTGCCATTGATCTTTTTTGTTCGGGAATACCTCATGTCATAGAATGTCAAAAATGTGCAACGACCATGAGTGCAACATCGATGAACTCAAGGCTGTATTTCATCCTGGCAACATGTTGGGATTTTGAACGCCATTATACCGTTGAAGAATTGACACCGGAACTACCGAGGCAAATCACAGGGATTTCACGTCAGTTACTAGTACCTCGTGACTGCATGGTTTTCCCAAAAAACTCAATAAAGAACCCAGCTGGCTGAAGGTTTTCTAAATCCTTTATTATCCTCGAAAAAAAACATCTCATCAAAATGCAGAAAGGAAGCAAAGTTTGAAATTGGTGGTTTCTATCAACTTCTTGGGGTGCCAGGTACCTGTTGAGTCACGTCGCCTGGGCGCTGCCGAGCCACGCATGACCCACTTGGTCAGCTCGGAGTGGGCCACGTTGACGCCCACAAAGACCATTCGCTCGGGAGCAAAGTGGTCCAACAGATAGCCCCGCACCGTCTCCGGCGTGAAGTAAGACATGGATCTGGGCGGCGGCTGTGATTTCGAATGTTGTTACATTATAAAATCAACAATGATTGCTGAAGGATGTGAAGGTTGATGTGAATTTCACAAGAGGCGTGTGATTGGTAAAGGCGCAGCCAACAAGATCCAACAAGCAAGCTATCATGGAGTACCAATGGCACTTACCATTAAATCCAGATTCCAAGTCTTTTGTCATTCTGGTTTAGCTTCTGTTCCGTTCACCCCTTGGAAGTCAATGATGCTGCGCGGTTCAAGCGTGCCCAAGCAATGGTAGTTCCATTCAACTGGAGTTGCAAGGCAATGTGAGCCATGTCAGCTCTGGATCATCTTCTGATTTGATAGCCTTCCCAGGCTATGACAGGTGATGACATTTTGCGAGAGATACAGGGAGTATGATTCCTTTAAATTGTGGGGGTTTCTCAGATTGGGGTCATTATCATCGAAACAAGACTGTTCGGGGATGATTTGGCGGTCCCTGTTCAACACCCATGCATCAACCATCGCCAGTTTCATGGCAGCGCCCTGGCCGACTTCTCCAGGCCCGAAGCGACCTCTCGCTCATCACAGGGCTTCTGCCCAAGGTGTTATTGCAATAAGCTGCCTGGATCAGGCGGACAAAACCCGCATTCACATGTACGCCGCAGTGATTATCAACTACAGTTATCCGAGTCACAATCCATTTACAATGATAGTTATATTCCAGTCATACGCAGCTGCAATCCCACAAAATTCAAACAATCAATCAGGATGGAGGGATACCACATTTTTTGAGTGAACGACCGCTGAGCGCTCAAGTTTTGCACCAAAGGATGTGGAAACACTGAATCTCTGAGGTTGGATGCCCACCTCTGGGCGTTGGTCAGCCCCAAAATGATCCCGGAAAGGAACAGAAGAACTCAAAAAATCAGCCAAGAAGAAATATATAGCAAAGGAATTTGAGAACTTTCCCATTATTTCTGGGGACAACTCAAGAGATAAGCCCAACCATGAGAATCATCCCAAGAATGGGTTCGAATGCTTGAGGAACCTCATGATTTGGGACGTTCACCGACCATTTCACATTGCATTAGTCCACGCCAACGGCGCTGCTCGCGATCATCTGACTGTGATGGTTCATAATGATGGATAGTAATGGTTGATAATGATTGATAGTGATCGATGAACTAATTCCTAAAAAGGTTCAATTTGATTTCAATTTGTCATGGTATTAGTCAATACTGGTCATCATCAGCAACCACCATCAGTGTCAAATCCCTAGGTTCCTGATGGCACCACCTATCTTTAAACCTCCGAAGCTGCCGAGCACCTTGTGCAGAAGTTCACTCACCATGGCGTCTGGGTTCTTCAAAATCATCTGGCGGCCACGGTGGAGCATTCCTTCCCTAGTGAAGCAGACCAAGCACAGACTAAAATGATCGGTGATTCGAGCTGTTATCAGCATCTGTACAAGATTACGCTTTCCAACATCTCGGGGTCCAGCTTTTAGATTCCGTCCCAACAAGAGTCTTTTCAGGGGGCAGCCCCCGCCAGAAATGGTTGTACATTTGGTTGGCATGTTTTGATTCAGACCCATTTCGCCAAGTTTCTTGAACTGAAGCTGAGTGGTATATATATAGTTTAATTAACTGGCTCATCTTCATGAAATCGCATGTGCTGACTGAGGGGATGTTTTCTCAAGCAGAGAGACCCACATATCGGTATATAAAGTGCCCAATGCTGCCCACGAAAAGTCTGAATCAATGCCGGTCTAAATATAGGCTTCTGACACGTTCTTATGCCATCATTTCACTGTGGGTCAATACCCAGCTACTCCGGTGAACATCCCCCAAATGGTCAAACTCGTCTTTGTTGGAATGTTCGCCTACTCACTTGTTGCTTGGTGTCTATTGACCAACCCATAGTCATGTATATATATATATATATATAAGTATAGAAGTACATGTTGAGAAGTGCCCATACAGCCTTTCTCTACTTCAGAACACTCCAAAATGATTGCTGCATCTCAACATCGAGCCCACTACCAAAAAACGATGAGTCTCATTAGTCATGCGTTGATAATCATTATTCATTGTATTATTCATGTACATTCATCAAATATCATCCACTGGTACTGATTGGTTGCACCATGTCATAACCCATAGCCAATGGGTAGCGCTAGCAGTGGCCGCTGGCGGGGGCCCGGTCGTTTCCCCCTGCCTCTTTGTCCGTCTTCACATCTCCCTGCGCAGACTTCACCTCCCACGGCCTGAACCGCGAGGCCATCTGCGACGCCATCCGCGACCAAAAAAAGGTCCCCACCAGCGGCGACGACCGAGGCGACAGCTGGCAAACACCGGCAACAACGACGACCACCACCACCACCACAACGGCAGCGGCGAAAACGACGAGGAGCACAACAACGCTAATGACAACAAAAATGACAACGAAGAAAAACGAACAATTAAGATAAAACAACCAGGAGCACTTGCGATTGACACCTTGACGCCAATGGCAGTCAGTTGGCTGTGGCAGTGATAAGTGTATAACTAGCAACTATGTTGTAACCATTCATTTGCATTCTACAGTAACTCTGGAAAATTAACAAACACTGCATAACTACTCGCTGTACTTCCACGGGTCAAAGTAGAAACTGAGCAAATAGTAGACGTGCAACGGTTGCTACCCAACAAATGACCCAAAAAATGCTGACAAGTCCACTCACATCAGGGCCCACGACTTGCCAACAGGAACTTCCCAACACAATTTCTGGGAGCCCAACAAGAATCGAGGGAAGAGCACGTTGCCCACCATCAGCGGCACCACATAGGGGAGCAGCTCTCTCTGCACATCCACCTGCGCGGGTGCGCAAGCGCCGGTCCTGGTCTTGTGAATGTGGGCTTGGTTGAACCAACCCTGAATGAACAACTGGGCTTGGTTGGCTGAATGGCTGACTAATGGCTAGTTGCAATGGTTCGTCAGTGGCTCATTGGTGGCTAATTTATGGTTTCTGCTAATTAAGTGACGGCTTGTAGCCCTTTTCTGGTGGTGAATGATGCCAAAAGTAGGATTCATGGCCCTTCCAGCGCCTGGTAGAGGATCTCCTCTCGACCAGCCTTGGCCGAAGCAGCCTGGTCAGCGCCCATCTGCTCCAAGGTCTTGACCGTCCTGGATGCTGAGGCTAGGGTAACCATGGCATTTGTCAGAGCTACACCATGGCACGGATATAGAGCAGAAAAGGGAGATTGAGAGAACTTAGCCTTGCTATGCCTTGCTGATTTCATTTCAACAATTCTGCAATTAACGACGAGAGCAGTTCGAATATGACCGTCTTTCCTAGTCCAATCAGAAGGCCTCAGCGGCCTTTGCATGCACACACGCGCACACATTTGTTGGGAAAAGGTGGGTGGTGCGCCACTCTTTGTGGGACCGTCTTGATAGGCATGTATAACTGGAGATATCCCGAGAAAAACTCCAAGACCTGCACACACCAAGAGTCAGACCAAACAAACCAAAAGCTTTAAATTTCATTGCCAAACAAACTGACCCCAATGACCACACCATAGATGTCTATATTCCCTTGCCCTTATCAAGCTTTAGATGTCCCAAAAAGTACCGACCTCTACCTTGCAATCTTCAACCCAGCCCAGCCCCGCTGAAGTGGCGCCTCAAATGACTGAGATGCGCAGTGGACCGGAAGCCCATCAAGGCCGTCATGTGTGCCACGCCCAGATTGGCGGAAGTTTCGAAGCGCGAACCCGCGTGCACGTAGAGGCCTCGCTGGCCAAGGATGTAAACACCCGGTGGAAATGGAATGAAGTGGAGATGGAACCTGTTACTGTTGTGTGGTGGATTTCTGATGGGCACAAATGCTATTTGTGTAACATGTGCGTGGTGCTTGTTGTTGGGAAGAGTTGTCGTTCAACTCCAAGTTCATCACAGCTCGCATAATCACATGTTATCATGGTTTGTGGATGCTTATCAACATCTCCATGCGCGTTGATATGCGATGAAGGGATTTCTAGGGCGTGCCATTTCTCAGTCTCGAAAAAAATGACAAAGCACCACTAGCTGGGAGATCAACCTAGCTGGTATGGGGATTCACATCATTCATGACGTAGGAACCGTGTCCCAAAATAAAGGGCGACCCACAAATGGCTTCACTCTAAAAAAATGGAAAAATGAACTGCTTCTGACCGATCACTTGGCCGAATACCCTACCCCTGAAGCCCTATCTTAGTCATAGAAACTCATCAACTTCAGCACATTGAAACTGCTTGGGACCTGGGGGAAGCAGTTCATCCCGGGGACCCTGGGCTCCCGTACCGAGACGAGCTGTGAGGCCCTGCTTGTCCACTGAGGCAATCTTGATACCTGCGACTGCATCAACTCTTCATCTGAAGCGTTCATGGAATTGATGGGTGGAGTCAATGGTTGGATGGGTTGGAGTTGATACACATCATATCAATCATTCACTAATATCGGTGCATCAAAATATTGGTATATTATGATATATTACTTGGATTCAGGTCAACCTTTGATTATCATCACAACGGTTACGGCCGATGGAGGTGAATTGATGCTTAGTCACCAGCCTTTCACAGCCAGCTTGCAGGCTGGGCACCGTTTCCTCGAAGCAAAAGCTATGGCCCTGGCTATTTCTGCCTGTTTACTTGGACGTGCAGCTGGGGATATAACCACGGTTGGTTTCACCCTATCAGGTGGCTTATAAGCCCTATAACCACGGTTAGTTGGCAGCTACTAAGTGGGGATGCACATCCAAGCAGAATACTAGGAAGTTTTGTTTGATATCATATTTTTCCAGTGGAATGTGGTGAAAAACAATTTATGTCGTCAGGCGAGCAAATCTCAAGTTGCGTTCAAGCCCTGGGTGGAAAGTGTGAACCACATGTTGGTAGCGGAATGAAATGAATCATCAAATCCAACAAAGCAGGTACAAGCAGAAACTGGCTGTTGACAATTTTGGGCCGGTGGTTATACCCAGAATTCCAAGAATACTTGGTCAATCAAACAATCATCCCCAGGTATGGTTGATAATTGCCAGAAAGAATGAGCAACCCCCTTTACTTTTCCCTTGAATGGACGGCGACATGAAAGTTATCACTTATCACAAAACGTATAACGGATGATACTTATTAGTGGTTCACCAATTCTTGTTGACCATCAAGAAACATCAAGCCCATCTCACCTTGTTCCTTTTGACGGCTAGTACCGGAATCATCCCCAGGCATAGCTGATCCACTTCCAGCCACAGTTATCCCAACGGGGCCCTGGTCACCGTTTTCCAGCTTGGAGAACTCGTACTTGGGCGCCACCAACTGCGCTGCTGGAGGATCCAGCAGGATACTGCGGTCCAAAGTGGTGCCTCCCGGTGTGGCACCCGCGTTTTTGATAGGGGATTATGATGGTTTATCGGGGATACTGTAGGGGATGTATACCAACCATGTATAGGGTTTTCTCAAGTCAACTTGGGGAACCCCCCGGTTATCATCCAATATCAAACACTTGCAGTAATCATCCATCTCTTTGGGGTGCCCGGTTTCCACTAGGGAACCTCCAAAAATAATTGGTTTATTGGTGTTACTGATCAATATTGGATGATTTGGGGTACCCAATCTGGTCATAATCAGGTCTTTTGGCTGGTTTAGAATGTTTCAGAATTGATAAAACATATTGTCAATCATAAGGGTTCATGATGATCGATCACCGGTGCTTTGCAACATTTAGCAATCCATTGCCAACCTTGACCTGAGCCTCTTGCTCCCATGTATTAAGCTACCAACCCAATCAACTTGCCAACTCAACGGTCAGGCTCAAGCACGCTGGTTACAGCTCCCTTCCCCGAAGTTTCCAAGGCACTGGTCATAGCGAAAAGCAGGGATACCGAGACACGGAGGTGTCAATGACATAGCAATATGCTGGATGTACCTGTACTATTGATGTAGTGGAATATCCCAGATCAGTCCTGAAATTGGTCTCAGCCCATACCAACAAGAAGCAACACAAAATACCACCTTGGGTTTGTCCAACAATGGTGTGCCCCCTAGTCATGGTCATCATTGGATGGTTAGTAGGTACCACCATCTGCGGCCAGACCCACTTGCCAACCCAACGAGATTTCCAGAACATCAGCCCTGCTTCTCCCTGCGCACTATGCGAGGCCTTGATAAGGGTTGGGCTCAGACCTGGACAAGCGGAGGATGATTGTGGTTGCTTATTGCCGCTTCGAGCTGATTGCCGTTGTAAAGCTTCTGACTTTTGGGGCCGGTCCTACAACTGGTCTCAGTAACCTGCACACCCAGCCCCCACCTCGGGTTGGTGGTCATTGCCAGGTGGCTATGCCTGATCTTAAGTTGATATCCTCCATTCAGCCAACTGGTGGCGAAGTGTTCGATGTCATTCCCTCTCTTGCCATTCAACCGCTTTTTTTTAGATCTATAACTTAGTCTATAACTGTATAATCAATCCAATCTCCAAGAAAACCAGAAATTGCTGATTATCTTCCAAGGCTTTCCTGTTGGTTGGTTAGATATCATTCCCCTTGGTCTTCTGGCTGCTTTGTGATGGCACTCTGCGATGCTGCCCCAGCGGCTCTTTGAACTCATAGAAGTTGTAGTCGGGCAGCTCCATCATGACCTCGCGCCATCATTACTATTCCCACCGTCGGAACCCAACTATGATGCTGAGTCTATCTGGCATGGCAACGCATTGTTTTCTAGAGCTTATAATTTGAATGTGTATGTTTCGTACATGTTGCATCATATAGTGCATGCATATCACGGGAGATTCATATTAATTAACCCCCCAATATTCAATGGTACATCAACATACATCAACACTGATTCATGACGACACTGATGGTTGATTGCCAATATGAATCTCCCATTGATACATTTGCCCAGATGACTTTGTGCCAAAAAGCTCTTGGCACATCTTAGCAAGCATCTGTGCATTGCGGTGCCCTGATTCTGACGGAAGTGTGTAGATCTCCACGGCTGGCGTGGCCTTCTCAACATCTTCTTTCACGAACTTCACCTGCGCCCGAAAAGGGTTCTCTGTCCAGGACATGTCCAGCCAGTGTTGCTCAGTTGGTATAGCGTTGCTCAGGCTGTCGAAAGACATGGGATTTCCAAAGTAGTATGAGTAGTGATATATCCAAGAGATGCATCATCTGACGACCGTGGAAGAGACATTTCCAAATGTATAGTGACATATCCAATCGATACATCATCTGATGGAACTGGTTCAACTCGCTTGTCGACTTCAATGCATTTTTCCAGTGATATCCAGTGATGGGGGCCCAAATAACAAGGATCGGTTGGTACATTTATAGGTTGATGTGGCTGATTGCGAGCAAAACATCATCATCATCATCATCATCATCATCATCATCATCATCATCATCATCATCATCATCATGAGGTAGGTCAATATTCTATACGCAATGCGACATAATTGCCACTCGAAATGGAGAATCGCCGCAGGTTTAACAACAAGGTCATAAATACCCTCGTAGTGGTGCTTCGAACATGTGAAGCCCTTCAAACCGCAATGAAGTTTTGGCTCCGAAATCTACACCAGCATCAAGTACTTTCTCCATTTTCGCTTCCAATTTTCCGGATTTGGAGTCGCCCAGGGTTTTCCCCAAGAAGTTTGTATCCCTGCGTTGCTATGGCATTGCAGGCTGTCAGGCTGGGTTTTGAACTCGGGCACAGTAACCCCTGTTGGGTACCAAGACGTGTGGGGATGTCACCAAGACATGTGTGTATCTGTATGATCCATAACCAGACACAAGCCACGCAAGTTTCTCAACCCAGTCACTAGTTGGACACATGTAGCACACGCATGACCAATTCTGACTTTGTCTGAGGGATCTCCGGTCGCCCCCACGGCGACTCCTTTTTGTTCTGGCACAGCCCCGCAACTTTGGCGGTTCGGCCACTGTGAGCAGGCTAGTTCGGACAGGTGGATGCAACAAACAGTACTCAGTAGGGTTTTTGGACAAACGACTCGATGACTAGATGGTCCCTTTCGAAAGTGCTGGCGTGGTGGTTCCCAATCAGTAGGGAGCCACAGGGGTCCATCCCAATAATTACACATCACTGGACCGCCCATTGCCAAGGGGATCAGTTGATGCCACCGCCACGTCATATGTCATGGGGGTTTTGGAACCCAGTCTTGCTAAACGATCCAGACATTGATCAGGAAATCATCTGCTATCAGTGCACATGCTTCACGGACAAATCTATATCGTATCACGCATATGTTCACCTGCGATGTGCAGGCGCATCATGCGGTGCCACATGGGCAACAAAGCATGCGACATCTGGCCAGAGCATAATCCCAACCCAAATCATCTGGGAATGGGTCATGATCAAGCATCATTAAACTCAACTTAAGCTTTTTGGGGGATTGTCATGAACCATCAACCATCCATCATCATTCATCAACCAGAATAAAATATGTATCACCATCACTTCATGATTGTCTACTGCCATGATTCCCAGCCATCAGCTGGCTATATACCTGTTCATGTAGCTGATCATAGTGCCACTATCTGGTTGCATCACTGACAATGCAGCCCTTATCTATGGAAGTCGTTGGTTGCGCCCCCATCGCCTCACCACACAGGCGAAGCGTTTTCCGCAATTTTGCCCACGAGTTTCCGTGCGACGACGGATGGGGCATCCGTTGGAATCGGTTGAGTCAAAGCCATGATCAGTTTTGTATGATCCGGATCATGGTGACTTCAATGGTCATAACTTGAAAATGGTCCCGGTCATGCTTCGAATTCATGTATATAGTATCTTTTTCCATGGCTTGTCGTTATATTGCGAACCTGAAATGACCATGAACAAGCGTTACTTGTTGGTAAAGCCATCATCCACGACTCAACCATCACCAGCTCACCAGCGCGCAGCCCACAGCTGCTGGGAGGGCCAATCACCTCAGAGCTTCAGTGACCGTTTCAGGTTCCGTGGCTGGGACACGTGCACCAGCTCTTCAAATCATTCAGAAGCATTGCATATATTGGTGGTTCATCATTGATCATCTTTTGTAGTTTATAGTTGTTTAAGTCAGATGTTATTTACATATCTTGCTGGTTAATTGTAGATGATCTCATATTATGATTGCTTCAACTAGCATCCAGAGTTGGTACTTGACATAGCAGTTCACTGCAACATCTGCAACTATGCTATCCGGCTCTGGAAATGCCACGGCATCTTCTTCGGTGTCTTCCTTCTCTTGGTCACCTTGGCGGTGCTTCAAGAAGCCGCCCCTGGTGTACTGCCAGCTAGGTGACAGGGCTTGGTCAACAGCACCACTTCAGTTGCATTTTGCATCGAGATTAACAGGGAGTAAAACTGATGGGTTTGCTGGTTGCTTCAATTTGGGATTCTCTCATGTCTAGGATGAGGAATTGCAATTCGAACTACTAATCTCCCGACCCTTGGAACCACTCGTTGCACAGCATCAAAACGCTCCAACAACTGCGGATGTTTCGCCAGAAATCCAACCATTGACTATTGACCAAAACGTGTCTAGTAAGTGTCCGGTTGAACATAGCAAGCTCTTGGAGGGTGGCGACAAACTGGGTCAGTGATGTAGCTAAAGAAGCGGTGCAGCTGCATGATCGGCTGCGTCCAGCATCAAGCCACCAATGTCAACGGTTCAAAGGCTTTGTCCCAGCTATGATAGATTCAACTTTCAAGTTTCAAGCATGATCAACCATGATCAAACGTAAACCATCAAAGCTACCAACCAATCACCTACAGAATCAACCATAAGAGAAGCCTTTGGTTGATTGACCATTAACAATCGTTGATCATCACCAACCATTGGTTTAGCCTGTGATTGACCATCTGACCATCCTGGGCGGACATCCAAGACACCTGGAACCATGGGAGCCGACTGTGGGCTAACGCAGGATGGACATAGAAAGACCAGGCTGAACCTCAGCGGGGGATTCATGGGAAATGCCAGCGGAGTATCCGCCATTCATAGCTGATTGACCTGTGTGAAAGTGGTGACCTTTAGCCATTTATAGCTGGTTTACCTCCCAAAAAAAGGTTTTGCTTTCCAGGTTGCGGGCTACCACCATCTATAGTGTAGTTGGTTTCACGGTCATTTCTAGCGCAACAGTAGTCATCAGCAGTAGATCCAGCTGTTCATAAACCATCTATGGAGGGACCAGCTGATAGTGATCACCTTGGGGTCTATGGATCTCCATGGAGCCAGGGGTAATTAATGATCGATTACGGATTCCTACAAGTTCCATGATTGCTCAAATGATTAATAATCAATGATTTGATGGCAAAATAACGATGGATGCATGGTCAATTCATACTGCTTAGTGATGGTCGGGGTAAGCTGATCAAGTTGCTGCTGACCATGGCATGTGCTGGTCCACCATGGGCTTTCTCAGTGACATCCCCCACTGCTGCTGGTGGATAAACGAACGATGGCTCTGTCTGGCTTTGGAACTTATCGCATGACCATGACTCTACCAGGTGGTATGATATCCTATACTCGGCTAACACGAGTCCTCACCACTGCTGGCAGGGTCCTCGGGGATGCATTGCTAGAGAAAGCACAAGCGGTCATGACCTAAGACTGAAATAAGCTATGATGATTGTCGTTGCCACCAGTCTGGGTTTGCCGGGGGATGATTGTCAAAAGGAGCAAAGGGCTTAAAGAATGTTCAAATTCAAGAGCTTTGAACATTCTCTTGTAGTCCACCCAGACTGATTTCTCAACCAATATTTCCCTGTGAAATCCCTCCCTATTGATTGGCTGCTTTCCTTTAAAATCCATGTTTTCCTTAAAGTACCTGGCTTCAAATCCCATTCTGATGTGTTTTTGAGCATTGCAAAATCCAGTCACCAACGTGGATCTGCCAATGGTCCATCATCATCAATCATGACACACCAAGTCACTAGCCACTGCACCAATGAATTTCCAGCAATTGATGATACTGCCACCATAACCCATCGCAAACCATTGTGCCAAGAAGCATTGCAGCCCAGTCCTTCAATGCCATCCAAAAGATTCCGTCCACTCCTGATCTTGGCGCATCATGAGGCTGCTAGCAGTTGCTTGGTGGCCTCAACCATAGTGAAACAACCAGATTGAATATGAAACATCATGAGTAGGTCAATGGTTCATATTTCATGGCTAATTTGATAATTAAGGTAGTGATTCATGACGAACTGTTGTTCGAAACAGCGACCCAATTCAAATAGGATGGTCATTGGGTGGTGCGGCTAATGGTGGTTCATGAATTAATTACCAGTGTTTCATACCCTAAGTTTCACCTAACCGGCCAACAACAGCCTGATTTTTCCGGTTCATTGCTGATCATGCTGGTACAGTTGGATTGTAGCTGATAGAGTCATGATTCGTCCGTGTGTGTCCATATCCCCATATTGTTCTTAGTCAAATTGAGCTGGCTTGGAGATGCTTGGAGCTACCACCCAGGAATCTAAGAAGACATTCTGATAGTCGTGACCATCGCTTGGAAGCCCGACTCGGTGCCCTTACTGTCAAGGTGGGGCCCCTTAGTAGCTGTAAGTTGGCTTATAACCTCCTCTTCACTGGTAGTTAACCAGCCTTACTGCAAAAAAAATGCCCAATGATACACCCAGAACCTCCCACGTGTCAAAGCGCAAGGCTCGATCAGTGTGAAGCAGAGCCTTCAAGGTGGGGTTCTGGTCCCACCTGCAGGTCCCCAAGGATCCCCACAAGCACCCATGGATCAACAGGATAAAGCACGGCTCCAATGGGGATGATCTCATCCTGTTGGGAGGATATAAACGATATAAATGATCTTGCCCAGTTGGAGTCTGATAGCAAGGCGATTCTGATGAGGAGCACATAGCATGGCTAGATCCTATCATGATGTGCTCATGCAATGACCCCATGATAAATAGTTTCTATTAACCAATGAATTGCCCCTCAATGTCGGAGTAGTCACCAATCACATGCTCTACAGTCAATGACCCCATGAAAATGTCCGATATTGAAACATGCCTTTTGGGGTGGCTTTTGGGATTGGATGAATAGGCGTGGGTGAAACAGCGCGACATGCGTGTTTTCCCAAGCCCAATATTTCTCAACCCTGCTTAAACTCTGCTGACTCTTGTGTCTGTGTGTGTGTGTGTATGTGGAGGAGTATTGGCGCTGGGAAAAAACGCTTATATAGACCACTGCAGCCACCCTTCGGACGATTGCTCCCACTGCTATCCCCACGGAGAACAGCGGTTTCGAAGCCATATCCCCCTTGTCCCAACCAAACATTGCTTGTTTCAAGCCACAACAAGTGTTGCCTAAACCACCCGGTGGTTGGCATTATTCCATGGGGGAGTCATGATCTTTGGGAGGTACGCCATTGATATGGATAACGTTCGGTCCAGAAGCTGGAGACTAGTGGCAAGTAACCGACTGGAAGATGTTTAGCTGGTTGGTAAGCTGGTTCAGAAACTAGTGGTTGACGGTATTGGTTGATGATATTGAATGCTCTCAAATACCTGGATGTGCATCCCCACGGCTCGTCACTGGCTGCAGGGTTTCAACCACCCAAGGGAAACAACCATGCCAAGAATGCGAACCATGCCAATATACCCACGGTTAACCACTGGAATGCCGGTGGTTCAGAATGGTCAATCGTGGTTTCGACCACCCAAAAAATGGTCTGTCACGAACTGCCGCTCGGAGGGCTGCGATTCCCCACCGATCGCTGGAATCGCTGAAGTCACCAGTCCACTCCTTTGACCCCCAAGGGTTCCGCAGCATGACCTGAGGTTTGAAAGTCATGGGAAGTCATGGTGGCTCACGGGGAATGCTGAGCTATGGAGGCCATGTGAACCATAGTGATGGGCAGTGAGCATGAATGGTTCACTAATGGTTGATGATTGCTTAACGGGCATCAGTTGGTAGTAAGCAAAGGTTGACTAATAGTTGATGACGCTTACGTAAGTGGTGATTGATCATGTATTTCTTGCTTGACTGATGGTAAATCAATAATTCTTAATGATTAGTTTCTGGAGAAACGATGGCAAATTCATGGCCAATAATGGTTCGTGATGGTCAATGAAGGTTGATGTAAAGGGGACAAGAAACAAAGCGATAGCCCACGCCAACAGGCACCAACCAGGTGGCGGTGATGGGTGTCATGAGTCGGATTCCCCTAGTTCTTGGGTCTCATAACTACCATGGTCTTGTGTTCCTGGTTGATGGTTTATAATGATAGATGGGGTCGACAATGTCTAAATCGTCATCCTCGTGATAAATAGCGACTAAAGTAATAATTGGCGAAATGGTGATTGACTTGCTAAATAATGGTGAATGGTTGATGAATGTTGCCAGATCATGACAATGACTAGCCATCTCCAAGACAACTACGATCCGTGCCTTCATTACACAGAGACTTAAACAGCCATTCATCTCATACCCCGTGGATTTTACACTCATAATTGCTGTACCATCATAGGTTGACCATAAAAGTCATACACCGACCGATGACCCATTCATTCCAAGAAAAAACATGAGAATCAAGAAAACCAATGACCTATAGCGTTGATGAAGACATATTCTATCTATATACCATTTGGTTAGGGCACTCCTGGTAGCTTCTTGGGTCCCCCTTTAAAGCACTAGGGCAGGATAACCCATCAATAGAACCTACTGGTCCAAAGCCCACAGGTACGGCGAACATCCCCAGCCGCCGCACTGGGGATGTGACTAGGCTGATACTGGTGCCATCCTCCAGCTTCTCATCGCGTGCCTGCCAAACGTTGCCAGTGATGATCCAGTTGGGAAATCAACGTCCGATATGACGACAATAAGATAGGTAGCAGGAACAGAAGTGGAAGCAAATAAGGTGACTAGGCATAATATGTGTCCGGAAAATGGGTAGCACAAATTGAAGTGGAAATAAACGAGGTGAATATGCTTGTATGTCTGTATGTATGTATACATGAGACCAAATATCACCAAGAATAGTGATCGGATCATCATGGCGACACAAAGTAGTGCACCAGGTCTCAAATGTGGAAACCACGGCTCCCAAGCTTAGCCATCTGATTTCCAACAGTAGTAATATCCACCTTGTGAAGACACCATGGAAAGTCTGCCAGCTCGCCCGTCCACTGGTGAACAGGTGTTTGAGAAGCACAGACGTTTCCATTGTTTCAAAAACCGATATTCCAACTGAAATATTCCAAATGAAAAATAGGTTGCAAAGACTTGATTTGTCCAGGAAGCATTGGTGGCCGCCACAACAGCCGCCTGTAGCAGCGAATAGAAGTGGCCCTTGTAGAGGCCATTTCCCGTCGCCTCAGCCATGTGGCGGGTTGTTCTGGCTGCTCGGCTACTACTTGGGATGCTTAGGGAGGGCATTGTCCCAAGCAAAAGCCCTGGTGATTATCATCCTGAGCGAGGGATTATCATCCTGCAAGTAGCTCCGTGAGCCCAGCAGAAGTGCACCAAGTTCGACCAAACGCCAGGCTTCGGAATTTTGCCGCCCAATGCGCACCGGTCCGACCGAAAATTCATGTCATGCCAAGATGGCATACCTGTTTGTTTTTTAGCTACCGGGTAGATTTCACTACGTCAGTCCTACAATTTGGTTAGTGGCCACTCTTGGTAGCTGCATGATACCCCCGGCTCTGAATCGCTCCCTCCCAACCACCAGGCAATCAATTTTTTTAGCTTCCGACAGCTTCTTCCATGGTAGATTCACCGTAAATAGCTCGTGATTCACCATCAAAAATGGCTGGGATATATTGATCCTGCTGGAACCCCCAGTCGTTTCTGCAGCTCTGCCACCAAGGCACTTCCTCAGCAGTTTCGGAAGTCTTCGAGATCCTCGACAGCTTGGGCAGCAACGGGAGGTGCAACTGTCAGTTCCCTGGGAGATCACCAGGGTTATAAACCCTATAAGGTAGCTTATGAGCCGTATTACCATGAATGATTAGTTAGCAGTTACATACAGTTGCAGTATGTTGTTACAGTACTATAATTGTTTAAGTGGGAACGCACATCCAAGCAGCCCCAACGATGACATGATGAGAGATCAACGAACAATGATTCATGGTACCTAGCTATACCTAGTTTGCGTAATCAATAATTCATGAACATTCATGATTAATACTTTTTCGCAACTAGCAATTCACTGTACCGAACTTGCCATCATGAACAACCCTCAATCGTGAATCAGCGTTAGCAATGCTATGCCGGCCCATTATCATATACTGTAGTCAGTATAGTCCATGGGCAAATGATGAACCTCAACCATTGGTTTACCCAAGAGATGGTCAGTGAGTACCCCCAACGGTGTTTGCTGGGACACATGGATCCCCAGGAGATTTCTTGGATTGGGGACTATTCATAGAGCGTTAAAGTCCTTGGTCAGTTCCCTCCTACAATGGTCGTATCTCCACTGGAAACGCGCCATTTTGAAGATAGTCCGTGCATGGACAAATGCCCACAACCAGAAAAAACAGTCTTCTTCTTTGTGTTTTGCTGGATCATATGCTGAAACCCGTTCCAACGAAACGAGACATGTCGTTGTTGGTGTTGTTGTTGTCGCTGTTGCTGGTTTCCATTCTGTGTGAGGATTCACCAACTTCAATCGAGACGTCGCTCTGCCCATGTCTCACCATCGACCTATCAACGCCCAACAGTTGTGACTCAGCAAGACTGATGGAATCATCCAGCACCAGGCACTGAATCCTCAAGAAATCTCGGGACGGCAGAGTGCTCCAGCCGGAACCAACCCCTGGGGTACGAGGGAGGTAGCCTCCATCAACTGTAGTACCTGGCCCTCTACTCCTCCATGGTCAATTGAGACATCTCTTGGGGGACGGTGAGGCACCACTCAGCTGTATTTATCACTGGTATAACGGTATAACCCACAAAAATCGTAGAATTCCGGCGGTTCCCTTCACCCAGCGGTGGGACGATCAAGCAACCAACCACAGCCTGGCATCCCCCGTTGCGGATCCAAGGTTCATGCAGGTCACCATGTGCTTCTCACCTCGGAGGTACAGCTGTAGCAGGTAGCCACGGTGGTGCTATGGTAGTGCCATGAGGGCGCCACGGTGACTGATGGCCAACAATTGATAGCTAACAGCTGTCGACAAGTGTCGCGATGGGTAATGGATGCGATCAATGGTGGTGTTAAAAATGGTTAGAATATGAATGCAAAAATTGCTAGTTACCAGCCGTGCCAGGGGTCCAAGCATGTCTACCGACACTAGAGATCTCATCATTGAAGAGCTAAGCTTTGTCGATCCACTGCCCATCACCAGCGAACACCGAAAACACGCGGCATGTCCCAGCACCGGAGCCACATGTGGCCATGCTGTACTCCCACAACCGGGTGGTGGTTTCACTCTGGAAATCATGGCTGAACTGAACAGCTGGATGGTACTGCCATAGACATGGACAACTCCACACCACCAACTACTACTATTGTGCTGTTGTAAAGTAGACATGGTGTGTTTATTGATTGTTTACTGTTGTTCAAAATCATTATTAAAAATTTGGATAGCGTGTTTGTTTAATGTTGTTTGAAGAAAAATGTGATAATGTTGATGGTTTTTGGCGATCGCTGCAGATGACTCAGCCTGCGCTGCGCACATCTTGCAAGAAACGAACCGGGCAGAATTCCGGTAACTTCGAGTTTTCCCAGCGTAAGGCAATTCCAAAAAAGCAGTATCGTGATCCCCTTGCTTGCCAGCCGTGAATTCCAACAAGTGTTTTGCCACACCAGCTGCTATTTTGGCAAGCGTGGTTTTCTTGCTATGGGTCCGTACTCTGCCCGGATCAAGAGCCATGTGAAAATCTTTCTGGTTGACGTCAGGATGCGTGGTCCTATGGGACATGCATGAGGCGGGATGCCAAAGTTGCCATGCGGACATTTCCCCACACAATCAGGAGTCCAAACTGAAGTTTGCACGTTCCTCAAGGTGCCAAGCTTTGATTGGTGGCACTTATGCTGGCTCCAAAATGGTGTGACGCCAGCGCAAAACCTGCAATGCGGGCAAGTCCAACTTCTTGCTGCTGACCCACGGTAAGGGCGGGGGGTGGCTTTGGCTTCGCTTTTCACACAACTATCAGCCTCCTCGAAGTCCGGCAAGTGGGAAGATGAGCGCAGCGCAAACTTTGAAGGTTTAAGGATTGCAAAGTTCGGCTGGCTGATGACTAGGGACCCAAAACCGAAAGGACTTGCTTGTTCTGCTGAAATCATTGGTCTTGCTTTTCTTGGATTTGGCGCCCGCCTTTTTGGAAGGAGCCGGTGAACTGGCAGGCAACCAGCTAGCAAAATTGCAAGCTGATTTCACACCACGACGAGCTTCTTTGGTATTTTGCCTCAGTGGCTGTGGAATTCCAATGAGCAGGCCAATGGGCGAAGGTCCAAGCGTTGCGTAAATGCTTGTCTTGCAACATCAACGGCAAGGCGGGAAATTTAGCTGCATCTTAAAACCCTTTCTTGGAAGATCGAAACGGCGTAACGAAACAGGCCTTTACCCAAGAGTCACCGATGTATTTGATAGCCACGCGGTTTCTTTTCAACCGAATCGAAATTCCAACCATAATCAATCCACACACCCATCTGTTCGGTCTGGCAATTGCACCAAGCCACTCTTCATAGCTGCGCGGCACCAGAACCCCTTCAGTAGCATGGGTCCATCGGCTGTCAGGCAGCCACGTCTATTTGTAATGCTTGTGTTTCTTGAATTGGCTTGCAACTTTGGCACGCAGCGCGGCGCCCAAAGCTTTAGCATTGGCTTTACTTTCGGCGATGTCCCAGCCTGTAGGAACAGCGTAAGCAACAGCAGCAGCGCTATAACCACAATCGCCGCTGCCTCCTGCATCCAATATAATTGAAAACCAAAAGGCCGGCTAGTAGAGTCAGCCCCTTCAGCTTTGGCGGCGCTGTTCTCTGCAGCACCTTTGCTCATCTTGCTTGGAAGGGATAAACCATGGCTACTGCTCTCAATCGCGGGACGCTTGCAATTAGCAGCAGGAGCAGCAGCCTCCGCTTTTCTTCACCGGCTTTTTCTTCAGAATCAACTTCCATTTCTCGACTTGCTTTTCGGACAGGAGCCGGCACAGCAACGCCGGAGGTTTCGCACAATTTTTTCAAGCACCGGAAGAATGTCGCACCCCGCTCTGCTGATCGGTTTCCAGCGCCTCTTGGGAGAACGAGCAGAAGCAAGATGGACTACAATATTCTCATTGCCCAACTCGAAAACATGCCACAGAGCCGCGTCAGGCGCTGTTGCTCGCACAATCCAACCACGGTTGTCCTGTGGCTTGCTGATGGGAGAGGCATCCGCCCACGATTGCTATCAAAAAACGCACGGGTTCTGCACAGAGCAAATGCATGGGACCCCGTCAAGTCGCCAATTGGCAGGTTAGCCCTTGGCCATCTGATTCTTTGAGGAGGCGAAATCTGTATTCAACACGGCTCTTTTTTAACGGAAGGAGCAATCCACTGTGACTTGGGCCCATGCTTGGGCCAGAGTGTCAATGAAAAAGCCATCAGGGCCAGAAATCTGAAGAAACTGGCCTTTTGCTTCGGCATTGATGTTCAAAAAACCAGTAAATTGATCATCGCATGTGGCTCAATTGTTTGGAAATGCACTTGGCTTCAGTCATGCAATGAAAAGCATGCGCAGGCTTGTCGGAGATGGAATAAATTTCACCGTAGGAGGTGAGTTGGCACTGGCCACACGCAGCCATCTTTAAGCGGCTTCACTGGCCGCAGTCGGGTTGACGAAAGCACGGGTAAGGCCACAATCCTGGATGTCATGAAAAGCAACCAGAACTCTCATTTCCTTTGCTTTGAGGTGCGTTGACTTCCCCCAAGTTGGCAGAAGGCGTGGAGCCCTTCTGGAGTTCAGCACAAACTGTGCTGAAGTTACCAACATGCCTTGGCTTTGCAGGATCTTTCCAAAAGTAAAAAGGCAAGGAACGGGTCAAAACATCTTTGGCAGACTTCTCACTCTTGGTTTTCTTTGATCTGGTTACTTTGGTCCACCCGGCATGGTGGGGCTCATCAATGTTTTGGTGCACAGAAGGCTTTGACTGATTGCCCGTTTTGTTCGCAGGGGGTTCTTCCACCAGAGCCTTCCCCTCATCAGCAGCTTCGACCAAACGCTGCAACTGTTGAAGCAAACTGGCAGGGTTCTCTTCACATCTTTTCACCAATTTTTTCAAAGCCACCAAGAGAGAATCCGCACCGCTTTGCTTAGGAAGGCCTTTTGACTCCTGTCTGTGGTGAGGATGCTCGGCTTTTTGAAGCTCTGGCTTCTCAAAGCTGCCCAACAAAGCCTTCACACCCGACAGCAATTTCTGTTCGCTGCTTTGTTTGCGAGCGCCTCCTCTCAGCCAAGGACCGTCGCAAAAGAAACCCGCAGCATTTTGTTGCTCACACCTAGACATGCAGGATTTGCAAGGACTCCGCGGCTGGCATGTAGGAATCATCACGCAACATGCACCGTCAGCACAAAAGCCAATAAAGGATTCATGCGTGGCCTGGCCGGCAAAGCAAATCACAGCTGGCAAACCTCTTTCTTGCTCTGCGGTATTGTCTTCGCTTGATGACCCTGGCACAAAACAAGACTCTCCGTTGCGAGCAACAAAGAAAATCCCAAAACGCTTTCCAGCAAAGATGCAACACATGTGAATCGCCCCCGAGGCGGCCAAACACAGCCAGGCTTTGGGGAAGCTTGCTTGATGAAGTTGCTGAAATCCCTGACTTACAACAGCTTCAAGGTAAAAGGTCGGATCCTCAGCAGGCTTCTAAAAGACAATCAGGAATCGCCTATATACGGTCATTTCCGAAGTCACACTGAATCTCCACGCTTGGCAGAAAATCGAAAGCATGCAACAAAACGCGGCCATCACCAAGCCGCCATGCAATCCACTCAAGAGGAAAGAAATTCTCCAGTCAATCATCTGGTGTATCATCATGGAAGGCATCGCAACGCGAGGCTTCCCCACGAGGATTCCACCTCGTACACAACCTATTCTACGGCCCAGCCAAAATCTTGAGCCGAAATCTTGAGCCAAACTGGCTATGGATAAGCCTCCCCCCCGAAGCTCAACGCCAAAACGCAGTTTAACCAGGGAGCAAATTTCACCAGTCAACCACCAAACCCACCTGACGGTGGCTTTTGTTTTAGCAGTCGTTCTTGTGTTTCGGGTGTTGATTGTTGCTATTGTTGTTTCTTTGTTTCTTTGTTTCTTTATTTCTTTCTTTCTTTCTTTCTTTCTTCCTTCCTTCCTTTCTTTGTTTCTTCTTTGCTCTTGACGTGTTCTATCTTGTTGCTCTTTTTGTTGTTGCTGTTGTTTTTGTTGTTGTTGTTGTTGTTGTTGTTGCCAGATGTTGATACCATTGTTGCTTGTTGTTTGCGTTGTTGCTGACACCGAAAATCCACTGCAAAAGGTTCGAAATTATGAGAAGATATATCATATACCTTCCCTGCAAGAATAAAAGATGCTACAAGCAGCCAAGAACCTATTATAAAACAAAGGAAAGAAGCCAAGGAAGCCAAAATGCAAAGAAACCAAAAGCCGGAGAAGCTAGAGAAGCTAAAAGCCAGAGTAAGCAAAGCCAGAGAAGCCAGAGAAGCCAAAAGCCAGAGAAGCCAGAGAAGCCAGAAAAGACAGAGAAGCCAAAGAAGCCAGAAAAGACAGAGAAGCCAAAGAAGCCAGAGAAGCCAAAAGCTAGGAAAACCAGAAAAAAAAACAGGGCAAACAAAAATAAATTCAAAAAAAAAAACAAGAACAAATCCAAAAGAACATAGCCCCCGCATATATTATATAATGGCTGTAACCCCTATAAAGCCACTATTAGCCATAGCTATCCACAGTTAACCATATAGAGGATCCCATAGTTTCCAGCAGAAATCCACTATAAACCCCTACTATTAACAATGATTACTCGTTGCAACCCCTATAAAACACAATTTGGCTGTGTCAAAACTTCCAACTTCGCCCAGCGACTCAAGTGATACTGCAGCCGTTCAAACAAGGCCCTGAGCTCGTGGACATCGCCTCGACCGGTGGGACACGGCGCGACGGCTCTCAGATGCTCTCAACGA
This sequence comes from Symbiodinium kawagutii, assembly GCA_009767595.1. NCBI lineage: Eukaryota > Dinophyceae > Suessiales > Symbiodiniaceae > Symbiodinium > Symbiodinium kawagutii. The sequence goes on along the minus strand of VSDK01017940.1, from coordinate 140,715 downwards.
GGTCATGGAGTGACTCATCCTGTGTGCAGGTGCCGCAATGTGCCGCATGCAATGTGCCACATTGATGATCAGTGCTGGAAAATCCACATCGTATAGTCTAGTCATATCATATCCCTGAGGAGAATGATTGGGTGAAACCATGTAACCACCAATGACAAGAACACAAGAGAAAGAAAATTGGCTATATCATACTGCCACTACATATCGCACCATGACCACCACTTCCACTACCACTGCCAGTACCATTACCACTAGCAGAAACCTATCAACAAATATGTTGTAACCAACACAAACAACAGGCAGAAAATTGCCACCGTATCGGGAACTAATTCATTCGCAGATTTCCCTGTTGGAAACACCACCTGGTCCAAACAAATGGTCAGGACATGAAGTCTCAACGACACTCTTGGCGACCTTGGTACCCAAAAACTCCACCAACCTATGCTTTCAACTCCACCAACATCCCCCAACATCCACCAACCATAACCAGACCCATGCTTTCAACGATCACGGCAGCGTGGCACCCGGTCGCCGTTTCGCTCCCAGCGGCTGCTGTTCCAATTCCACCAGCAACTCATGGGGCTTTTGGCGCCTCCCAAAGCTCCACAAGTCCGAGATGGCAACAGGTGATGTGGGTGACGATATATGACCAAAATAATGGCTAATATAACCACAGAATAGTGGATGATATGACCCATATAGTGGCTAATATGACTATGAAGTAGTGGCTAACAACTGTAGACTAGTGGATGATAACTATAGAGTAGTGGATAATAACCATAGAATTCATGTATAACTGTAAATATGGTTGGTCACGTAATAGCGGATAAATGTTTGGTAATATTCACACCGATTGCTGGAGAACATGTTTGAGAATGAAATGATTTGTCGTGGTTTGGAAATGATCAGGTTTTATGGATAGTTCTCAGTGGTCCAATGGTGTTTAGTAATTTTGCCAGGTGGAAACTGATAATTTCGCCTCATTTTACACTTATGTTTTGGCCTCACGTCAATCTCATTAGTGGCTACATATAGGGAAACTATGGATCAATCAAACCCAAGCCCTGGTGAGGCATGGCCACAGCAAGCCATCAGGGGGCCCAAGCATCCGTGAAGATGTGGCCCATCAACTGGAAGATGGCGACCCCCATGTGTGACACAACCATATCTCACTTGGAAGAGAAAACCCCGGTGTTGTGCTGGATTCAAGGTTGCCACTTGCTATCAACCATAACAATTGTTGCATGTCATCAGCTATTTCTGTTGGCTATAAACCATTCAAACCATTAGATAAGAGTGGGCAACGGAACAGTTCCTGTATCGTTCTGGTTTCCAGGAACTCCCGTCATCCTCAGCCCATTAAACCCCAACTTTGGGTCATCGCAACGTTACTCCCTGTTCTTTCGAATCAGTGTCAGTTTTGGCCCATGACCAACCAAACCAACCCACCCCACCCCCCGCGACCCGCCACCCCACCCGCAGCCCAGCTGCCCTGCCTTTCATGACCTGCTTCTCGCGGTTCATCAGCCGCCGGCGCCATGTCTTGTCCTCCAACTTCTGGTAGGACACGATCCTCGTGCTGCGAGGGGCTGGTGGGGATGATGATGGTGGGGCAACAAGGGATGTCAAGCAACAAGAACGGGGAAATGATGGTTAATTGTTGGTGAAATGATAGTCAATTGAAGATTAACAGTGGCGAACTATGGTAAATAGTGGCTTTTGATGACTAAAGAACAACCAAACAAATCAGTCTTTAAGTAGCTTCATATGATGTGCCAAGCCTTTCGCAACATGGATGTTTCCGCCAAAAAAACCGGGTGGTTGGCTGGAAAATCCCTATCACTTAAACGGTACCAGTACTGGCACCACCACCAGGACCCTGATACAACGTACAAATAATCAGCACTGTCACATGGTTGTTGCATCCTCCTATGGACAGAGCATCGCCATTGACCCACTATGAATCTATCAATTGGGGCGTGTCGGTGTGTCATCCAAGTCATATGTCTTTCTGTATTCAATTCTGAGGCGGACCCGCAACTTGGAAATCAAGCTAGAAGTTTTGGTTGGTGCTTAGTTGCCAAAAAAATATGCCCAAGTCCATTCGGATGCCATCTTGGTTGAAACAAAACTATCTTGAAACGGTATGTGTTGGTTATACCCCTGTTGTTGGTGATACCATTAACTTAGTATTGTTGGCCATATCCTTAGTGTTGTTATAGGTATACCGTCTGATTAAAACCCACCACCCAGGTGACCACCCTGCCCACCCACCACGCTGCGAGCATCTGGGTCTCCCCCGTGAGCAACTGATAGGCCCAGCCAACAGTGCCACCACTCAGTGCCCCATAGCTCCTTGGCGCGCTGCTGGTCGCTGCCCTATGGCTGGTGGTGAAGTCTTTAGAGACTGGCAAGCAGCAACCAGGATTGGACAAATCCATTTGGGCCATGAACTGTCAGTGATACTGGGCTGTCAGGTACCCGCAATGATGGCTGTTGCTTTCAATGGGGAGGGCATCGCTGACTCCAAGTGAACAAGTACACCAACTTCGTTGACGGGGAACACTTATTATCAGGGTGAAGGGAACCAGTACGATGAGCCCCCCACAACTGCTGCAAGCCCATCCTGGCCATCTGCATCCCATCATCTCCGTCTGGCACGGTGCCGTCCCCGAAGTGGCTAAACCAAGCGGATGCTGCCAAGGCTCCCACAGAACTTGGCCACAGCCTTCTCCATAAGCAGCACCCACAGCTCCTGATGCTCGGTTTCTTGGTGCCGGTCCAGTGGATGATTTGTTGGCTGATGGTTTGGCTGGTTGATGATTTGCTGGTTGATGGTTGGAGTAATCTTGTGTCCTGTAAATACCGATTCTCATCGCCCGTCCTCAGGAGGCTGGCGACACTTCGACCCAGATGACGGTAGATCCCGCTGCGAAGCAAGGAACCCCCCAGCCCCCGTGATGCTACATCACTACGAAAGCTGGGGACCCCCAACCTGTGGCCCAAAACAGCACAATGCTCAAGTTATTGCTGGCTTCCCAACTCCATGGTTTCGACCTTAGTCTTTTTGTTGGTGGGGGCTGATGCTGCCCTGGAAATTGCAGGGATTCTTGATCCTGCGGCCTGCGGTCCAGATCAGAACAGGTTTTTTGCAAACTTCAACTTGGATTGAGCCATGTCAACCCTGGGAAACCTGTAAACTCCTATGCCAAGTGGGCGTGTTAAAAGGCGAGTAATTGTGCAAAATGAACTCTCGGCGAAATGATCTGCACTGAAAACAAAGTGGGCATTTTAGTTTGTGTGCGGGATGCATGGTGACAGAAACAGCGGGGCTACAACTTGGGACGTGACCTACTTGTTTTTTGACACGGGTTGGCCAGTTGCAAAAAATGACAGCCCCTTCGCATACTGTAGGTCTACAGCATTTCAGATCCTATGAAGCTGTCCAGAAATATCAGAAATAGCAATGCCAAATCATCCCTTCAAATTCGTATCTCTAATGGAGAAACCGGCCATTTAGACACATGGCTATAGCTCAAACCTGCAAAGAAAATAGCTGGTTGATCAATTAGATGGTTAAACTGGTTTATGTATCCCAAAACATTTGGAGGTTTCATAGGAATCCCCAAAAAATGTTCGTTCATTACCATAAAAGGGTAACAAGTGATGATAACTGGGGGGGGGTCCCTTTGGCTGGAGAAACTACCCATATCCCCGAAAAACCCTGTCGTAGTCGCAGGAACCACCAGCCTCCAATTTTTTGGAGCCACAACTGAACCCCCACTGGTCCTCACCCAAGGGCTTTGCAAAGGTGGGTTCCGGGACGCCTGCCTTCCTGAGCGCAAGCCAGATGGCCAAGCGCGATATCAGGCGGTGGACGGACCATGGTTCAGAGTTCTTCAAAACTGAGACCGGTTGTCATTGATGATAACCTTGGTTGTTAATGCTGATTGATCGCCATGGTTGATCTTGATGGCTTGATGTCAATCCTTATGAACAATAATGATAATCATATATTAAATGCATGCTGATTTCCACAAAGAGATGAACACCGGGGCGTGCTGACCAAGGATGACAAGGGGGCTACATGCACACCCAATCATTGATAATTAGTTGTGATAGTGATAGTTCAGTGACCGTTGTCAGGCCTGGTCAAGCGCAAAAATGATGCTTCTGAAAATCTTCCCAATGCGCTTGGTTGCAGATACATTATTCCAGAAACAACATAATACGAGTAGTAGGAATTAATAACGGTCTATTTACTTGTCGATTTGCAAACGCAGGTGTATATTATGTACATGCTGTATTCTGTATTACTGTAATGCCTTTTCTTGTGTCGTAAGGCCGCTTTTCATGTCCCCACAAAAACGACTCAGCAAACCACCCAAATTCAAGACCAGCGGCAAGGAGCATGGGATGAACCTGGCTGATCAAGCTGGTGGCCCGCAGAATTGGGTGACTTTCTGGATGCATTTGGATTTTTTCAAGCCATGGGGACCCAAAAAAGGTTGGCTTAGTTCTATATCTGATTAATTAACTGGATGATTTGAGGGTACCCCCCATTTTGAGAAACCACCATGTGGGTCTTCACCCATGATCCCCAAAATCGGTGAGCATCGCCACAGCTTGACCAGCTTGGTCATTTATGGAAACTAGGAGTGCAAGGGTATCAAGCCACAGCTATTTCAAGCAACTTCTACCGGGCACAGGTCTACACAACTGGCCGCAGAGGTGGTGTCTGGGCACCTCTTTCCTTTCTTCTTATTGCAACAGTAGTCACCGTTGTAGCAACTGGCAGCCTTGCGGTTCCTTCAGTGGTTGCAAGAACCCGGTCCCACAACAAATGCCAGCTATCACTTAATCAACCATAGCAACAGAAAATGACCATCAACAATAGATACAACATGCAGAAATGATAATCATGGTACAACAATAGGATCATCGATTGCTCGATTCCCAGAGGGTACCAGCTATCAGCACCGACCAATTGCCAGGAAACTCGTCCACCACTACGGTCTGCCAGGCCAAAGTGTCCTGAGAGCTGATTGCCGGTGGGGAAGCGAAGCCGTATGGGGCGTTTTTAGAGCGGGTGATACCGGCTGACTTCATGGGTGATTTGATGGTGAACTAGCGCATTTATGTTATCAAACTCTCTTAAACTGATTGAGTGATGGGTCATAGTTGTTGATAATGATTTGTCATTGTTGATAATTGCTAGTATTCAACCCCTGGGAGTTGGAAACTGAAACTGATGGGAAAATCGACTCTTCATGGGTTGGGCAGTGCAAGAAAAAAATGACCCATGCCGTGTCCCACTGCATGAAAGACTGCCTCTTGTAGCTTCATGGATATTCCATGCTATTCCAATCAAAGGTACTTGTAGGTCAGAACTCAAGTTAGAAGCTTCCCGGATGTCTTTGTTCTAAAAAAGAAACCTACCCTTTTCATTCAGATTTGCCAGCGTGCTTAGCTTGACAACTCCAATCATATGCAGCGCCAGGTTCATGTCAGTTGGTTCAAGGGCTCGGAGTCACAGAGTCTTCAACCTGTTGGAAACACTCTAACGGCCAACCGCCGAAACCGTCCCTTCATAGGCTGCCTGTGGATACGCACAGCAGGCCATTTCAATCATGGACAAACAGCAAGTTCATCCATGAACTTACTGACAGATCCATAGATGCCCTCCGAAATCACCATCTTTCTGGATTGCATTTATGAAGGATACACATTACAGGATAGAAATCCAACATAATCCAAACAGCTGTAAATCCAACATGATTACACCAACATCCAACCAGCTGTTAATAAAGCTCACAATCTAAAGAGCAAGGATGGTTCACAGCTCCACTCAAGGCTTCGCCGCCCTTCAGCCACAGGAGCAATATCAAAGAGCCGGACTTCGTAGCGTCCATCCTGGCGACTTGGCAGGTTCCAAGTTCATTCAACTGGAGAATTTATTAGCTCAAAAACTTGGAGGATCATGGAGAATCGATTTAAATTAGATTGATCATGTCATGATATGTCCACCTGGTTTCAATCTACAAGTTTAATTTAATCTAGCATCCTTTGGGGACGTTTGGGGTGCTTGAAAAGGCTTTACCCAACTGCAGCTTGGTGAACCAGCGAATCGGTTGCCACCGCCTCAGCGACGCCTTTGGAGAGAAACAGCTGCCGAATTTGCTCCGGGTATTCCGCCAAGCCTTGGTGGGCCCATGACCGAACAACAGCGGTGGAAAACAATTGGCTCAATGGTTAATTGATGGTTAATCAATGGCTAATCAATGATTAATGAGTGGTTGATTAGTGGTTAGTTAATGGTTGATGAATGGTTCATAATGGGTTTTATAGTCATTGTGGTGAATAACGCTTATGAATGGTTATGATATGTTATGATGATAGTGATGACCATGGACCATGCCCATGACACTGACGATAACGAAGATGATGACGATGAGAATGGTGATGGTGTTGGTGATGCTGTGCCTGTGGCTCATTAAACTCATTGGTAGCTTTGCTGTTCGCATCCCAAAGACAAAACAAACGGTATTTGTTCTTGAAATGAATTCAGCTGCTCATGGACAAGACCCAGAAAAAAATGGTGGTGCCTCACGGGAAATCTTAGTCCCCAAGAAATGATCCCTGGTCCACGACTGCAAACACCACTTGTAGCAAAATGTTTGCTCCAGTTCGATTCCCAAAGTTGAGGCAGCCAAAGGTTGGTGCCGGCAGATCTTCTAGTTGAGGATGGTTCTTAAGCCGTTGACAGAAAAGACCGATGGCTCAAAGCAACCTTGGTACGCAGAACCCTGTGCAGGTCAGCGGCTGGCAAGTGCGCTCATCAACCAGCAATCGCCCAAGTCGCCCTGCAACACCTCAGCAAGGGCTCCCTGGTGCTTGCGCCCACATCTCCAGCTCTCCGAGTCATCGAAAGAGGTAGCGAATGCGATCTTCCCCAAGGTGGGGTTGGTACTCAGACCTATCACACCACTTGAAGATAGAAGAAGTTGGGTCAATGATCTCAAATCATGGGTCAACCCAAATTTTCTCAACTCATGGGTCAACCAATTATCTTAGTACATGTAAGTTTGGAAATGGTTTCACAGCACCATAGATGGCGGCTCGTAGGAATAGGCGGCATGTTCACACATTGGTTGCATGGTAAGCATGCCGTGGCTATAAGCTCCCACTGCTTAATGTTGGCTGTTTTCAGTCTTTGTGATATAAGCAAATATAAATATAAATATACATATATATATGTATGTATATAAACATATATATATATATATACACATGCATTTGTTCACTTTGTCAGTTTGTTACTTTGTGACTTATTAATAATTCAGCTTAATCTACATATCCATACTATGCATGCAGATTTGTCATTGCTTTCAGAAGCTTACCCCAAAAAATGCCAACAACCCTCAGGGCAGCCCCTGGCTTTGCTCCGAGTGACGTCTTGACACTGGATCTGATCAAACAACACGGCCTGTCGCTACTCTGCTTGAACCCTCCAGGTTGGAATCATGTTGGTTAACAACTGTTTCAGTCTGGTAAATTCACCTGGTTGCACGAAAAATCACGAGTTTTGATAGCTAAACCAGCAATTTCTAATCCACTTCCAGCTTAATTTGACAGAGAGAAGTGGCTGGTTAACAATGGTTAATTGTTGGTCAAGAACGCTGAGTGATTGGTTGATAATGCTGAATGATTGGCAAGTCATGGTTAATAGTTAGTCAGTTAGTCAAACATGATCAATGATATTGGCCCGTATGAGTTGATGATGGCAAGAAGATGGTCGATCATAGAAAATGGTGGGTAGCATTAATGCTGAAATGCTGGTCAAATAATATTGGTTGGTCATGGTCTATCATCTAATAGCTCATGATCAAACAATGGTTGATTGTTGGTTTGGTTCACATTGAGGGATAACTCACCAAAAACAAAACGAGCACGGGAATCAAATCAACAAAGCCAATGGTTCATCTGCCAATATATGAATATACACAAATATATTCATCAGCAAATGTTAGATAGGGGATAATGGGCAACCAACAAGACATACCCCTGACACGATCCCTATTTATGGCCTGTGCCAATCTGCAACACCTCCTGGGCTCAGAACCTCCTAACTCTCATGAGAATCTCAAATCCCACCTCTCTCCGAAAAAAAACAAAAAAGGCCATGGATACATGCTACGCACTTCATGTAACACCCAATTTTTTGCAACATCCAACAGGTCGTTGTACAAAACGAACAGCGGAAATCACTATGGAGTACTGTGTAGAAATATGAGGCTATGGACGATTTCTGAGCGCAACCCCAGTTGTACATGGATGGAATAGTTGATCAGTTAATTCTTAATCAATGGTCAATTTGTGGTCCATTGATGGATAGATAGTTGTTAATTGATGGAATCATTGATGCAAATACATCTAGATTTCATTCTCAACCAGGATTCATACACTCGTGGACTGTTCAATTGTGGAGGAAGTGTGCTTTTTGGAAGTGCTCTGCTAGAAATCGTGACGCAGAAACTGAGGATCACATTTCCAGTATCGCACGTATCGCATGCGGCACGGGATCTTTTTTCATGCGACGCTGAAGATTAAGATGGTACCCCAAAACGGAAAGATAGTGTTTCCTCATAGATGATGGCGCTTGTCATCAATGCTGGCAAGAACATGCCAAAAACGGCCTAATATACTGCTTAGTTGTTTCATGCTAGCTGGATAATATAGTTACCATGGTAAATGTATTACACATACTATCCACATTCATATTAATAAACCATATCATCTATTTATCAACCATGAGGTAAATGAATCTAGAGATGTCGTTTTTCGATGGTCTTGCTGGTAAATATGATTCATCCAGCTATCCATGGTTCATATGGTTAATGGTAGATCCACACTCATAAACCGCCATTACTTAAAAGTCAGAAATACGAGTAGCTGGTGTTTCACCAATAAACAAATAGTTTTTGTTGGAGAATCTCCCAGATGATCTCCCCTTAATATCCATTTACATGGTTTTCATCTGATCTTTTCATCTGAATAGTAAATCTGATACCTCAACAAAATCCTGCGTCAACTCAGGTTCAACTGCCCCTCCCCCGGCAAACCTGCTGTGGCACACCCAAATGTCGAGCTCGAAGCCAAAGCTCCGGTTGACCCGCCTTCCTGCGAAAAGTGTTTCAATGGGGACCATGGTGCTGGTGAATGGTGCTGAAATAGTGGTCTGTCACAATAGGGGCACCTTCAAATCATCCTCGATAAACCATGGCAATGACGGCAATGATACACCAACCATTTTTGGGTACCCCGTGGTCCGTGGTACCCTTATTTCGAGAAACTGCCAAATGAAAATGGGTGATGGTGAACCATGGTTGAATGGTGACGATTAGTGCTTGAGTCAAATGGTCAGCGCTTAATCCATTACTATTCACCATCAACAATGATTGGTGATGGTGAACAGTGGTTGAATGGTCAATAACGATTAGTAATAGTGAATGATGGGTGGCAGGTGGTGAATCATGGTTACATGCAATGATGATCCCATCGCTGAAGAACTGCAGTTGTCCAGTTGTACAAGGTTTCTTTCAATAGTTTATCATTGTTAGCCAGCTATCAACCATTGTTTTTCTCCGACAAATTATTGACAATTGAATTGCCGATCACATCAAGAACTCACCAATAATCAACCATCATTGATCATCAATCAACCATTGCTTAAGCAGTAGTATACCATTAAATTATCGGCCATTTCCACCCATGATGAACCATATATATATATACAAGAAACCGTTGAAGGCCCCACCGGTCACACCCAGCAGCGGTCCATTTGGTCAGCGATGCTTTGACGCTGGAGCTGTCGGGCGGGAACTCGGGATCCACAAAGGCCTGGCGGAAGACCAAAGACATCGCTGGAATTTTCCGAGGATTTTCACTGGAACTTTTTTTAGGCACTGGAACTTTTAATCGTTGGTACTCTTTTCATCCAAAGAAAGTTCCAGGATGGCAAGTCGAGTCTTAGAGGATGCTTTTCATCCAAGTCCAAAAAAATAGAAGGCAACCAGCCAACCAGCCAGCCAGCAATAGAGCAAACCAATGTGTGCACAATTACATACGTATCCTCATTTTCAATGCCGTGTATACGTAATATATTGCTTAATTTCGATGGTAATGCCAGTTTATAACGATGGCTGACAAACACTAGCACGGGGTCATAATGATGGTCAATAGAAAGATTGCTTGATCATACAACTAATTGGCAATGGGGTTAACAAGCTTACATAACGATAGTGGTTAGTCCAACCCTTTATTCCCGTCATTCAAATGACTTGTCCACTAATCATCATCAACTATCATGAATCTTAACCTTCATTATTCATTCTGGCCCACCATTGACGCCCATTAATCATTCTTAAGCATCGCATAAATAGTTGTGATCGTGAATGCTCAATAATCATCATTGTATGACTTCACCATCATTGTTAATCATTGTGAATCATTGTATGAACAACCATTAATCAAACATCATCATCATCATCATTCCCAATAATTTATCCTTATCATTCTAACTATCATAATCCATAATCAAGAATCACAACTAACCATCATGATTAATCATTCTGAATCATTCATAATGAACTATCATCATTGTTGTTTCTTCCGATGGTCAATAAAAACAAAAGCCAGCTCCCTCATTTCGCACCTTTGGGTCATCTTCCATACCCTGGAAAGCTCCACGAGCAGTCCATCCTGGGCCAGGTGCTTCCAGGCTTAGTGATTGATGATGGGAAACCAAAGAAGAATGCTAAGATCAAACCATGATCATCAGAAGTTGAATGGTTGATCATGGCTGATGACGGATGATTGATGATGGATGATGGATGATGATGCATGATGATGATTGATGATGGTTGTTGATGGTTGTTGATGGAAAGTCATGGAAGACAATGCTTTGATGGCGGTGGTCACTAGTGATTAGAAGAATAGGACCAGTACTTAATTAAGGAGGGTACTGGTTGAATGGTAATATCAAACCATCATCAACCAAAAAAACCAGCCTAATAATTTACTAATGGTTAATGGTCGCTATTGTACTGGCCGTCGTCAACCAGTCTTGACCCTTACGCTTTAATCTGGTTCATGATGGATGATCAATAATGACAAGGAACACAAACAAAATAAATGCTCGGTAATCATAATTGAGATCACAATCAATGAAAAACATTAATCATCACGATGACAAGCATCCTGATTCAGACTGCTTCGATATGGCTTTAACATCACGCAATCCGAATGACTTTCATGATCCTTGTCCAGGCCCCGGTCCCCGTCCAACGGTTGGGATGTTCACACCAGCCCTTTGACCAGCCAAGCGTCTGTAGTTCCACTTCCATGGTGCTCCAGAATCGGCCACAGCTACCTTGCCGGATGTTGGGATACCCTGCAGGGCGGCCAGGGCGGGGATGTTAACGTTCTGCAAAAAAAAAGTGGTGTCCTGTAAACAATGGTTCCAAATAAACACTCATCAAAACCATTGAAATAACGACAGAAACTATAATGACAATGATTTTAACAATGGAAACCATTGTTTAATTTACGGAAACCTCCAACAAAATCGTAGTTAAGACCTGCAATCCCGGTAGACGTTGCCTTTAACCAAGCTGATGAATGGGGCAACCGCATCACTTTCATTGCTTTCAATCTGCCAAACCCGGTATCTTCTGGTTTGTCTGGCAATGGACAATCATGGAAAATCAAGAAGTTCTCGATGGTTTCCCCGGGTTTCGTTCTAAAAAAAGTGATATAGCTATGGGCTTCCCTATTGTTGGTGACTATCCCCCATCAGTTGGTTGATCAATATTGACCCATAGCCATATAGTTGGCATATGTCCCCTGCAATTGGTAGTCATTATCACCTATTATGAACCATTAACTAGCTATTTGACCAGCCAGGTTGCTTACTATTGAGCAGCCAGGTTGATCTACCAGAGGGCATCCCCCTGTCTCAACTCGTGGCCAAGGCGCCACAATCTTGGTCACCATCTGCCCAGGCTCCAAGGTGATACTGCTGGGATTGCCCTGGCCAGTCAGCATGGTCAACGCTTGGTTTGGTTCCTTCATACTGCTAGTGAGATGACAGCCATCAAGAAGCCGTGATGATGATGATGATGATGATGATGATGATGATGATGATGGTGCTGCTGCTGCTGCTGCTGATGGTAGTGAGGATACTGACGGCAGTGGTGGTGATGATGACCATGGTTGATGACCGCAAAGGTGATGTGCACTGGTTGACAGCACGTGCCACGCAACGAAAGAAACAATCCAACAGGTACGAAGGAACATGCGGGCAAATTGCATGAATGTGGACTTGCGTCAAGATCATGAGCCCACTACAGTACTTAACTACTTGTAATCGACGGGCAAGCTATGCCTTGAACTTTTCCTTGAACAGATCAAAAACAAGCCTTTCTTTACCTGCACTACCTACGCCCAGCGTGCTAAAACATCACCCTGCGGCACTTGGTGCTGGCAAAGCCAAGAGCAATGTCGGAACTTCGAGGTGTTGCTTGGGTGAAGTAATGGCCAGTTTGAAACTTCAAACCTGCCTAGACTCGGGAGAAGGGAGAGCTGTGGCCACCGGATGAAGGTTCACCCTGGTTACCACGCCCGGGATCCACCACCATCCACCACCCAGTTCTGCCCGGGCCTCGGGAAAGGTGACATTTCTGCAGTTGGTGAAGGTCAATGTGAAGCCTCAAAATTGCCCCAAGAGGGTCCATGACTGGGGGCTACCAACTTCGTCAAAGTAACCAACACTCTTTTAAACTAACAAGGAAGCTAAAAATCAAGATTTTTAGTAGGCAAACCATCTACAATTGGTGGATGTGCCACTTAATGGTCAGTTTACCACATTGAAATTGCCCAACCTGAAAAGTCGTAGTGAGGGCTACTTCCATCTGAACAAATCTCATTGTCAGATCCCCCATTGTTGATTGTCATCCCCAACGATTCACAGTTGGCAAAAGCAGTACTCAGCCATTGCTGGCTAATGGTGATTGTTATTACGCCACAGTTAGTCTTTGTTAAACATAATCGCACAATTATTGTTGACCATTCCATCAACCAATACCAATCAACCATCATGCACCATGTGATCCCGACAATTCCCAAGCCAGTGCTGGGTCACGGCACGAACTGGACGATCATGTGATTTTCATCATCTCAGGTGACGTTATCGTCCACATCACCAACATCACCATCACCATCATCACCATGATCATTATCATCACCAACACCACCATCACAACCACCTTCACGACCATCATCACGACCATCACCTCCACCGCCACCACCAGCACCACCACCAGCACCACCAGCACCACCAGCACCACCACCATCACCACCACCACCACCATCACCACCACCATCACCACCACCACCATCATAGTCCAGGTCATATTAAAAAACATGATGAACAGCAAGAGCCTCCTTTCCATCATCGCCTTCCCAAAACCAGCACCAGCAGCTTCACCAAAAAACATTTCTTCACCGTGGCGGTGTTGCTGACTGTGAACTCCACAGTCTTCTTATCCTCAGTCACCTGGTGACATGACGAACCCGATTCTGGTATCAGCAGTTAAGCATGGGTAGGGAATGGTTGGTTAAGTCTTCGTTAATGGTTGGTGGACTGTTGGGTAGTGGTTGGTTGACTGTTGAGTAATTAGTTGGTTACATCTTAGTTCATGGTTGGTTGACTTTGAGTTCATGTTGAGTAACTCGTCATTAACGCCTCAGAAATGGTTGGGTCTCAACCATCACAATCGCGGCTGTCACCGACTCACCCACCTTTGGGCTGCGTGGCAACAGGAAGCAAATGCGGTGCACCAGCCATAGTTGAAAGCCAAAAATGCAACCATAAACTAAGCGTCAACCCTTGCCTAACAAACGGAATAGTGTGATCACAAATATCCTTGTCATCAACTGCTAATTGTGTGATATGAATTACACTATAACTATATATATAATCACTGATTATAGATCGACCATGATTCACACCTATGAACCATCATTAAACAGTTGGGCCGGCAGAGTCCCAAATAGCCGCACATCTCTTGGGCAGCACATTTCTTCCTTCAAACATGGATCCTAACATGTTCTTCCTTCAAACCACATCTGGGTCACCAAGGGATCCACCTCCGGCAAGCTGGCAGCCACGGGGGATCACACCCTGGCGTCGCCTGCAAACCGTCAGGGATCTCATACTTCTTAATGTTGCTGGCCCCGCAGCCCATGGCGTCGATCACACAGCTGCAATCGTTTCTGCTGCGAAGCTGTTGACACTGAGCGACATGCCGCGATACGGATCTGGTTTGTTTCCTCGGGGAGTTCTCAAGCCATAGGGAGCTTCAAAGCATGGTTGGTGTACTAGAACTATGGTTGGCTTATTAGGAAATGGCTAATAACATCTAATAACATTTAGTACCTAGAATATATCTGGGAGGGTACCCCTATGATTTGAGGAACCACCATTGGGCCAAGGACACCCAACATTCCCAGCGCTTCTGTGAAGCTTCGATCTCTTGGGGTGGTGGCTTGGTGGTGTTGCTTGAATCCACTGGTGCCCCCAACATGAGTGGAGATACCCATCGCTTATCAAGTTGGTTGGTGCTCTCACCTAGTTGGTGTATTTTGGAGCTATTTCTATAGGTTGCTCATTCCACGCTCTTATCCACATATCAACCATTTGCTCGGCCATTTTTTAGCTAGCCATGATTTAATGATTGCTGCTTGCTCGTTGCTGACAAAGCTGCCCAAAAGGACTGCAGGAGTCAAGCTGCTAACTGTAGCTGGCCCCCAGGAAGCAGCCACTGGCAACAACAACGACAACGACGCAGTGTTAGTAGCGGTTAACAATTGTTATAAATGATGGTTTGCACAGGGGGATATCAACAAAACAACGATCACACCAACAAACAAAAACAATGACCGATGACCAACGATCAACAACAGCAGCAGCAGCAGCAACACAAACGAGTGGGTTGCGAACTGAGATTCGTATCCCTGTTGGAGAAATACCCTACTGGAGTTGTGCAGCTTCTTTTTGTCGGTACAAACGCTGAACCCACCCTCCTTTTAAGCAAAGATCTGTCTATTCACTCGGGATGAACATCAATCATAAATGAATCCACCAGCGATCAAATCACTATATGGTAGCTCGAAATTCCTGGGATTAACAAATTCGAAATGGGAACCATATCCATGACCAGCAAAAGAATCCACCCAGCCAGTCATGGAGATGTGAACCGCTGGAAGCCTCATGTTACTTGGCACCCAAATACTGCTAACTTGACCTACGTGTTGAATCGTCACCGATTCAAGATCACACTATCAATTGTACAGCAGCTGATGTTTTGCCACCCTGTGGTTGATATGACCTCTATCTCGACACCTGGTGATAGCAATTCACCCTGGCACCCAACTACCAAGGTCACGGAGTGGCGGTTGACAACAGTGCCCTTTTGAATGCCGAACTGCTGCTTCTCAATGGTTGTCAATCTGGCTAAATCACGGTTACTAGTGGTTGCTACTGCTTTACTAGTCACTGGTATACTAACGGATTGTCAATGGATACACTCAATTGCATGAGTAATTATAAACCACCGTTATATTGTCATTATGGTTGTTGCTGGTTATCAGGCAAATAATACGATGGTTGACCATTTTCACAAAGCATGACCAAGTCAAAAATAAGAAATAATCACCATAATTTGGCCGCAATTACATTTATTAATCACATCGTTACTTTCATAGTATTCTTAATATAGTCCATAGCATCTTATGGTCAATTAACATATTATACTCAATACCATTCATAAACCACAAAATGATAGCATCAACACACTTAACAGCAAATGATAGCACTAGTTCATAGCCATAGTAGCTATGCGATCATCCTCAATAACGACCGCGCGTTTCTCACAATAGGGGTACACCCCCTCCCCCCGATCATTCAATATAACCATTCAATCTTAGGTAATAAACCAACCAGTTCTGGCGTTCCCTATGGCTCAAGGAACCACCCATGGCTGTGTGCCTCGTTGAAGCTCACAGCAGGCACCTGACGGTGTCAATGCAGCACCACGTGGGCGAAATCGTGTGCTTCAGTGATGCTTGAGGATGGTTTAACCATTGGTAATTCATAGGTGATTGATGGCTGATTGATGGGTAATTGATAGGGTTTTGATGGTTCATTGATGCTTCGTCACGGCTAATTCTTGGAATGTGATATGGCCAATTGATGGTGAGTAGTGATGAATAATGGTTCATTGGTGGTTGTGGATAGTGAACAATAGCTCAGCCAAAATCGATTACTGATTGTACATGATAGTTGAGAACTTTCTATGATACGGGTGACAACAAATACATAAGAACTGTTGCTAATATTTGATAGCCACTGTCTAGGTCAATCAAGGACACAGAACGAAAGGATGCCGTGGTTTCTTGAGAACACGCAAGGCGGGGCTCCCAGCTGCTAGCTACAAGTAAGTTGATTCATAGCTAGGGGAGCTACCTGGCGAACAATAGATTTATCTCTAGTTCAATGGCAAATCTTGAGCAATTTATTAGCTTTTTGAGGGCACCACCTTGTAGTCTTGTCCGTAACCGTGTGAGTGACCCCTCCAATCCTCCCTGGAAAACCACTAGTGATTTGGATTCGCCCGACGTCTTCAACGATCTGCCGCGTGGCATCCGATGAGCTTTGTGGCGTTGCGGTGGGGATGTGAACTACTTGCCACCATGTCAACAGTGGTTGATGATGGTAGTAAATTGATGGTTGATACTATATTGATGCCAATTGATGGTCAATGACGGTAAATTGATGCCCAATGGCTGGGTAATTGATGGTTGAGCATGGTTCATGATGGTTCATGGTGGTTCAAGCCACTGGTGGTTCAAGCCACTGGTGGTCATCCCCCTCCTAAAGCGTGCCAAATCTCGGTCCTATTTGGTGACAAGTGATGACCCACTCCTGAAGATCTGAGGATGGGATGATGGGATCACAAGAAACTTGGACCAATCAGGATCCAACACACATCGGAACCCACTTCAGATCTCCACTGCTTGGAATGAGCCTGGGAAAAGGCTACTCAGCTTGTTTCCCAAGTACCCAAGGTGTTCACAAACCGGGTAGGCATCAACCAGTAGGCATCCCACCATCCGCCCTGGTCACCTGTGCTGCGGCTCGGCAAGCAACCAATGTTGCCCTGGGCATGGAGATCCCAGTGAGGCATCAGCTCAGCACTGGATCACCATCACTGGAGGTTGGAAATAATGACTCGTGTACCATCAACTGGATCAATTGCTTGGTAATTGGCAATCTTTTGGGGTGGACACCATCACGCTTCTTCCTGGAATTCATCATGGCTGGACCCTGAAGAACTGGCTAAGGATGATTGAGAGGCGTCCCGGCAATCTGTCGAGAAAGTCAAACAAATGACGAGTACCGAGGCATGTTTATGAACTTGTTGATCGGTGGTAATCATTTCTGCACAATTTCTTTCGGGAGAATTTCAATTCCTTGCAAACACTGTTTTTTGTCGATTTGAATGTCGGAATTTTGGACAAGTAGAGTGCCTGAGCGGGTTCCGACCAATGGTGAATTGATGACGATCAACAGCGATCAATGACGCTTTACAGCGGCTAATTATGATTCATCTGGTTGTTTCTCAAAATACTGTCGAGGTATCCCAAAATCATCCTGTATATTAATCATGCATTGTAGTAAACCAACCATTCTTAGGGTACCCTTGTTTTGAGAAACCCTCATATGGTCAATGATGAACCAGGATGAGACCATGAGTGGTGCTTCAGCCAATGAAGATAACGAGGACTCATCACGGTTGCTCGGGAATCTCGAAGCGTCTCCCCGAACTCAGCAGCCTGGACCACCAGTTAGATTTGACGGCGAAACCACTTTTAACTGCGCTTGCATCTGCCAAAAATCATAATTGCCTTAAATTAGTGAATATCATATACACGATATTACAGCGTATTTGTCTATCGATCTTATATGAAAGTGTGCATCCTTAGATCCTTAGAAGTTGATTGACAAGCTATTTAGTGTTAGACATGCGCAAAAAGAAAAACTGTCCAAGTTATACACCTACAGAATTCTTTAGATGCCTCTGAACATGTGCACAGAGAGAGGTATACATGTCCTTACCCCAACTGGGGACACCACACTGTATGCCCAAATTTTCATGGTGGCGACCCCACTTGAATCATTGAAGATATGGTTTGCAGTTTGTCCACAATTTTGGCTACTTACACCCAATGAAACCCCAGTTATGGTCATGTCCATATCCGAGAAGGAACCTTCGATTTCAGGTCAGCTAAAGCCAGCGCAGCTTTCTCCGCCTCTGCTGGATCGCTCTCCTGCCAAGTGTGGAAAGCATTGCACCGTGAGAAATTCGGAGAACCTGCACGGGCTGCTGGTGTCACTGGTGCCACGGGTGGTGAACTCGGGATGATCCTACACTGCGGGGCCCTAGGCCCCAATGGTTCCACCATATCTGACGCTTTCTTCTGGAATGGTTAAACTACCAGTAACCCAACATACGAGTGCTGGGGTCCCGCTCTCTTGTAGAACAAATAGGGTTTGGATACGCCTGGTTTCGTAAGCAACAAGTTCATCCTGCTGATGGTGCCATCACAATCCTTATTGGTGGGCCCTGCGGAGACCCCCAGCCAGATTCAAGCCACCCAGCCATGAGATAACCAAGCAGGCATCATCGGTATCATTGGGAGTGGTATCTACACATATCTAGGTACTATATGCACACACACACACGCATCATATATACACATGTGTAGCACATATACATATCTACATCAAGATTCACATATGATGCATGATGACTTCATAACTCTATGACTGAATGACTATAATATAGAACTACAATACTTGACAACTATGGAACTACACAACCACATAGCCAAATATCTATACAACCATATAGGTACATCACTATAGAACTACACAGCCATATAATCATACAAGTATAAAACATTATAAAACTACCTTACCTTGCAAGTATATTACTGCTAAACCATATACATAATATGAGTTGAAGTACAAGCCCAAGATCCTAGGAGACTCGCAGGGTCAACGACTCGACGCCTGGGAGGCACAGTGCAGTCGCAAGCTGCAAACGCGGCAGGCGGCAGGCTGAGCCCGGCAGCGGAAACATGGGAGCAGGTGACGCCGGTGACGCACTTCCAAAGACGAGAAAAAAAAGTGTGGAATTTCTTCATGATCCATGGTTTACCATGGTTTACCAGTGGTTTACCAAGGTTGAATGGTTGATTTAGGGGATAAGTTCACCAACAAGGGCAAGGGATACACCAACTATATGTGGTGGTGTCTCAATGTTTTTTGAATAGGGGATTGTAGTGATTCGTGGGGGGTAATGACCAACAATCATATATAGGGGATATACCAACTGCGGGTGGTAGCCCCAAACAATCACTCCAATCAAAAGATGAAGCAGACTTCCAGTCGGCGTTGAGAGACCCAAGTCTTACAGATCCTTACTCCAACCTGGAACCGATAGAGTCAAACCTGGGTGGCTATGGCAACCGTGAAACACGACTCACTTCGGCTTTTCTCTATGGAGCTTGGGATCAAAGAACTGCGACGGATTTCCAATGAAACAGCAGTATCACTGAGTGTGAATGGTTCATGAAATGACATGCCCCCCAGCCGGACGATCCTCAAAGGTATCCAGGCCAAGCTTCTTTCGGTTCCGGGAGCTAAGCATTTCCTTGTCCTCGACTATCTTCCAACGTTGATTTAACTCAAGGAACTTTTGAAACTGAAACAACTCATTACTCTTAGTCAAAGAGTTCGCCAGCTGGGCTTGGGAATGAACCCAACGGAGAGCCAATTTGGTCTCCTGTAGAGCCTCTTTTAGGCCCACCATCTCCAACGCAACCCTCCTTTCTGGGCCTTTCGGGGAGTACACTTCGTTTCTTAACTTGCCGAATACGTTAGTCGAGTCAGTGACTAGTACCGCTGGGACGGCGGCCACGAATTCTTGGGTCCGTCGGACCTGAACTACATGACCACACATCTCTCTGAATTGAAGCCTAACAGCATACAGTAAGTCTTCACAGTCAATTGCAGCCAGACTCTCTGCTGCACCTGGGCTCCTACACTGCCGTGTTATCTTCGAAGAATGCCAGCTGACCGGACTTACTTTACTCATGGCTCCATGCAAGAGTTGGTTTCCCGTGATTCCTACGAAAAGTCCCATCGTGCTTTTGCCATCTACTCGATTTTGACACGCCGCATCCGACCACCCAGCAACCAAACACTGATGCAAGGGCAAACCTCCATGGATGATTATCTTCATATCTTTATTGCATTTGGTTTGATAAATCAACCGATTCACATCAACCATGGTCTGCACTGTGCTGCTGTTGACCTGAGACAGGAGCAAGTTGACGGCGGCACTCAGCATGGGGTTCGTCTGTTGGGCACACCACGACAACCCTCCCAAAGCGGCTCTGAGTCGCGACTTCTCCCTATCAGTACACCCTGAACCAAGAGACTTCCTACGTTCTGAGGAGATCGGAATCTCCTTCAAGTCCTCAATGTACTGGCGCTGTGACAGTTCGAAACCCCCATCATTGGTCGCCTTGATGAGGACTCCACACTGGATGAAGCTACCGGTCTCCCAAGTACCCCAATTAAATCGTTGCTTTATCTTGTTACACACTTCCTTCCATAAAGAACAATCAGGTAAACCACTGAATAAGAAATCATCAACATGACCACAGATCAAACCCACCAATCGACCATCCACAACATACTTAAAACAACAAGGATCCGAAACACATCTCACAAAACCAATCGAAGTAAGGTAGTCGGAAACCGTCAAGAACCATTCCAAAGGAGCATCCACCAAGCCATAACAAGCCTTACGAAGTTTGGCGATGGAACCATGGGGAATCTGCAAACCATCACAAATCTCGTCCGTGGGAATGACAAAAGCAGTACCCTGGTAATCTCTACCCTGCAAGAAAGCCCCACTGACATCTCCCTTTTCTACTTTGAAACCCATGGCAGCCGCGATCACCAGAAACAGCTGACGAGTGGTTCGGCTCATGGTCGGAGCCGCGGTCTGTCTCTCCGCGTACAGCGGATCCAAGTATCCGAGGATCACACATCTTGCCTTCGCCTTCTTGTTGTCCTGTTCGTCTCGCTTCCAAGTGAGTACCCACCTCATTCGCATCGCTGTGGCCCTGTCGGGCTGAAGGTGAGGTGGGAGGCATTCCAATGCCTCGGCTGCTAAAAATTTCTTTACCTCAGCTTGTTTGGCACTTTTCATTTCCTCCAACTCTTGTGGAGACATGTGTCGTTCCGAAACCTCTACACTACGACGTTTCATGTTCGAAACCATAAAGGATTGAAGATGATCAAACATAAACTGCTTACCCCTTTTCGTATCAGGAACATCAAAACCAATCTCAATAGCCGGAGCCTCACTTGACCAGAAACAAGAAGCATAGTCACTTTCAAAATGATCAGGACAAACATTGAAAACATGATGTTCCACCAACAGATCATCATCATCTTCAACCACATCCTCCATGGGTGAACTGGCTGGAACCGGACACTCCGGTGCTGGTCGTTTCACTCTGATCCTACGAAAGGGTTGGCTCTCCTCATCGTGGGCTTGTTCGACTTCCATGTGTGTGGGAGTTTCGTCCGTGACATCATCATATTGTCTGGGTCCCAGTGCTTCGGCCAGCTTGGTGATGGTCCATGGCATGTCTGGAGGATTGCTAAGTTCCTCCATGCACTGTTCTCTTACTGACGCTCTACGCAGTTGTTGGGGAGTCGCTTTGATCAACCTTGAACCACGGACCAACCATACCACTGATCCAGCTTTGTAGCTACCATCAGCCTCCTGGCGTGTCTCTAGCGCTAGGATACGAGCTGGACCTGTGTACCCCCCCGACCTAGCCGACGCCGCAGGTCCTCGTGTTTGAACCCGCCACACAAACACCATGTCTCCTGGACAGAAGACCTCTTGTTTTCGTCCTTTCGTGTTCTGAGCTCGTTTGATTCGTTCGTTGAACACCCATTCCGAAAAAGCCTGTTCAGCTATCTTCATTCGTTCGAGGTTTCTATGGAACTCTCCCTCGCTGTTTTCGCACAGCACTGGAGGAACTTCCTGCAGTGAACTCACATGGATTCGACCTGAGGCATCTGGTGACCGTCCTAGAGCATGTTGCATGGGAGAAAACCCTCGGACATGTTCTCTTTCGTTTTCCACCCTGATGGCTTCAGCTAAAGCTTCTTCAGTAGTTATGTTAGGATCCCCAGCAACCAACTTGTTCAAGACATGTTTCGTGCTTTGGATGGCCCTCTCCACATGACTAATTTGCCAATGAGCTTCAGCCGGAATGGTGTCAACAAAAACATGTTGTCCCCCAAAATACTGTGACACTTCCTCTGATCGCCACGGTCCAGCCGGATCAAGACGAATCTGATCAGGCACCCCAAAAATGGGTTTCCATTGTTGTTGAAACATCTCAATCAAATGCTTCCCCTTAGCTCCCCCGTTATTGCCTTCCCAGACAATCTTACCAATACGGAAACGGCATCCCTCATCAATGATAATGGCAATTTGATACCTCTTACCAGTGGTAGGATGTTTCCAATGAGCCACATCAGCCTGAATGGAATGCCATTTGGGGTGTAGGGGTTCCAAGGAAGCCTTGGGACGTCCAACAAACCTCTTGTTTTCTTCACAGACCGAACACTTGAATTGTTTGGCAAGTTCAATGATACGAGGATCCGTCTTTCGAACCTTGAGAGCCTGAACCATGTTTTCCACTGACCCATGACCAGTATTCCGATGTATCATGCTAAGTTGTTTTTGGCACCTAGCGATTTCTTCTTCCGTCAAGGGAGGCAACTCCTCTTCTTCACCAACACCACAAAAAGGATCTTCCCCTTGATGCTCACAAACATTACACTTTTGGGTGCTGCGGGGATGTTGGATCAGATCACAAGTGCACAAAGGAGCAGCCTGAACATGTTGTTTGGGTACCCTCTGATCTCCTTGAAGTTCCTCACTCAACTGTTTCCAACTGACATCCTCCAGGATGGCGCGACACACGCGCCGTGCAAAATCATCAGTGTAGTATGCACTGATCCGAGTCAGTTTTCCTTGGCACAAACTGTGGGTTTCCTGACAGCGGCAGGGAAGGTTCATGTCCTGAGCGAGTCGTTCATGAGTTGTGGCAAGTTTCCAGCCCTTTCCTAAGAACTTGTTATTTCTAGCATCGCGAAGATTCACTCTACATCCTTTACACACTACCATGTGCGGTTGCCACTTCTGAAAGACTTTCTGAACCATTGGCAACCTCCAAGCATCACACGTTTCAGCCCACTCCCAAGTACACGGGATTCCCTGTTGACAACAGTGAGTGTAGATTACCAGACCCCCTACATACTGACGGATGCAGTTCTCTCGTTTGGCTTGAAGTTCTTCTCTTTGCTTTTCCGTTCTCTGATTCACATTCTGCATCCTGGAAAAAGGGCCACATTCTGTGCTGATCCAAACGTGTCGTGGCTTGTGTGTGTCGATTTGACCTATCACGCTCTTTACCCCCTCACCAGTCGTCAAATCATACCCATTCCAGTAAGACAGTCTTCGAGCTGCTTCTTCGGAGCCACACTTTTTCTCCATGCAAGCTGTCAACAGACTGTCGGGTGAACAGGCAATCTCAAACAACATCGGTCGGCCGTGTGAGACAACTGAATGAAATGCATCGGGAACTTGTGGAGGAGCTGCATTGCAGATCCGAAACATATCAGCAGATGTTATATCCCTTGTCACTCCCGGCAAATGGTCATCTGCTGCCTCATTGCATGCCTTCTGAGAAGCCATCAAGCCTCGTTCGGACTTGTCATGTGCTCCCAATCGCTCAAAGACACATCTCCCTGGCCAGCGATCTTGCGACGACCCTGCTGGGAATCCTTCATGTCCGAGACCTCCTCGGTGAGTTGCTTCACCGATGTCGCCAGAGTCATCACCATCTCCTTGAGGCCGGCATTGTTGCTGGATGAGCTCGGAGACGGACCTGGCTTCGACTTGGCCTGGAACTTCTTGGCTGCCCCGCTCCACTTCGGCATGCTCTTGTCCTTCTCGGACTGGGCCTTCAACCACGCTCCCAGACGACGGAGCTTGAGGCAAGAATCCCCGTCTCCCATCGTCTGCATCACCCACTGGCAGTAATCTGGCTCTTTCTCCTTGATCTCCTTGTAGCGGAGATGGCCGTGGCATCCAAACGCCACAAAGTCCTTGTCGTCGCCGTCGGTGATGGCATATGCTTGAGCAAGAGCCTTGACCTTGAGCTGCTCCACCGTGTCGTTGAAGCTCACATTCATGTTCAACTGCTCCTTCATGAAGCTCTGGAGTTCGCTCTTGCGGCGCGCACTCTGGTTGATGCGCTGCTCGAGCTCCTTGAGAGGCGACACTTGCTTCTTCTTGGATGAAATCAACACCTCTTCTCCTTCCAGCTCCACCACTCGGAGACGCATCTGCATCTTGGTCCAGCCCTTCGGGGCTTCCTCGCCATGAACGGCCTGCAGATACTCCCTGAGCTCGGCTGCTGAGTAGTGAGCGATCGACATGATAGGCACTGGGAGACGCACCGTTGAGCTCCTGCGGATTGCTTGAGGCGGCAAAAGCTTCTGGGTTTGCCGACTCCACTGCCAGATCACACCATCCTTCGGGTGTGTCAGTGACTTGAGCTGCAGGTAACCAAATTACCTCTACCGTATCATTGAATCTCACATGGGGTTTCTCATCACTATGCATACGTGTGTGGCTTCCATCGTGTTTCTTCATGTCAGTCCTCATGTCATGTGTGCTTACATGATTCTCCGCCAGCCCCTGCGGGGCGCGCCTGAAAACTTTTCCTTCTTCTACCTCCTTTTCCTTCTTGCTTTGTTGCCTCAGTTGTTGGACTCTGTTGTTGTAAGTTTCGTGGTCTTGCGAGTTACACGTGAAGGAAGGGAAAG
>VSDK01017940.1:104615-115588 GCA_009767595.1 Symbiodinium kawagutii | reverse complement strand
GGGAAAGAGAGAGAAGTAGAACTACACTTGTAAGTGGTGTGCGGGGAAGTTGTGCTTGCCTGGTCCTTTGATTCACATCCAGCCGAAGAAACATCAACACCAACATTCAAAACACTACCATCATTCAACCGTGACCAATCACACTCCGAAATTCCTGCAACATTCTGGACCTTTCTACCCGTGGCAGGCTCACAAGCAGAAAGGAGATGTCCCTAGATCCAGTCTTTCAAAGATGGAACCGGACTTGACACGTCCTGAGCTCCGTTGAAAATGTCCTCCGTCAAAGGAAGGACTTGATGGCCAGCCTGTGTCCTTTCAAGCTTCAGGACCTTGCTGCCATTCACATGTCGAAATACTGCTAAGTCATGCTCAAAATCAACAATGGCACCTAAGGCTCGCAATGAGTGAATTGATAAAAGTATCGGAGCCGTGCCTTTGTCGAGAGCATGTACCTTAAACTCGCAGTCCTTGCCGTTCAATGGCACACTCAGACTGGCTGTTGAGACACATTGGTCTCGGGAACTGTTCCCAAAGCCAAAACTGGGCCGATCACTGAGATCGACATCGATCAACCCATCATCTCCTCGCTTGCCAGCATTTAACTTGAGCACCCTAGTCAGGGCATGAATGCTTCCGATGGTTCTGGTGGCTCCTCCATCGATGACGGCCTTGCCTTGATCAACCACCTCCTGTGTTGACAACCAGCTCTGATCAGATTCCATCGATGGCAGGTTTGGACCACTCATCCAAGCGTGATCCTGGGCTGAGGCCTCAGCAAGGAACACGAATGGTGCGTGTTCCGAAGCTGCCAGATGACTTTGGCCAGAGCTGGATGTCATCCTTTCTCGTGGTTTCTCTGGACACTGGGCAATCTTGTGTGGACCACCACACCGGAAACACTTGACTGCTCTCTGACTGTTGCCACCGGTGTTGCTGGGCATCTTGGAGGATACAGGGTAGTATTGACGGGCCACCCTCACTGCATGCTGTCTGGCTCGTGCATCACGCAGTGTTCGGCGTCCCTCCTGGATCATAGCATAGGCTTCCTCTGCCTTGGCTTCCTCCGACAACAGGGCCTCAACCTCTTCCGCTGCAAACCCTTCGGCCAGAAGTGTAGGAGAATCCAACTCACCAAACCAAGCTGCATCTGGTGAGTCCTCCATGGCATCCGTGAGGTTGATGGAGTGCCTGCCCTTGTCCTGATCTCGTCGCTTCAAATCACTGTCATTCCAGTGCTTCCTGAGGACATCCTCGACGGCACGCACTCCAAACTGACCACGCAATTCAGCCTGGAGCACATTCCTCTCCATCACATCCAATCCTGAATCCATAAACAGATACCAGCCTTGAATGAAGTCCGGCAGAATCTCCGGCAACTGTCGGCGAGAAAACTCCGTGGAATCAGCCTGAGATCCGCGACCCCATCGAGCGGAACCAGACTGATACCACGACCAATTCCTGTACCAGTTGCGATTGTTGTAACTCCACCAAGACTCCCAGGGATCATTCCATTGGCCATCGGACCCCCGATCCTCTGGACCTCCGGACGAACGATCCCCATCAGCCACGTCTGCTGCTGCTTCTGAGCGCGGCTCCTGATCCTGTTCCCTGTTGTCATAGTCCTCGTCCACCGACCTGAAATCATCATCCCAGTCAGATTGTCCCCAATGCTGGCTGCCCATACCAGAACTGGACCCTTGTGACTGACCGTTCTGACCTAGCTCCCTTTGATACCTAGCCATAGACTGCTGAGCTCTGGTGTATGCTTCTGCCTTGCGAGTCACGTAGTCACCCATGGTCTCTCCTCGTTGGCGTTTTGTACCCTTGAAATACTTCAGGAGTAATTCACTCATCTCTGGAACCTTGGGCTGTCCTCGTTCTTGGCGAAGAGCTCGAATCAATCTCCTGACACCGCCATCGAAGGACAGCCAGTCAGCTGCGCGACCTATCAAGACTCTCTTGGCGGGTCCACGCAACTCACTGGCAATCCTTGGACCACACAGGTACCTCTTCTCCTTGACCACGGTCTGCTCATAGCGAAGGCAAGCCTCGGTGAACTCTTCCAGCAGGCTAGGTTCTCCATTCCAGATTGGAATGCCCTCTCGATTCCGCGGAATCGACTCTGTACCACCCCCTGACTCGAATCGGCCTGGCGGATTCGAGTACCATACCTCTGAGCCATCCATGGGCTCCGCTACCATGCGGGTGGTAGCCCCAAACAATCACTCCAATCAAAAGATGAAGCAGACTTCCAGTCGGCGTTGAGAGACCCAAGTCTTACAGATCCTTACTCCAACCTGGAACCGATAGAGTCAAACCTGGGTGGCTATGGCAACCGTGAAACACGACTCACTTCGGCTTTTCTCTATGGAGCTTGGGATCAAAGAACTGCGACGGATTTCCAATGAAACAGCAGTATCACTGAGTGTGAATGGTTCATGAAATGACACCAACTATACATGGGGGCGGTTCTCAAAATGGGGGAACCCTGAAATGATGGTGTATTACTGTAAAAGGGTGATTTGGCATACCCCTATTTTGAGAAACCACCAAATCTATACATGTTGATATCCCACTTCAGAAGCAATAGCATACATGTAGATGTAAAAACAAAATACATATGCGCAGAAATGCACTAGTATACATATCATACATATATAAATAGTATGTCGTATTCACTCTTCCAGATGTGCACATACATGCCATGTGTCTATACCTATGGGCCTGTCCATACGCGCAAAGCTGCCAGCCCGGAGTTGGCCGGTTGACAACGGCAACCGGTGCATAAGACTTGCGGATGCTTATCCCAGTATTGATCGTCCTTCAGGACAATGAACCGTTAACGGTTGGTCCATGTCGATCCATATTCATAAAGCATGAATATTAATAGGTGGTGATTTACCATCAAATATCAGCGGGTTTTGAACATGGATCTGAGAATTTCGAGCACAATGGGCATGATCAACTGTTGTTCACCCTCATCCATGTTTTCATTGACCATTAGTAAGAGATGTCAATCATCTTTTATCATTGTTAATCAGCCTCACCTGTATCATCAATCACCCTGCCAGGGAGCATCCTTTGCCCATGAAACAAAACATCTGTAAGTTCACCATCAACCCAAAAGCTTGAAACTGATAACATAGATCAGACAACTGGGTAGTGTTAATCAGATTGAAATCAAATTATCAGTGTTGGTCAACCAAGGAATCACCGCTTGAAATATCTCTTTGGACCGAAATTCTTGACAGACCAAGCTCCAACCTTCAGCAGCTCAAATGGATTCCAATGATACAACCCACATCGGCAGCTCCCCGTTCCCCACTGCAGCAACGTTCCTCCCTTTTTCCTGGCACCGGTTCCCAGGAATCAGTGGACCACAGGCTTCAGCGGTGCGGCCCGAATATTCCTGGCAGGATCAGAAGCCCCGTGACAACCCCATAAGTTCGCCATCCATGGGTCCCAGTCCCTTAGTCTAAGCAGGTGACACTGCTGAGACTCATTGGCTAATGGCTAACAACAATAGGCTTTTCAAGAAACCATCGCCATAGTGCAAATCACAGTTGCATCACGGCATGTGCATCTCACATCATCTCACACCACTCGAGCAGAACGGAAAAACTCAGTCGGTTTCAGCTGGGCTGTCTACAAGACCATTTGCTGAGCCCCAGATTCTGCGTCTTTGCAACTTCCAAGATACATTTGGATGGTCCCTGAGGCCCACAAGGCTGGGAGAACAAGCATCTTGCCGCTAAGAACTGATCCCCTGGAGGGCCACTGTTGATGATAAGCTTGCTGCATCTCTGGCTTACTCGCTTGGCATCCCTATCCCTAACCATGACCACCGGGAAATCACTGCCACCTTGGGAAGCAAATGAACTGATATGTTGCTTGCTTCGCTGCTTATTCCAGTTGTTGTTGATGATGTCTCTCCCTTCGCCAAAGGACCACCTGGTTACGCAACAACGCCGGGAACGCGACAGGTCAATGCGCGAGTCGATCTCCTCATCGACTTCGCCCACTACAGCCTTAAACGAAGTGGCTGATGCGGGAAATGGAATGATTGAGTGGATATGGATCAAAATGCTGCATTTTGATTAGTATCTATGTCTGCATCTATCTACCTACCTTCCTATCTACCTACCTATCTGTCTATCTTCTGGTTGCCTAACGATACACATTAATCCACTTTGCTTGGCTATCTGTATCGATTGATTTATGTATATTCACCTACGTACCTATCTACCCATCTATATCTCCAAGTAAATGTATGCGCATGTGTGTACATATAAGATTTATATTGTTTTTATATATGTAAATATGCATGTAAATAGATAAATAAATATCTATATATATAGATAAACAAATATACAGAGAGATTTTCATACATCGTAACTATATCCATGTGCAATATAATATGTACAATATTGTATACTTATATCTATATGTGCACGCACGCATGTGAGTGAGAGTAGACATTTCGTTTTTCGTTTGGCTCAAGGTCATTTGGACTTGGTGAATGAAGTGCTTCCGGTTTGGGCACTTCAGTTTCAGTGTCGTTTTTTGGTGAGTGTTCAACCCCTAGCTTTTAAACCAATTTCTGAAACTCCACGATCCTCTGAATGATAAGCATAACAACGGTAACTTTGGCTGTAGGTCATATGCACATGCACATGGACGGGAGACCAAAAGCTTCAGCCCGGAATCGCTTGTTAAATGACTGGTGGGGATGGGTCAAGAACCTGTAGAAGCCCCAGATTTGCTGGTGCCCAGTCCCCACTCTATTGATGACACAATCTCCCATAAACCATGCGGTGTAAGCATCTACATATGCTGTACATGTGACCCACAAGAGTGTCCCTGACTGCAGCTAAACCACTACAATTCAAGGTCCCAAGAGAAATAGGAACCACCCCAACTCAAGGATATTTCACCTTGCCATACTGACTTTCCTATGATTCCTCTACAAAAAAAAACAACTCATGGTGTCTGGCGGATCCTTCCCTGCGACCCCATCGCTACTCCAAGGAGCTAAGTTGTCTCCACGGATCACGTAGAGCCCCAAGACCACCTCAGAAAGCACTGCCGGCCCTGGCAACCACCCATTGGTGTCTGGTGTCCCACGATCATGTCTGGTGGGCTTGGATTCCCCACTGACAGTCGCAGATTTATTCAGGTGTGTCATTGTGGCCAATAAGAACCACGTAGAACTTGTAGAACCATTGGATCATAACCCACAACACCACAAAAAAGAACGTGGGTCATACCCCAAGGTCTAGGATCAACATGTGCCACAATCCTGTACACGTTTACGCTGGACAAATGATCTAGTCAAATTCCCTATGCTAAAAAATTGGCAACACCTTTGCCTCATTTTTGTTGACTGTCATTCAACTTCCCATGTACCGAATGCAGTCTTTCTTTGTCGTTGCTGTCCTCCTCCCGCTCTTTTCACATCTCATTGATGACACCCCTGGGCTTGGCGCCCGATGGATAGCCACAAGCTATAAGCTGATAAGCTCATTCATTTATCTTTACGATACAGCCAAACATACGGCTCTGGGTCAGTTGGGCCCCTGTACCCTTGGCTGTTCACATCCCAAAGCCATGACCAGTAGTCCAACTGTTGAGATGTGAACCACAACCATCTACTCCCCCTTTTTTGGGATGGTGGCTTGACCCTTCCACTCGCCATATCAGCCACCGTCAGACACCACCACCTCTTCTACTCACAGTCGCACCGGCGACCCCCTGCACCACCAAGTGCCTCACCTGCTCCACACCTTTTTCGGTGTCAAAGACACGCTCCTGGCGGCGGCCACCCATGGCACCGGTACCCACCCTGCAGGGCCCCATGGACCTCCCCTGGTGCCTGGCAGTCGCTCAGCACGACATTGGAGGATTGGTCAAAACCGCGGAGCACACCCACGAAGAGCTGAGCAAAGGAGGGCTCCCGTGGTGGTGGATGGGTGGGTTTAATGATGGTGGTGGATGGTTGGACTTTGATGATGGTGAATGGTTTGGTGGGGTAGGCTTTAGTGATGGTGAATGGCTGGAATTAGTGATGGTGAATTGGTCTGAATGATGGTGAATGTTTGGGGTATCACGGTGAGTTGATGGTTGGCTCATTGTTGATTGGTTAATAGTTGGGGAATAGTTGAGTAAATGAAGGTTCTGACAAGTTACGATTCTATGATGGTCAGGATGGCTCAACGGTAGCGGGCACCTGTAGTGGTTTCGAACAATCACTGGCAAATGACGGATCATAAATGATCATTAAGAGCTGCTAATGGTGGAATAGCCGTGCCTGATACTGGTGAGAGATAGCTGTTCATCGTGTCATGGTTCACGCAGTCTTGTGGTTCACTCCCGTATGAGAAAACACCTCTATGCATGCACTGTCTAGAGCATTCTCCAGAGGTACATATGGGTATGTTGTAGCAAATCATGTGCACATGCTTTCCAAAAATAAGACAAGCAGATTGCCGCACAACATGTCAAACAACCGAACCCCAACCCCTGACTCCCAACCGCTGACGCCCAACCCCTGACCCCCAACCCCTGACCCCCAACCTAACCCTCCACCCGTCCAGCCCTCCAACCCTCCAACCCTCCACCCTCCCCACACCCCAAGTCTCCGGACGCGTCCATCGTTGGTCACTACGGAGATCTGGGTCTCCACCAGGGGTTCCAGTCCAGTGGTGGCAGCCATTTTTTGCGCCACAACCGCCGCGCCTTGGCAGTCGCAACAAATGAGTGAAGCGCAATGTGATTCTAAATCCATCGGAACCAACCAAGTGTTGCGACAATTATAGGGCTAAAAAGGTTTTATATGGTCTGATAAGGCATTACAATGGTTAATAATATTGGATAATGACTA
The DNA here is from genome assembly GCA_009767595.1 of Symbiodinium kawagutii. NCBI lineage: Eukaryota > Dinophyceae > Suessiales > Symbiodiniaceae > Symbiodinium > Symbiodinium kawagutii. The sequence goes on along the minus strand of VSDK01017940.1, from coordinate 108,708 downwards.
ACAATAATGCTTAAATAGCTATTAAATAGGATTGTAATTAGGGGATATACCACCTGTACACGGTGGTTTCTCAAGCCATAGGTGTACCCAAGTTGCAGTTTATTTATTACCATTGATAGTTAGTATAAAGGATGATTTGGAGTAACGACCAGGAAGAATATGACTCACTATCAGTTCTATGAATTGATTACACTCTGGCGAACTAACCTGGAAGTATAACATCTCCCATGTATGCTGGTTTAACCTGTAAAAGTTGTGACTTTTAGCTTCCAGATTCGTTTGCCAGATGGTAAATGATGACTACCACTTGTATGAAGCAGTATTGTTGGATTTACCAGATCAATAAGCAATAATGAGCAACTATCATCGACTATCATATTCACCAATCTTATTGGAAAACAATTGGTTATTGTCAATCATATGGGTGAATAGTTAGTTAGTGATCGATGATAGCAGTTGATCAATGTTAATCATAGCCTTGTTGGGTTCATGACCATTCCTTCAAGAGAACCATTTTGGATCCTAGATCATTTTGGATAGAGGCTTTCAATCCCCATATTGGAGCCCCAATTCTCGGCTGGTTCGGTCCTTGAAGGTCATTGATTCACGGAAATCAGAATCTGAAGAACCCAGCCAGTTGGAGTTGGATGAGCCTCCCTCAGTGCCATATCAACCGGTGGCTTCGCCCTATCGAAGTGGTGGCGAAAAAAACGAATCAGTGACCTGGCCGGATCAGCCACCAAGGATTTGGATTTAAACCATACAAGGAGCTTGACCAAGATAACCAGGATGTGATTATAGTAGCCAGTCAACCAGCTTATTAACTAGCTTATTCACCTTATAACTAGTTTATTGATGGTTATCACCACCAAGAATAAGCTAAATCACAGTACGGTAACCTCAAATAGCTGGGTTTGACTAAACCTTAAATTACAGTACAAGCTTTACCACTAAGAATACCGAGATTAACCATTCGCCACTCTTTACTAGCATCCAATGCTGCTTGACGGATGGCTGGTGTGTTTTTTCATGTCACCAAGTGGGGCGAGCCAAGGCAGAGCTCCTCAAAGTTCTGATGTTGGTTCTGCTTGGCCATCGACTCCTATCTGGGGGTATTATCAACCAATAACAATTCATGATGAACCATAGGTTGCATGATCAGTATGAACCTGTACAAAAGTTATATTACGGTTTTTCCTGTTATTATATTTATTAACCAAAACTATGATGTAACCACTATGAAACTGTCACCAATCATCTGATCAGGTCTATTCAGCTTTGATGTCATCTTTTTCCACCTCTTATTAGCCATCATTCTCAACCATCCTTAGCCACTTCCGAAACTGTTTGGGTACCTTCATGGCTCAAATAATGTACCACTTATGTACCATTATCAAAAAACATCAGATATCACTAATCATAGATCAACCACTTTTCCCACCCTACTTTGAATGGATATTAATCATGATGAAGCAGTGATTTCACCATATAAACTATTAATCAAAACATATTATTTCAGCGAACAAGCCAGTGGTTTAAACATCATGAATTGGCCCACCCTATCATGAACCCTTATTACTTACATCTCATCAACCCCAAGCATTGTCTACCGAGACGCCGCAGGTTGTGATCGCTCGCCCCCCGGAGTCTCTCAATGTGCTTCACTTGAGCCACAGATCAAAGCGGCAGCGAATGCAGTAATGCATACACCCTTGTTCCATTCTGCAGACATGTTTAGCATATCTATATCGACACACATCCATATCTACATACGGTTCTCGACGGTTCTCAAGATGTTATTCTATGTAAAAATAGATGAATGTGCTCATATATGTCTGTGCATGTGTGTAACTGTGTGACTATATACGTGTGTGTGCGCGCATGAATGTATCTATATATATATATAATGTACATTGACATATGCATTTATATAAATACATTTATATGACCTATGGCTACACACAAACACTAGCATTAATTTGAATGTATCATGTATCTGAGAATAGGATGGTCATTTGTGTGATCACAAATCCATCGCCTGTTATTCAGCCATGCCTCTACGAAGGGTGCAATCCGCTTGTGCAAACCCCCCTGAAGACTTGTATGCCCCACCATTCTTGTTGCGTATTATCCCTAATACCAACGATTCACCAACCACTAATTAATAACCATAATTAATCACATATGGGGTATTTCTGGAGGGGTAAAATATTCTTGATCCAGGGATCACAGGTATACAGGTAACCAGGTAACCTACCCCTGGTTAGGCATGTGATTTCTACAGTTGAAAAAGCCGCACCAAATGAACCTCTCCCGAGCCAACCTTTCTTGGGAACAAGTCCTAAACGAAACACAATTTGAGCAGCATGGCGGTGTCTCGAAAAAATGGTTGCAAAGAGCAGCAAAAAAAGATAGTTTCAAGGTGGAAAAAAGTATGTTCTTTGAATCGCTATACCAGAAAACCGAACACCTTACTATAGGGTTGAACAACTTCTGGGTTTGTAGTGGCTAACCAATCAAGATTTTTGTTTTGAGGCTTGAAACTTGAAACCCATTCATTTTGGTGGAATTCTGCGCCAGAAATGGGTCCTCAGCCCAGGTAATTCACCACATTGTTGTTGCTATGTCCATGACCTTTCATGACCATCGAACCACAATTTTGATTTTCCTTCAATGTGTGTCAACCCTCTCATGCTGAGCAAAGAAATAGGTGAGAAAAGATCTAGGAGGGTGGTGTTGGTCCTAGTGCCATCTCTGCCCATGAACACCAGCCTTGGTGGGTCCACCAACCCTGGGGCATTTTTCCGAGGGCATCTGTCCCACGCGGCTCGCGTAAGGAGTGCCTCCAGCCCTAAATTGCCCTCGCTGCGCGTCGCGCCGTTGATGCCAGCTGTGTCATGATCTCAGCCACGACCAGAGTGGAGCGCTGATTTTCCGCTGGGAGCGGCATAGTTGGGGAACATCAGGGAACTGCTGGACCCACAAATCATCAAACCAGGGTAATTTATGGCTCAATTGGCTTCTGTACAATTTCTCGGATTTCATCCGTCCTAGTTGGATCATCTTTTATGGTTGATTGGGACTAACAGATCGTCAAAGCTGCTTGGCAGTTTCACTCTGGTGGAGAGTATTGACTCAAGGTATAAACTATCAAACCCTTCCATTCAACAAGAGATATCACGAGTTCATACCATCAAGAGATACCATCAAGAATGGAAATGAACCATCAATGATGGTTGCAGGAAACATTGCGCATTACCGTTCCACAACAGCACGACGCTGACGGGGTGCCACTCTCTGAATCGGGGATTGGGCCCCCTGAGCGCGGTCTCGGGATCGGTCTATGGGTGCCTTGAAACTCCATGGATGGCCGGTTTGTGTTCATATGATGGTTGTTCAAGAAATGTTTCTATGGGATTGGAAATATACTTATATAATTATGTTTATAATCTCTCAAGTCATAGGGGTACACGCCAGTTATCATCCTTTCTGTAAACCATTGAAAATCATAAGCCGTCCATAACTTACTGGGGGTTCCCAAACTGGCTAGGTCGAAACCACAAACAAACCAGCAGGGATCAGCAGCAACCACTAGCTGCAGCGACAGCTGGCCAGTTGCCCTGTGAATCCCAGCAGGGAATCCAGCTGTCCCATCAGTTAGATCCTTGCTGTTGTCAGTGTTTCATCATTGTTGCTGCTGTTGTTGCTGTTGCTGTTGCTGTTGCTGTTGCTGTTGCTGTTGCTGTTGCTGTTGCTGTTGCTGTTGCTGTTGTTGTTGTTGTTGTTGTTGTTGTTGTTGTTGTTCTTGTTCTTGTTCTTGTTCTTGTTCTTGTTCTTGTTCTTGTTCTTGTTCTTGTTCTTGTTCTTGTTCTTGTTCTTGTTCTTGTTCTTGTTCTTGTTCTTGTTCTTGTTCTTGTTCTTGTTCTTGTTCTTGTTCTTGTTCTTGTTCTTGTTCTTGTTCTTGTTCTTGTTCTTGTTCTTGTTCTTGTTCTTGTTCTTGTTCTTGTTCTTGTTGTTGTTGTTGTTGTTGTTGTTGTTGTTGTTGTTGTTGTTGTTGTTGTTGTTGTTGTTGTTGTTGTTGTTGTTGTTGTTG
>VSDK01017940.1:81328-104431 GCA_009767595.1 Symbiodinium kawagutii | reverse complement strand
TTGTTGTTGCTGTTGTTGTTGTTGTTGTTGTTGTTGTTGTTGTTGTTGCTGTTGTTGTTGTTGTTGTTGTTGTTGTTGCTCTCCTTCTCCTTCTCCTTCTCCTTATTTTTCTTCTTCTTCTTCTTGTTGTTGTTGTTGTTGTCGTTGTTGCTGCTGTTGTTGCTGTTGTCATTGTGCTCTGTTGTGGTTTCCGGAATGAGAGAAAACACTCGACCGAGACCGCTCAATCAGGGGCGGGCGACCATTTCAACAAAGCCGATCGGATGGCGCTTCGCAGTGGATCGTTTGGAGGTCTATCATTCCACTTTATTGGTTACTGATGACTAGGAAGAGGTAATGATGGTATGATTAATGATGGTCAATTCTGGCTGATAGTGGTTCATCGTCATGATCAGCATCTCCCCTCAGTTTTGATGGTCCATTCTTCTGATGATATAACGATGCTTATTACTTAATATCTGAAACACACAGCCATCACGCTTCTGGGATAATGGCCTCATCCACAAGAAATCATAGGTGCAGCAAATTGATTTTTTTCCAAGCAATTTTGCCAACTATCCCTAACACGAAATAGGGAGGACTTCCCTGAGTTTGACCCTGCCAAGCAACTGTGGCATGGCCATATCCTATGGAGGTGGGATTTACCTGGTCTCCAGCTACCTGCAGCACAACCATCCAAAGATATCTTTCACGACTTGAGTTGTGCACACTTGAGCCAGGCCTTTCATGATGATGGGATTTCTTAGGCCCCAGCTGGGTTTGGAAGTGTCGGTTTCATCGGAATCCGTTGGATTCCATTGGTTCTCTTTAGGGAACGTTTCGCCAATCACAAAGGCCACAAAGGCTTCCCACGCCTAAAAACCTTAAAGAAGGGTGCATAGACCTCAAACGACTGTTGCATCGGGGTCGTCACTCGAATCGAAAATAATTCATGTGGTTTTGGGAGACATCCCGAGCCAGGAGATAATCAAAGAGCCAAATAGCTAAGATACCATGGGCAGCTCCTATTCTCCAGAATGAATCCTGAAGTGACACCTCTTTGTCTTCTTCAATCAGTAGCTCAAAAACCACCCAACTACTCCCCACCTACGAAAAAGAAAGGGATATTTTGTATGGGATTCTGCTTGGGAGCATGCACCAGCAACAACCATGAAAATCGTGGGACATGGTGGACATGGACACTGCTGTTGCCGCTGACATCTAGTTTGGTCTACTTGTTACTTGTTTGCCAACCCGGCTTCGGACGCCCGAACTTTGCCAAAGTGAGACTAAAACTGCGCTTGCAATGCGGGGGCTCAGGCCGCGTGCGCGGCGGAACGGAACGGAATGGGAGCTGTGACAGGCGTTGGTTGTCCACTGATGTACCGCACAAACAGAAAAGATATGGAAAAAATAATGAAACGATTAATGGTTCTTGGCAGTTCTTGGCCCAAAATCGACCGATTTGGAGGCTGATCATTAAGGCATTGCTACGCCAACAGCATCTTTCTGAATGAGTTGTACCAAGAGTCGGCGAATTTCCCCTGCTGGCAACTGGCAACATGAAAACCCGAGGGTAGTGGGGTATTCCAAATCAATATGATCTCTCATTGTCTCTCATTTGGCAGGAACTGCTAGTTTCTGGGAGAGTAGAAACTTTCATAGCACCATAATACAATACAAGCCAAAACAGCTGGCCATGTAAAAATGGCGACCTGTTCTCCCGAGCCATGTCGAAGACAGTTGCGGAATCGTTGAGGGGACAGGGATTCTGCAGATTTCCAGTTCATGAGTCATGAGTTGCACCGACCACCAAATAGCGACCTTTTTTGCAGTAGACATGGTAAATCACCACGAGTCTCGCCAATGGATTAACATCCAACACAGGTGGTATATTAACGTGAATCTCCCAGTTGTTGATAATTCATACCAAAGAGATGCCCGTCATGACTGGGAGATGACCGAAAAAGCAAGTGAAGAAGCAATTCAATGAAACCACCAACCCATAGTCATGTGCCAAACCAATCATTTTGCAATGACCGGCTCGGGCGTTTCGCATCGTTCCGCCGCTCGCGCCGTGGTGCCCTACCGCAGTGCTGGGCAGGGGCCTCACAGCAGACATCGCCTGACTCCAAGATGTGATCGGGAGATCAATGATATCAATGGACAAATGCAAATTAATAGATCCGATACCGATGGCATTTAATGGCAACAAAAGATGAACATCTGATAGATATACAAATCCTGACGCTCTGAGATGTTACAGTAGACCATTTCCTGTGGTCACCAAGGAGGGTGTCTCAAACTCCACTCAACATGACCAGGTCTCAGCAGGATTGCCCACATGGATGTGACCAACTGCTTAGAGGTCATGTTGCTGGCAGCTCAACCCTTTACCATGGGCTACTGCCCTTTGCAACTTTCTGAAATTACCTACGTTAAGAATCAACGAGTATCATAGAATATCCAATAGTTAAGAATCAACAACCATGGGTTCACTATTTATTGACCAATACTGACCATCATCCAGCATGAACATTCTTAGCCACAGGTGACATCATTATCCATCTGACCGAGCTCTCGAGGCTACCAAACACAAAGGATCGCCACTGCAAAGCGCTCGTCTGCCAAAAACCAAAGGGATGAACCATAACAGAACGATGAACTGCAAATAACTTTGTGGCTTATCAATCCCTTACGAAAAACTGTACTTTTTTAGTGGGTATATGATGGTATATGGTGTTCACCCCAGAATAAGATTGAAACATGTTCCTCGACCAAAGCTACCAATCATACCTGTCATCACCCAAAGGTGGCAAACGCAATCACTTACCATCAATTATCATGATTGTCAATGATTGATAGTTAATGGTTGAATGATCAACTCTGCTAAATTGTCAATGATCATTGGATGATCTACCATAGTTAACAAAGATAATAAGCTCATTGGTCATTAGCCATGGTGATTGAATCCCCAATCCCATCAACAAATAACCATCCACAAGCCTAGCGTTGGAATATTCAATCTGGTCAGTAGTAGCAGGTCCAGTACACCCAATTGCAAGCCGCTGTGGGTTCAAGATTGTTCAATGTTGTTGTAAATCAACGGCGGGAGCATGGTCATTCACAAAACATGATTTACTATGGCAAATGGCAAAACATTGTCAAATATTATGAATTAATGGAAACGATAATGAATAGTTACTGATAGCATAATACTCAATAACCAGAAGTATTAAACATAGTTCTCGAGCAATATCGATCATAGATCCCGTCATTATTAACACTTAATCAGCAGTGTCATTGTAGTCAACCTTTGTGAAAACTGTTGTTGTTAGGAGTCACAGACCGTATAAATAGATCACCACATCATCATCATCATCATCATCATCATCATCATCATCATCATCATCAGTAGCTTTAATATGCTATAATCAATCATAATGATATTGAAAATTAACAATTGTAGACCATGATGCGGTACCATCAATCCAAATCAATAAAATGATCTCTGATGATACTTTACACCATAATCATAACGAATGGTGGATCAATCATGTTTCTATGACGACTCCATGTCATCATTGGTGATATTCACCCAGCATATCGATTCCGTGCCCGCAGGAGGTCACCTCTGTGGCCCAGTTGCGGCCCGGCCTCCCACGGGTCGTGCCGCGCCTATCTCCTCTTCAAGATCTCAAAGACCAGCTCCACATTGGACCGGCCCATCTCCTGGCAGTTGTTGACTCATGGTTTAATGGAGGTTAATGGAGTTTAATGGAGTTTAATGGTTAATGATGTAGACTTCATCTTCAATCATTCACCACCCACCAGCCTCCAAGGTCCTCCACCGGTGCAGCCACCGGTGCCACCCGTCACCGCCCTGCCTCGAAGGCCGGGGTCTTGGAGACCGCATCGAAGTTTCGGAGGATAAAATCCATGCCTTGGAAGGGCAGCTGTGGTCAACCAACAGCACAGCGATGGGCTACGGTATGCTACTGTAAGGATGAGCAGCGATGGGTTACAGTGCTTTGCAGTGGAACACATTAATGACCATCAATCAAGGGAGAGATAACGAAGGTTAATTGCATGGTTGATTGCATGATGGTTTATGATCTGATCAGCCTGGTTAGATAACATGAATGAACAACCTCCAAAGGGTGACGATCGACCGGACTAATGACGTTCAATGATCAACCTGGCCAATGATACTGAACCATGAATGATCATTACCCATCAAGGAACTTACATCAAGATCTGACGAACATCCGTGAAGCATTAGAGTGATCAACCACCTATGAGCCATTTTTTGCCGGCACTTTTATTTGGGGATCTTTTGAGGGCCGCGGCAAAACACCAGGGAAACCCATAGGAGCCCCATGGCCAGACCCCACAACAAGGCCCTGGCAACTCTGTCGCAAGTCATTCGCGATGTGCATGTTGGCTGCCTGCGATGGCTTACCAACTGGCAGCCACCCCTTGAAGACATTGGCAGTTTCCCTCCCCAAGGTTGGACGGTGGTAGGGGTACAAGCAACTGGTTCACTGCTGCACCGTGTGGCACAGAGGCGCCTGTAAGATGGTGGCAGCGCTATCGATATTGATTGAGACAAGGATCTTCTTCTCGCATAACCTGGACGACTGCTGCGACGTGAGTGTTGAGGACAAGGGCTGGGGGGCGGAGGGTCAGGTTTACAACTTGAAAGACAAGTTTCATTTGAAGCAAGAGGGATCATGCTCAAGTGCTTAAACACAAAACCGGTTGACTAGCCTTGGGAACAATAAACAGAACATACCTCCCACATCCATGCAGTATTCAGGAGTGACCGCAGGGCATACAGGCGCTTCGATAAATAGCAGTACCACGCAAATCCGAGTATTTCTTTCAAAGATGATCATGCTTGGCAAATTCTTGATGGGTTGAGTGGTCCCTCCTTTTTACAATGAGTCAATAGGTTGTTGGTCACTCTGGGGATCATTCCCCCTGAGCATCCACTTGGATGATAGACTGTAATGGTTAGTAACCACGGTTAGTATATAACCTATTTATCAATGAATCCCCCTTAGGGTGGTTAGTAACCATGTTTAGTAACCTATCTATCAATGAACCCCCCTTAGGGTACCAGTACTTCCTAGCCATGGCTACTCCTAACCATGGCTACTAACTGCAGTTGCCTTTGTGGATCCACGACCACGACCCCGACGACCTCTTCAGTCGTTCGATACCGAATTGATCCGCTGCGACAAAGAGGTCCATGGCCTGGTTGGTTTCGAAGCGCTGCTAGGCAGCCATGGCGGACGACAACCATGGATTGATAGAGAATAAACCATGTGTCGTTGATCAACCTATCCATAGATCAATGGATTGATAATAAAACCCTGGTTCATTCATGGTTCATTGATAGGTGAATGATAATTGATGGTTGATGGATCATTCATTGATGATGGTTGATGAGGGGTACGACCCAGCAATGGTTTATTTGTTGAAATTGATGCCTAATGAATGATTGATGGATGATTTGTGAAAATAGATACTAGAGAGCGGCGAGGGCCAGTCGATGCTAGTAATGGTTGCTGGTTGTTAGTTATGGATACTCTACTATGGCCAGCTAATACTGGTTGCTGGTAGGTAAATGGTGGGTGAACAGTGGCGGTTGATGGTGGTCAAAGGTCTACAGCTGGTTCATTGATACAGAGTTGCAGTGCCACACTGTTGACAGTGAGGCTTCATGATTGGATCATATATCATGGCGCATGGACGTTGATCACTATCCACAATTGACCATCACCAGGTGTGGCACAGGGCTGCTTGTTGGGAATGAACACTACTGGATGGCCACAGCCAACCTCCCACGCCGGCACCCGTGCACATAGGTATGCTACGATTGGGATTCCAACAGCTGAGCTTCATTGAGCTTCCAGCTTACCTAATCCAAAGTTTAGTGAAGGGTCCCTTAAAGAAGATGTGCAAGCCCTTCCGTACCAAGGCCAATGCAAGGCCATTAGGCCGACATACTGTTGCTGATTTAGAAGTGATGGTGTGTTTCCATCAACCTTTAAGAAAAATGGTCACGAGTTACGTAGTCCTTTATAGGCCATGATGTCATCATATCAGGATAGTCTCAACCAACCAATCACTGCACGCCGCCCAGCAACGATGTCCATAGAGATTTCGAATTCATCGGTGTAAAGGTACCTCAACAAACAGGTGTGCGGAGCTCGGATTTCATGAATGGAGCGTGAAAATGATTCAACCACATGGATTCCTGCACTTTGGGAGCTGGAGATTTGGTGGTTTCTCAAAAGAGGGACCAACCATTTCTTGGGTCCCCTATTTTGAGAAACCACCATTTGATTCTAAGGGGGTTGGGCAGCTTTTAGGTTGTAATCCTGCTCAAGCCATGACCTATTGGCCCATCTACGATGGTGGTGACTTCTTCCTGCCAATCAACTGGTTGATCGTTCCAGTGTTTGTCTGTCAGTTCAACTCCGTTTCTGACAAACTACCACAATGTACAGCATGAGTGTATCCCCATGAAGGATGGTAATCTAGATGATTTGTTTCTCTAATCATGTTCGGTGGACTTGGTGATATCATGTGATATCAATACTTGTTGATAAGCCGATATACACAATCGTTATTTACCCCTTCCCCGAGCGCTTTGGTTGCCCTCCGGTCACTGGTCAAGCCGGACCATTAGCTACAAAATTGTTGAATGTTTGTTCACGTCAGCTTGTGCTATCCCACTCAAGAACTGGCTCTTGAAGAATAGGATCGCCGGCAATGTCATGCCAGGTCATACTAGTGGTCACCAGCAACCATAATTGTAATCATGATGATCATTCAGTCCAACAGTATCAGTAGTATTGGTATAGTATTGGTGGCAACCGCAGTCGCACTCCAATTGCAGGCCGCTGGTGCGCATCAGTGTCCGTCTTGAGACTGCTCATAGACTAATCCATGTCTCTTGGATCTCGCAACTCGCCCTGAGTTGCAAAGGCATGGATGCCCTGTTACCAGGGCACTCCAAAAGGGCTAGGAAGACGCGGTGCGAGACATTGTTGATGGTGATGGTCTTCTGCTGGGCCTCTCCCCAACGGCACAGTGTCGTACCCTAGGGTTGAGAACCATCGCTGGTAGAAACAAGGAAAAGGGGCCGGTCCTCTCCCTGCCAATCATTGACTCAACTAACAACTGGGCAGTTTTGAACTCTTTGTGAATGGTTCAAATTGGTGCCCATCTGATGTTAGGATCGCCATGTCAGTGGAAGCCTTGTGATGCCTATGATCAAACATGGCTTTTGGTAGTCCAGACTGCCCTTCCACTCTAGTTGCTTGAGATGTGCCACCATTCTCAAGTTGCCCCTTACAGCATGGTCATAAGTCATGCCGTCTAGGTGATCTTTGGAAAACGGCAACCAGGGCATTAAGAAACAACATTAATTGAATGTTGGGAACATTCCCAGTGAATTCGATGTTTATAGCCAACTCATCCCAAGAAAGAGATACCCCCATGGCTGTGAACCTGCTGAAGTTCCACCAATGCGACCATTTTGGGAACAAGCCTTTTGGTGCTATAGAGTGCTGGCTTGCTGGTTGGACCTATCCTACATCATTGCAGTTGCCCCCAAGATATCAATCAACTTAGCTTAGGCCGGGGCACTCTGTTGGCAGAGCTGAATGGAATACTGAAACCATATCACGCTGACTCTACAAATCTAATCAGCAACCTTGAATGCAGCAATCCTAAAGCACATGGCGCTTGCCGCAAAGCATCATGCAGAATCAGAGTCCTGGGTTACGATTGGGTTTCCGTTGGCATCCATTGGCTTATATTTATTGCCTTCCCATGCTTAACAACTGTCAGCAATCCCTGATACCGGTACCGGACGATCATCTAACAACGGCGGCGTTCGCGCGTTGGCCTCGCGCATCTGGCCATCAAACATCGCCCGAAAATAGGAGCACCGCATGCACAGCAACTTATGCGCATAGACCTGGCGATTTCGTCCGCTGCGACGGGTTGTAACCCCGAGTTGATCGAGTGGTTGCATCGTGTTGCCGTTGGTTGAGCTCCGGATTGGTTGTACAGCAACATGGTTGGAAGCAACAACATTGGGGGTTCATCAAGGGATTTGAGTGACTGATGGCGGGAGCATCCAGAAGTGTCAATGCTTTTGTTCGAATCGAAACACCATTTGGCTCTGGGTCAAAACGTCCAACTGTTGGGATGTGAACTACTACACGTTTTCGGGATATAGTTAATATTGGCCCATAGCCATATATGGGTACACAGTGTACCGTATACGTTTCATATTGGAAAGATGGTAAAGACCACCAGGCCAGGATCATCTTGAAAAGACCCTTCATCTGGATTGTAATTCCTGTGCGCATAGTGTCCAACAATCCGGGCACCACAGTATGTCCTTGCACCGTGCAGGCTTCTGTGCCCGCAATACCCCACATGCATTTTTCACAGATTGAAGGAGTTTTTCATAAGACAACAACCAAAACCAACCAACCAACCAATCAACCCATTCTCACAGTGTCCACAGATCCAAAAGCAACCCATTTGGGGAACGGCTGCTTGTGATTGGCTACCGGCTACCGCCCTGTAGGGATGTGAGCTCACATACTTGGGTTGGGCCTATGCGCATCTTCAATGATGTGCAGTTTTGATGTTTGGATGACTCACGCGTAACAATAGTGGCTAATGATATTGTCAATGATGCTTAATGATAGAAGATGATCAACTGCAAGGCGATTCATATGATGGCAGTGACCTGCAAGATTGTGGTTTCTTTAACACTGATGGTTGTCTCACTATTGCATCATGTTTGCAATATCTGCAATCCGCACCTCGATATACCCCCGTTCTTGAAAATACATTTTTGGGCAACTCGGTTTGAGAGCTGTCCGTCCCTGTCTCAATTCCTCGCCGGGTGTGCGGCTTTTCCTTCCACAATGAAGGTAACATCTGACCTTAACAACTCTGACATTGTTCCCTCCCCAACCGAGAAGAGAGCAGGAGAACAAAAGAAACACAGATCGGAGACGTGATCTCGTGATCACCAAGAAATACACAGTAAACACGGAGGCATTGGTCATGCCGCAGTAGCTGATCAGTGGTTTGCAAGAACACTGCAGGATTCCCCTGGTCATCACGGACCCTGGCTGGTGGAAAGTGGATGTGGAATGATGTTGATGGTTGCTGCTGAATTTTCTTGATGGCTGCTTCTGGTTTTCTTCATGCATGGTTGAAAATCATGCTGGTGAATAACATGGTTGAATGATGATCAACAAGGGTTAACACTGGGTGATGGCGGCTATTCACAATTGGCTGGTGAATAACATGGTTGAATGATGGTCAACAAGGGTTAACACTGGGTGATGGCGGCTATTCACAATTGAGCACGGTCGGTAAGACCACCCCCCCTTGATGAAATTGATGGGATGATGCACACTTTGAGATCTCAAGAGAAGGCCCCTTCGATCTGGAGAAACCACCCAGATTTTTTGTCCACTCCTTCTGTACATACCATTGTTCGCAAATGACCTTCGACCATCTGTTCTTGATACTCCTAGCAATCAACTGCAGAGACTCCGCATTTTCACCGGACTACAATTTACATCTGTTAATCATCAATCATTCGTCAACCAGTGACTAACCATGCCTTCACCATCGATGATCATAGCTCACGATTTCTGGTCTCCCCTTCACCATGGACACACCCCCAGGGTCACTCCAGATCTCCACCAGGCAACAGTTTGGCGTCGTTCAAGAAGTCCCGAAGGTCCGACACCTGGTTGCGCCGATGGATACAGTTGATGAGGAGTCGCTTACAATGCTTGCAGGGGTTGATACGTTGATACTGCTCATCCCCGGCTGTTCTATGCTGTTCTTGTGTCTTTCCCCGGCTTTATTGTGGACCCAACCACTGACACCAACAAAGACGTGTGACCATCTTGAGTAGCTCCCCTTCAGCTCAGGTCAACATCCCTTTGAATCATTGAAAATTCGTATCCAGTCGATGTTTGTCGTTGGACATTTCCCTGTACCCTCCTTAGTAAAATGCCTCTGGTTTCTGGTTTGTAGCCTCTAGCGTAATTGTTGCCAGCCCATTGGTTCCCCTATGCCTTGGCACAAACCCTTAAATATCTAATATCTAATAATACGCACAGACGCCAGGCAAACCACGGCTGTAACAGTGAATCAACCAACAAATGTTTGTTGTGAGAAACTCTGGCTATACGCAGTGATTTAGGGTTTAGGGTTTTAGGGTTTAGGTTTCAGGGTTTAGAATTTTGGGGTTTAGGGTTTGGGGTTAGGGTTTTAGCGTTTTAGGGTTCAGGGCTTAGGGCTTCTTGATTCTCAGAATTGCAAAACAAAGGGCCTGCGCAGGGTTTTGAACAGTTGACAAGACTCACTTCTGGGCAGGTCTTGTGCATCCAGGCAAACCATGGAGTCTTGCCGCAATGATATCTACTAATATCTAATGAATATAGAACATCTATTTGTGTATCTAAGCGAATATCTTTGGAGGGCCCTGGGCTCAGCGGTTCCTGGGTTTCCCGAGCCAACGAGCTGTTGGGGATGTCAATGTTCACCTCCGTGGCTAGCTTGAACCTGGCGACGCACTGCTGGCGCGATGGTGAGTTGATCAACCAAACATGGCCCACCTACCAACCATCCAAGCAACCAAGCAACCAAGCAACCAAGCAACCAGGCCAACCAACCGACCAACCAGCCAGCCAACATGCGACCCAACCAACCAACCAAACAAACATGACACAGCAAGCAAATCTGGTCATAAGCAAGAAACCGCAGGTGCTCCCAACGATCCCCGAAAACGAATGCGGAAGTGTCAAGCGGGCAGAAATTGTCACCTACACAAGAGGACTTTTGGTAGTGCTTCATATGTAGAGTTGTTGATGATTGTATCATCAATTGGTTTGGGTTTCAAAAAATCAAATTGTATCACCTACCATCGACGATTATTGATTGTTTGCTCATCATTGAAAATTGGGCTATGGTATCAGTATCATGACTAGTTGATGACATGGTTAAAAGATGTTTAAAGTGATTATGTGGTTATCATTCCCCATCACTAGCCACTTTTGACCATAATCAATGACAGGGAATGGTTCTGCTGCTTGGCTTCTCAAATTCGATTGGTGACAGGTGAGACATGACTGGTGCTGGAGGGAGCTACGCCGGGAAGTCTCAACGAACCTCCCAGTTTCAGCCCTTAATAGAAAAGGGTTGACAAGCATGGCCCAAGATCTCAAGCACTTCAATCCCACCACCACCACCACCACCACCACCACCACCACCACCAACAACAACAACAACAACAACAACAACAACAACAACAACAACAACAACAACAACAACAACACTCCTGATTGTATGTTAGCCATAAGCACGATATGGCTTTCCCGGCACCATCGAAGGTCGCTCCAAAGTCCACATAGCCAAGCAGCAACAGTCGCAGGATGAAACCAATCTCATAATCGGTCTGTGTACACATCTGTTTTGCTTACTTTGCTTCCAACCATAGTCACTTGAACAAGAACACACAACAATTCTCCCATCAACCGTGACACCGGTGCATAGCTGTCCCAGTCAACCTCGATCTGCCACCAGTGATTCAACAGGAAGTACAAGGTAGGTGACCAGCCCCCAACAACCACGACCACCACCACGACCACCACGACCACCAGCCGCTACAACCATCAATGGCACCACGTCAGGTCCCAGCGGCTGCCAGAAGTCGTTCAGACGTTGCTGGCCATCGTAGCCGCCAAAGACGTAGAGAGAATTGTTATACCTCGAGGCTCAACATGCTCAACTACAATAGTTAAAGAGTGGTTTATAATGGTTATATGGGAGATAATCACCAACAATAAAGGTTAAATATTGGTCAAACAATCTAAAACAACTACTACAGTATATGGGTGGTTTCTCAAGCCAGTTTGGGGACTCCCAAGCTATGATTGGATTTTTTTGCCTATAAATGATAAATATCGGATATCAACAGCTAAGCAGTTACAAAATTTATCGCGGCTCGCAGTTGGGAATCCATCTTATGCTTGCTTGTGGGTGGTTGGTATTTTGCAGCCTAGAACCCTCAATAGTTATTCAATGAGCGTTGGTTGTACTTGCCTTTGATCCATCACACTTGACCATTGATCATCACGATTAGCCAGCTGTGACTTTGATTCACTGGTGAAAATGTGTTTTCTACTCGGGTCAGATCGGCCGAAAAAAAATCTAGATGCGGACGTGTGAACGTCTGAATGAGAGAGAACCACTTTGAGAATAACTGCACCAGCAAACGACACATGTATTAACAAGAACAAACCGATACATTTCTGAGTGTGTGCATGTGTGGATAAAGGTAGATGTATATAAACATAAACTGTGCATATGATAAATCTGGCTCTGGGTCAGTACCCTGTACCCTTGGTGAACATGCATTTTTTGGATAGTTGGTTGTGACGCATACCATAGCCACATAGAAATACACTACTGTTGATAGTTATATCCGCATTATTGCTGGCTGTTGACTATGCTTGATCATTATGAACCAGTCAATATCCCATTATCCAACCATATGAACTGTAAACCAGTTCATACACCATTGTCCAACCCATATGAATTATGAACCAGTCAGTATAGCATTGTCCAATCCAAATTTTAGAACCATCCTGTCTTTGTCTGTGCCTTTGTTTGTGTATCTTTTCCGGGAGAAGCTTCCGCCCAAACTGCCCAACGCTGCAATGTATTTGGGAAATTCCCTCCAAAGCCAAGGTGCACGTCGCACGTGTGGCAGAATCCTGCTGGTGTCCAAGGGAGGATACAGGGCAGTGGTATGATGAGTATCACGGTACTCTGATTGCTGCCACTAATAATTTTGATGATCACTATAAATGGTGGCAATTAGTGGTAATAGAAAAATGTCCTGACAATAACAACAATAATCCAACAGATAGGTTGATAATGGTGCTAGTGGCGATACTCACCAACGTACATGTGAGGCACGCACAAGGATTGCTTGACGGCAGGAACCTGGGGGGAGCCCTCATCATTATGGGGGAGCTAATAAATTCCTGTCTGGAATCACCAGCTGTATAACTCCTTCAAGTTGCCATAATGGATTAGTCTGGGGAATGCTTTGATGGACATTCTTCACACTTTCCCTCCACAATCAATTTGGTAAACGGTGGGAACATCAATGGCTCTCAACAACTCTTGGGTGGTTCGGAAAATCATGAGCCTATGCAACTGTAATTCTATGTCAAGCAACTAGGAGCCCAACTCAGATTGGGTAGTCTTGCACTAAGCATGATCCAAATTTCGAGTGATCAATTATTTAGCCATATTTGGCCTAAGTTGGCCATAATCCAACCATCACGACCACACTAGTCATAATAACAAGTGGATTCTGACGATAACGACTTTAAATATAAACTGCTGCTGTTCCATCTCATCAACTGTTTCTGCTCATTTGATGCTCAAAAGACCCTTGGATTAGCGCCGCCAAACACCCCATAATGTGGCCATTGAGGCGCGTCTGTGACATCCTGTCGGGCGATCCGGTGGCATCTCCAATCAACCCTCAATAGTATGGTGGACCAACAAGCGGCAAGGAATCGACAAGGAATCGACAAGTAGTTGCATTAGTTACATCTGATCTATACATTGTAAAGGAGTAGGATGTGCCGATGCAGCTGACACTTTGGTTACTTTAGTTGTTTTGTTTTCTAGTGCAAAAAAATCATGCTGCTGGGTATAGACGTATTTACCCTCAGCAAAGGCTGGAGCTATGACTACCAGAGTCTGAGTCGATTCGGAAGTCCGCGGTTCTGGTTGCCTACTTGAGCTGTGGTCAGAACAGGACAGGAGATCTTGTTGCGACAACAAGGGAACACCCATAGAGTCTAGAGTCCAGAGAGCTGGCAGTATAATCAGTCTAGACATACAGGATTGTTCTTTTCAATTTGTCTGACTGGCTTAACCAATCCTCCATGAATTTGACATGCTGACATGGAGGATTTGAGTCAAACTGCCCGACCTCAGCCTGGCTGGGACCCCTGACTAGGGCACGGCACCGTCGCCTTTTGCGAAGCACCGGGTGTGGGGCGCACCTGGCGGAAAGGCCATCCAGGGGATGGTTCTGCTTGGCGATGCTTGGTTTCTTTTGTAAGCTCGTTAGCTGGTTAATAAGCTGATGGGCTGATGGTTGATAAACATTGATAAACTAGTTATATGCTTTGCCGATTGCGGGGTTTTATGCTTGGAGTCTTGTTGCTTTGTTGTTCCTCTCTTGCTTTATCACTGGTGATTCCTACTTCAGCTTGCGATGGAACAGACTACTGGGATGTCGATTCTGACCGCCTAACCGTCAGTAGCTCTAGCTCAAAGTCGAACCCAAAGGGAGTGAAAGCCCTTTGTGTAGATCTCCTGACAACGGTTGATTCACACGCATTAATCATCATCCCCACGAACTAGCACTTAACCCAACCCAACCATGGTTTTCACCATTGTTCCTGTGTTGGTATGAAAGACACGTCCTTCTTGGAGAACATGTCATCCATGGCCGATCCAAAGTTTGTTCCCCCACGGCTGACTGGGGATTTCAGCCATGCTGAGTAAGTCGAGAACTGACTGATCCAAGCAACCAGCCTTTCAGTCAAAACCCAAGTGCAACCAACCCAGCAACCAATCAGCTGTGGCTTTATGATTGCCGGCACAGCATCGCAGCCTGAACCTGCAACAGCGGGCGTTTTCAAGAGGCTACAAGAAGAGTTCTCATCTATGCTTCATCTGTGGTACCCATCATGATTGGTTAAGTGTTGTCCAGCCCCAAAAAAGCTTTCTCGCTAACAAATTTGCTAGAATCACCTTCAGTAGTGAATAACTTGCTTATCATATTTTGCTTTGGGAGGCTCCACCATCCCTGTCATCCCGTTGTTTAGGGAGGCTCCACCATCCCTCCGGGGAGGGCACAACCCCATAGGCCAATGGCATTACGAACTACCAAGCACCAAGCGTGGGTCATGTTTCAGCAACGAAGCCCAGCCACTTCTAGCCACTGCTCCGTTTCGAAACTGAAGGCATACCTGGAGCCAGGGGCTGACATGGGGTCAGCTAGCTACGGTTGGAAGAGTAAGCAGGGGTATCAACCATCATCAACCACCAACCATTGATTCACTATGAATGGTTGAATAACTATCAGTTAACCATTCAAAAAAGGAACGATTCAATGGACTATCAATTAAGCGTCAATTGATTCACTATGAATTAACTACTAATTGACCATTCATTGGCCATCAATCAATTAACCACAATTGACGGAACGGAAAGCATTAATTCACCTTTCACTAGCTTCACAACAACCACTATCAGGAACCAACCATAATTTTGCGTGACAAATCCAGCTGCCAAGTACATCGAATCACAATCATCTTCTAAGCCACCAGAGCCATTCTGGTTGCTGGAGGACACCACTGCTCTTGAGCATGGGATAAAACAAGGGGATTTCCAACCATCATTGAATGATATTGAATGAACATGTGTGGCAAATTATTGGATAATAAGCATGATGATGGTTGGTAATGATCACTACTGGGTGATTTCGACCCGTCTCAAAAACCATTTGCTAATCGACCAATACTCGCGAAAATCAGAGATGTTTAAAACCACCAACCATTATTTAGAGAATAAAGGGTAATCCGTTATTATAGTGAATAATGAGGACCCACTATTCTTGCAGTCCATGAATCAGATCCATTCATGAATGGTTGATCACTATTTGGTGATGTGTCAACAAGTATAATCATGTCTTTCGTGAATCTATAGAGTTTTATTCCACGAATAACTATGTCGTTATAATAATCCGTTCTAGTTATCATAAGGACTATTGATGATCAACCATCCTGTTGCATGGGAATGGAAGCTGCATAAGAATTGCCTCCCAGGATCAAAATCGCTGCAGCCACAATACTACACAAGCCATAACTGCTATCAAGCATCAATACAATCTAATATCAACCATTACAAGCAAACCTCGTTACAGTATAACTACCAAGATTATTAGTAATGATTACACATAAAAAGATATGAATACCAATGATCGTTGATATCATCCTTTTAAATATTAACTGTAATCACTACAATACCATTATTTTTAGTAAGAATCGATAAGTATAGTAAATACCAATATCATTAACTGTAAGGCAGTATCACAGTTATACTCTAAGATTGATATTGTCAGAACTATATACATCATACCATATCATCATGGTTAGATATACCAATATCAACCATCATAACTTGCAACCACTCATCTCCGCTGTGGGGACCCACAGGCAGTGCACAGGGCTGCGCGGCGCTGCCGCTGCTGCTGCGCACAGATCGTTTCGCGCGCTCCCTGTGCTGCCGCCAAAGAGGTACATGGAATCGCCACAGATCACTGCCTGGCGAAGGTCAGTCATGGGAATGGTGGATGAATCAAGGATGATAGAAAATGCTGAAATCATGGATGGATGACAATAATAAGAAAAAACAATAATAATGGATGATGAGAAATAGTAAAAATAGTAGTGGTTGATAATAAGATGATAATAATAAGAAAAGTAATGTATATAATATGAGGATGATAAGGATGATAGGATAAAAGTGGATGATGATGATGATGATGATGATGATGATGATGATGATGATGATGATGAGACCAGTGATAAGAACAATGATACTAGTAATCATCATCATAATAATGATAATCATATAAAACAAAATGGGGTGATAGTGAGTGAAGGATGATTACTATTGAGGTGAAGAGTGGTAGTGGGGAATGATGGTGAAATACTTAGTTGCAACCATCCTATCCTGAGTAGGTTCCAAATGTCCAGCATCATTATGTCCATTGTGTCGACCACATGAATGTAGCTGATGGAGATGCTATAGCTATCTTCATCTACCTTCTATTGCCTCTAGGAAAAATACAGAGCAAGCAGGGCCGCTTCTGAAACTGGTGCTATAACCAAGCTATAATGTGGCGTCTGTGGCCCATCTTCGCGCAAAGGCTTTCTGCTGGGCTCTCTGTACCACAACAGGATTTGTGCCAACTCTGTGCTAAGGATCCCTCGTTTCAGCAGCATTGAGGAACCTGGGGTGTAGAAGCAAGGGATGCCTACAAGAACCTTTTAAGGGACAATAAACACAAAAAAAAAACCTTCCAAAGGACCTTCTCGGATCGATTAGTCCCTTTGTTCTGCAGGAGATTCCATGTATGTATCTTGGTGTATTAATACATATACACCGTTGGAGAAAAAAAAACATACACACAAGCCCAAAAATAACGGTTACTTGAAGCTCTTGCCGGAACAGGTGCCAGAAAAGAGATCTTCGTTTGTATATCAAAGGCCTTCAGTTTCGAGGAATCAGTGGCTTCGTGGTCCTCAACTCTCACCAGAAAATGATCGCGGCTCTGGTCGTTTGTCCCCTGAGCTTCCGAACGGAATGGGAATCTCGTGGTGATGGAGGGGGAACTTGACCAGTCGTCTCCACCAAGCTCCACCTCAGTAGAGCTCTGGGAACGACATCACCGGTATCAAGATGAGGTCTGCCTAGAGATGTGAAATGATGTGCCAA
Source organism: Symbiodinium kawagutii (assembly GCA_009767595.1). Classification (NCBI taxonomy): domain Eukaryota; class Dinophyceae; order Suessiales; family Symbiodiniaceae; genus Symbiodinium; species Symbiodinium kawagutii. The sequence continues at coordinate 86,794 of VSDK01017940.1, read as the reverse complement.
TGTAAATATATATATATATATATATATTTATTATCATACGCATATGCCTTTATTATGTAGGTTTTTAGCTGTGTCTGTTGAAACATGTACATATATGATATACAGTATATGCACATGTCACATGGTCTGTATTTATACCAAAAAAGCATGTGCAGCCGTTTTTGCCAAATATCCAACACTTCTGAATCTATGCTACAAAATACTGGATGGTTGAAAGAGTTTCTCCAGCTCGCCGTGGTACCCACAAGTCACTGGTGGTTCCCTGTTTAGAATGAGCACAACTACTCGTAGGGATAGTTGTATGACTATCCCCATATGGTCGTTTCTCAAGCCATAGGGAAACCCCCAAAGCTATGGTTGGTTTACTATCAAATGGTTAATGAACTGGATGATTTGGGGGTGCCCCTATTTTGAGAAACCACCATTTTGCAATCATTATGCCTCAAGGACCACAATATGTCAATTCCTTGTTCAACCTGGCTTCACAAATACGAGCTGTATGAACAGGCTCAGAGATGTATCACCAACAACAGAAGCAACAAAAATAGAGAAGCCCTTCTCAACAGCATCTAGCATAGTGCTGGCGTTGGGTTGGTGTCCTCAGCCTGGGAGACTTCTGAAGCTGCAGTTCTGCGTGATGACTGTGATGCTGATCCAGTAGAAGAATTCCCGAGAACTCGCTCAACTTTTTCAGCTGCCGACAGCAGGATGAACCCCGAGTCATACGGAGTGGCTGGAAAGCGTGCTCTGGAGAGATGAGGGAGAGGAACCTCTCTCTCTCACGGTATTGGGATATGGCTATATCCTTAGTAACCAACTGTTAACCAACCGTGCTTATAGGAGTTACTTCAGCTACCTTATAGATCCTTATAGGGTTTATTGCCCTGATTGTATCAGAGGGAACCCCCAACCTGCACATCCAGTGACTCGGGAATCAAACTTCCTGCAGAGCATCACGGCGCTACAAGCGCACACGGCGCAGAAGCACGTTGATTCGATGGAGTGACCATCTTTCAGAGGGCTGCCAAGACCCAGGGGTAGCTCAAGCAGCTTGAGCGAACATGGTTGGCTAAACAACTGCGGCCAAATAACCATCACCTTCGGGTTTCCTGGCATATGAGAGCCTCTTGTTCTGCGGAACCTGTCTCAGACATGACTCATCCCCCGAAAAGGAAACTTCAAGAGCAAATTATAGTTGAGAACGGTGCCTGGAAAAACAATTGTGCTATATGAGAAAACACAACACACCATAGTTGTGAGTACTTGGCATACCAAATGCCTGTCGCTGCTGGGGGATTGACTTCTTACAGCTGAGATAAAGCTACTGTGAAACAGCTTCCAAACAATGTCACTCTGTCAAAACTATATTCACCATACTTCACTACAATAGGCCTATGCCAACTTCACTACTCTTGACGCGGGTCCACTTCTGCCGCGATACTATGTCATTCGGCCACGGTGCATCCATAGAACACGTGTGAACACAGATTGAACATGGGATATCCATGCAGCCATGTGGGCTGAATGTGAGTATGATAGGTTAGTTCATGATACTGAGGTGTGGATGGAAGTCCCAAGTAACCTGTTAATAGTAACACTTTGATGTTGGGGAGTTGTGTGTAAGGATAGTCCCATCATGTCCTATCAAAGGCTATGTTGATGCTGTAGTTGATAGGCGTTCCAATGTCGGCAAACCCTGGGCTCCGGCAGCTGGCAATCACTCAGTGTAGCCGTTCTCACGCAGAAAGGCCTCGGCAATGGAACCAGCCCAGCGCTTTTGCTCAACTGCAATTCTCCTTAAAATCATGTGCTTAATATGCGTACAGTATACATAATATAAGATATACAGCTGCATACATATTACATACATGTTCCATGACTCCCATTGCTTAAAGGTGACAGGACCCCCATGTGGCAATGGCCACCCCGCGCCTCTCCATCTGCAAGCCCGGCATCCCAGTACTTCATCATGCGCCGCGGCGAGAACATGAAGGTACAATCCTCACTGCAGCATGTGCAGCGATGCATGGAAGGTTTTGGCATCCAAGCAACCGACCAACCAAGTACTCAACTCAGAACTTGGATGATAGTCATTCATCTACCCGGACATTCTTGTACACCAACCCCATCCAAAGTTTCATGACGTCGTGCAACCAGCCAGAAGTTCCTAATCCAATACCGCAACATTGCTGGTTACAGTATATTCCCCTACATTCTTGCTTAGATACCCCTATATAAATACACATATTCTCCCGAAAAAATTCGATCTGTTCATGGGACTCCAGCTCTTCACCACCTCCCTGCGCGAGGCTCCCATGCAGCTACCAGAGATTGCGCGCAGATGCGCCAGCCGTGGCGGCCCAGGGAGCTTGGAAACGACCAGAGTCCTACGGCTCTGTTTCAGCGAGTGGACAACTATGGGATGACTCGCAACCAACCATCATACTGCTTGATGGTTCACTAGTGATGGTTGGTAGTTGGCTGGTGGTTCACCAAAGTCCAATGCTGCTTAGCTGGTTAGTGGTTGATAATAGGGGATAACCAACAAGAATAGGGGGTTTATTGACCAGTACTGTATTAGATACCTCTAAACTTAGTGATCGTTCATCATCATCGTCGTCATCATCATCATCAGCCATCATTAACCATATAAATTAATCATCAATTGAGTGGGGTGATTTATGGTTATGAATGGTGACTGCTCCCGTGATGAATGACCAAGTACGTGGTCATGACCGGTGAAGAATAATTAGCTTTCAACCATCACATGTTTTAGGTGATTGAACTCATGATGTACTGTTGATGGCCAATCCGGGTAGTACCGAATATCACCCAGAATCTCCATCAGTGAACATTTTCTTCGGCGACGCACATGATTCTCCGAAGATTTGGAGAGTTGATCAATGGCAAAGAACCAACAAAGTGGTGAAATCAGTTGGCCCCAACCCCGAAGAACAGACCCCAGGGTCTCTGCTAAACCTGCTGGGGCGCCACCCACCTGGGACCCCTGGCCCGCCCCTCCTGGCCCTGGGCAAATGGTCACCTGCCAAGCACACACTGGCGCCACAGTGACTGCCACCATTTCCGTTGCGGGTTGCGGCAAAAGATCGGTGATGCCACCGTCCTGGGTGGTTGTTGCGGTTTCAGATGCTGCTGTAACCAGTGGAGCACCGGCAGAGCCAATGGCTGGTGATTGACCATCATAATTTGAAAACTATGAATAGCATAATGATTGGAGATAGGATGCGCCAACGAGAGGTTATTGAGGTGTTTCGTTCACAAGCTGTTGGGCTTTATTAAGGTGATATGGATGATTATGGATGTAGCATGTTTGGGAAGTTCCACCCATCGCACCAACTGGCGTAGATATTCACCCATCTGGGGAAGATTCGTTCAGAGTGACCATGGATCAAACCAAGCGGGATGATCACCCAGAAGATTTGTTCAGCTGGGTTCGGATTGACCTCTCTGGTGATCTACAACATGACCTGCAGTGCCGATGGTGACGATGGCGACCGTTGCAGCACACCTGAAATCTCAATCCTTTCTTTGGGTGCCACCATCGTTTGGACTTTGCAATCAACCAAGTGATATGGTACAAGCGCAACCTCACACAGATGTGTTTTAGGAAAGGCTGGATGTGGAGGATGTCAGAAAACCCAAACACAGAACAAGCTGGGATACTGTATAGAAGCAGAATGTATATGATAATTGAAATATCGCGAACAAATAGTTTCTCTAAATATGATGAGTACATGTATAGTTTCTCATATATGGAATAAAAGCAAATAAAGGCAAATCTAAGAGAAAAAACGTGATGTTTGGATCCCTGATCGAAACTAAGTTGGCACGTAGGAAGGCGCAAACATATTTGTGTGGAAGAATCGGGGTAGCCCCGAGAAACTCAGAGCAAGATCTGATGCGCAAAGAACGTGGTTGGTCATCCTAATGATGAGCCATCTTAAATCTTACAATAATCTACAGTACGGTGTCTCATCTTATGATCAATCATTGGCCATTGATCATCATTGATCATTTATCATTGATCATTGACAGCTATGATTCATCATCCTTGCGCAAAGCACTGCCGAGGCCCAGGGCCCAAAAAAATCCCCCAGCCATATCCCCACAGCTGGTCACATCTTGGTGACCATTGATCGGCCGCAACACCTGGTACCCCTCAGCTTAGGATATTCCGAAGTCATCAATTTATGCTGGTTAATGATGGATAATCACGATGGTGAGTCCAAATGTTCACAACATGGCGAAGAATTGCTGTGGATGTATCTAGAAATCCAGGCAGCCGCAAATCACCAAAAGGACAGAAAACGTGAAAGAGGCACGCGCGATTTCTGGATCAGGTAGGAAAGCAATCACTGAGGTGCATCCTTTGAACCACTGCAAATAATTAGTGGGTATTGATGAACAATTTGTTTGATTTAGAAAAATCAAGAATCATCAAATCATTGAATCATTCATTCTCCCTGGATATCCCTGGATATCCTCTAAGTGTGCCTCCAAAGTTCCCCCTTCAAGTCATCCTCCGCCTGCCGAGGCGCCCAATGCGGCTCGCCCCTCACCTCCACACCTGGGGGCTCAGTGGCCAGGGTGACGTGTTGAGCCTCCGACCCAAACCTCCCAAGCTCGAGCTCAGCTCCAAAACATGGGTGTTCCCCAGGGTGGGTTTGGCAAATCAGTGGGTTTTCCTGTTAAAATGCTCATCTTGGATCAAATACACCACCCAATCTTTGGAGCACCATCAACTGGTCGATTGTCGAAGCCAATCTGTCGCTGAAACTATTGCGTCGTGGAAACTCATCCCACGGGGGAGGGGATCCGTCCAGGGGCCCTGGCTCCAAAGGCAGGGCTCCTTCGTACGCGAAGGACGAGGACGCTTGGAGGATGCGAAGCAGCTCTTCGTTGGATTCGAAGGTGGAGTAACTCACCTCAGCAGAAAGCAACGATGCTAATCCATCCTGACCTGGGCTTGGAAAATTCCCTACGCATCATGGGGTGTATTGTATGAATTATGTGGAGGGTTCTCAAGTCATAGGGGACCCCGAATCATCTAATATTGACCATATGATAAACCATCCATTTTTGGGGTACCCCGGTACTATTTTGAGAAACAACCATCTGTCCATCTATAATCTATGTATCTACCTGTCAGTATCCTGACAACCGGTGCAAAATTTCCTCTTTCAACCGTATTCATGATGTGGGTCAACATGTTCAGTAAACCATTGGGCAAAAGTCAGCTGGTTGCATTGAACTGAATACTGCAGTTTTTGCTGAGCTAATGCAGGAACCACAAACCCTCACTAATCCGGTATAGCAACCCAGCTCTGCAAGGAAACAAAATGAAACAACCACTATGACTATCCCAAATACCAGCTGCTCTTCGTCTATTGTTCATTGGTTCTTAATGTTGCTGTCCATGCTCACTAGAGTGTCCAACCATGTCAT
>VSDK01017940.1:0-76066 GCA_009767595.1 Symbiodinium kawagutii | reverse complement strand
ACCCCCCCCCCCCCCCCCCCAACCCCCCCCCACCCCACCCCAACCCCCCCCAACCCAACGGAACGCACGCCGCACCAGAGATGAACACGATAGAATTGCAAAATGACTGAATTCTCCAGGACCGTTAGGGGGGGCGTGAGCAAAAACAAGTCAAATCCCGATGGGACGCCGGTGACCAAAAAGTTCTATGTTTTCAGCATTCTCAGGTGTCCTGAGGTCAATATCCATCTCATGGTTGGTGGACCCCGGGTGAGCATCACCTTGAAAGTCATTATCCGACGGCGCCCCAGGCTGCACAATTGCAAAACCAAGTGGCTGGGCCACGGCAACCTTGAAGGTGAGAAACACCAGGCACAACCATAGATTGAAACCATGGATTACTACCGATTACGTTATAGCTTGGGTTTTGAATCTGGAAGGTCATAGACTCAAACGACAGATTAATGCCAAGTATAGCTGGTTTACCATAGATTATCCATGGATGAATCACTAACAATGGTCAAACCACAGATTGAAGCAGTACTATAGCTGGTTGGTGGTTTCAACCCCTATGAAAAAATAGTCAACCAACCAACCAACCAACCATTTGGTAATATTCAGGAAAATGTTTGAAACCACCGAGCAAATAAGCATTGGTAGGATCTATGGAAGAATGCTTTACCATTGCTAACCACTACAATGGTCAACAATGGTTGGCGAAACAATTTGCATTGATTTGAATTTAAACAGTGGTTAGAAATGGTTAATTGGCAAATTAGCAATGGTGTCAGCGGTCGAACTTAATTCACTCGCGAACTTTAGCAATCCTGCGAACTTTGGCAATGTTTTTTACGATTCATAATGATTAAGATTCACAGCGCACGCTGATAAATGGTCAGTATGCGCTTCAAACTAATGATGAATAATGGTTAAATGAGTTTAGAATAGTGGTGAAAATGAAGAAGGAATATCGGGGAATAGGATGAAATGATTGTTAATGACGGTGAGTAACGGCTACTGATGATGAGCAACAATAAAAATATGATTCTGACGTAGTTCTTGAAAAATGATTAATGAGCTTTAAGAAGGGTTGATAACAGCCGAAAATTCGGATCTGAGCGCCTTATGGTGTTCAGTACTAAGGCCTCGTGATGATCTTACAGAAAGCTGACAATGGTTTGCAATGACATCGGCAACAATTTATAACTGCAGTAATTAATGGTGATAATAAATGATTAATATAGTAATGATGATTTGCAAGGATGATGATTTGCTGACAAGGCCATATTACTTTGGGTGGTGGCGGTGGTGTTTGGGAATGATCGATCAGATATCAGAAAAATCACGAGAAATTGCCGGCACTGTTTGATGCCAACCTCGCTTGATGTAACCAACAACGCGGCAAAACAAATATAATATGATATATGCATATAGCGTGTATATATATATATTCATTTATTTACTCTTATATTTATATCATATATATATATATGAAATATATATAATATATAATATATATATATATGTACAATATATATATATATACTTTATTTACGCATGGTCACCAACAACCACTGGTCTGCGCTGAAGTCCAATGCCATGGTGTTTCTCAAGTCATGGGGAACACCCAATGATCAACCATTGCATTCACCATCTATTTATAGTAGATGGGTACTGTAATTGACCAAGGTTAAAGTGGTAATCATCCTTTTTTCGATGATCCTTTTTGAATCATTGTAGGACATGAACCATCCAGAACTTTGGGGTCACCTAAGTATTTTGAGAAAACACCACATGATGGCCGGGGGATGGCCCTGGCACGAACAAATAAATAAACTATATAATCAGAAGAAGCATCTGCATCCTTTGGCTCATGTGTGATTGCCGGGTTGGAATAGCGTAGCTGAAGCTATGATCGATCATATCGATCCTAGTGCGAATTGTGTACGACCAAGAGATATCAATCAAGGGACAAACATTGCCATGAATTGGTACCAAAAGCGAAGAAAAACAAAGGAAAAGCGCCAACAAAGGGATCATTATCATCTGGTGACTTTGCGAAATCAGTATGGAGGTGTCCATCCAAGTAAAATCTCGCAATTATCAAGACCCTCAACGCACGACAGGGCGCTTTCACCAACAGAACTCGAATCGATTTCCAAGATTTGGACTTCGAGCACTGAGTAGCTACGTATATAAAGTCATCATCAAGTAGATAGAATATGCGAAAATCTAAATGAGCATCAACACTCTTGGAAACATGACAATGATCTTTACAAGCTCCCTTCCAAAGATGGTGGAGCTGACAGCCACAACCCTCCCAAAGCTCAACCACCGTGCCTTGGAGTTGTTTGCAAAGATCAACCACATGGCCAAGCCAATGAAACCCACACCCTGACAAATCTGCGCGATCTCAGTGGCGCGCGGAAAGCGCGGAAAGCGGAGAGTCGGTCGGTGACCCTTTGGGGAAGTGGTGACCCTTCTGGAGGTCGAGCGAGGTCAGAAAACGAGATGTGGTCCCATCCCAAGCTCTTTGGTACATGGATGGACTCCTAGCAGTTGTTATCGCAAAGTCCCTCCTGGCAAGGTGAAGTTCTTTGATTAAAATCATTCAGTCCCTTCATCTCCCAAGGCCACAGTTCCCTTTTGGCATCAGAAAGGTCAGTGATTACAGGCCTTACCTTCATCCCTACTTGTGGGATTCTGAAAAAGTTCTACGACAAAACCAGGGCCTACAGGGGCACAAAACTTTGGCTCACAAAAATTGCATCAACCGGAAAAAAAAAAAAAAACAAAAAAAACTACAAGCGCCTGAATGAATTGTCAAGCTGTGACTTTGTTCGCTGCCCCATCTTGGACTTTACCCATGTGATTATGAATCTGTGTACTATAACGTAAATGTGTAAATGTAACTGGAAACATCATGTGTGCAATGTATATGATGTAAAATGGATGCGTGTACAATTTGATTTTTCTGTTCATCTATATAGTCATTGTTCTTTTTTGTATGCACCTACGCTGGTTAAAATATGTATCTGCATGCTAAAAGATGATAAGAAACCCAATTACTATTAATGGAGTTGATGGTGGTGACTAAACCCTCACTAGGCCCTTATCGTTGGAGGCTACACCGTCCGAGTCCCCATATATGTAATCCTATAACCATAAATGCATCCACCACCCAGCCACATCCGCTGCAACCAAGAGGGCATTGTGCGCATCGTTCAAGTCCACCTGTGAAAAATTTTGAGGCCAAGGGGAGGTATGACGAAGGTGAGGATGAGAGTATGCCTGTCATGTGTGAAGATGATGGATGCGGATGATGAGGGATGATAGGGTGATGCTCCACGATTATGCATGGCAATGTATGGACGCAGAATGATGATGATGATGATGATGATGATGATGATGATGATGATGATGATGATGAGGATGATTAAAATGATGAGGATGAGGACGAGGTTGGCGATGGTAATGGTGATGGTGATGATGATGATGATGATGATGAGGAGGAGGAGGAGGAGAAGAAGCATGATGAGGATGATGAAAATGATGAGGATGAGGACGAGGTTGGCGATGGTAATGGTGATGGTGATGATGGTGAATTGTCGGATGAGAGTATGACCGAAGGGCCAAGGAAGGACCGGAGAAGGTCCTATGGAGATCGGAGATCGAACCCATGAACACTACTAGGCGTGGATGACGAAGGGGGGGTTCAAGTGATGACCAGCTAGGACTGGCGTGGTCCATTCAGGTGCATTCCAGCTCAGGCTCTCCATTCTTCACAAGTTCTCTCGGCTTTGGTGTCCAAAGATTTCGTTTGGCAGCCCAAACCGATAGACCCAGCCTTGTCTGATGTGCAGATTTCATTTGCTCCGATTCCATCTTGCAAACGACGCATGTGTCCAACCACATCGTGGATGGTGGACAACGCCTGGCCAAGGACGCAACTTGGAGGATAAGGCCAGCTGATGCTGAGCCGCGGCCAAAGACTGTTGTGTTGCTTAGACTGGCTGCTTCAGGGGCACATCAACCCTGCTCAGGCCGGACTCACCATTCACGAACCGCGGCATGATTGGCAACATGAATGGGGGGAACCATGTGAAGTTTCCAAACTACCCATCATCCTTTGTGTTGACTGTTCTCACGAAAGCATTTCTAAATATGGCGATAAGTTGAATCTGAAAAATCATGACTGAAAAGGATCAAAACATTAGGATATTCTCAGATATTCTCAGGCAGTGCCATTCGCAAAGGTCCGTTGTGTGTGTGTGTGTGTATGGGTGTGGGTGGGGGGTGTGGGGTGGAATCTGTCTCTCTCTCTCTCTCTCTCTCTCTGTCTCTTTTTCAGCCATTAGGAAAAGTTGATGGTCTTTTCACTGTATATGATCCTTTGAGCCTGTCCAGCCTGTCCATGGGTCATTGGGCATCAAAAAATCTCATCACTGCCATGGCTGGGAACTGGGGCCATGCTGAGCTCCCTGGTGCCTCAGAGAGCCGATCTTGTTCAATTGCAACCGCATCCATGGTGCCTCGAGACTCTCGGGGCGATGAGTCGCTGGAGTCCACCCAGCGGCTAGGCATGCTTTTGGTCAGTCACACATACAAATATATATTTATCTATATATATAGATATAGATATAGATATAGAAATAGATATAGATATTGATATAGATATAGATATAGATATTGATATTGATATAGATATCGATATAGATATAGATATAGATATAAATATAGATATAGATAGATAGATAGATAGATAAATAGATAGATAGATACATAGATAGATAGATAGATAGATACATAGATAGATAGATAGATAGATACATAGATAGATAGATAGATAGATAGATAGATAGATACAGTAGATATACCGATAGATAGATAGATAGATAGATAGATAGATAGATAGATAGATAGATAGATAGATAGATAGATAGATAGATAGATAGATAGATAGATAGATATTTTTTTATGTATAGACATGTACATGTGACAATTACAACAAATTGATATGTGAATCTATTTGCCCTGGTATCTATTCGACTAATACCAGTCTATCTTGACGGGGAACAAAGAATTGTTGAAGGGAAACTCGCGCATTCTTCATCAGCTTCTCACTACACATCATATCCTTGCCCTGAACAGCACGAGTATTCCGGCCATGGTAGTACCTGTGCATGTGCAGTTTTGGGGATTGGTTTAGCATTGTAGGCTTTGGTGGGTTCAAGCGTCGGCAGCTGAAGGCATCAAGAGGCAGTGACATCCGGGGAATCGGGAGCCAATTCATTGAAGTTTTGGCTGTTTTGTTGGTCCATGAATTCCCGTTCTCGTTTCAACGAAACTGAGGGGGAACGAATCATTTTCAGACCTGAAACTGGAGATCCGAAACTTCACACCTGAAATTGTTGGATCCAATGATCTGCAAATCCCATGGACCAAAGAGGACCCCAGGTGAGATGACCAACTTGCAATCCGTTCCACCAAAGGGCGAGATCATGTGGCTGCGGGTCAAAACCTTGTACCCCTGGTTCCCCTGTCATTAACCATTGTTTTCCCTATCATTGTTGGTCATTATCCCCAATGAAATTGGTTGATTGATATTGACCCAACTCGCCATGTAGAAAATCATGTTGTGCTCTGAGGTCCCTGCACACCTTGGCTCAGTGAAGCTTCTGAGACCCCGCACCAGTTCCGACTCAAGGCGTTTGCAATTTCAGGACGCACGGTGCTTACGCTTGAAATGGCTACGGCTCTCAACTTCAGCACCAGGCCCAAAAGGTGGGATCCTGGAAAATCTCACCCTTCTGCCAGGAGGAAACCAGAAGTGCGAACCTATGTCAGTGATTATCGAACATGTGAAAAAAAACTAACATGTGAAAAAAACAAAGGTGTTTTTTAACATGCAAAGACTGATTATCGATGATACAAAGGTTCATTTTTGAGAACCATATGCCATCAGTCAGTTGTGCCAACAAATCCATCAGTTTGTATACATAAAGTGACTATGAGATGCACCTCATACATAGGGAGCATAGGCTTTGAGAATCGCTGAAGTGATAGTTCACCACTAGCACCGGGGATTGCTGGCCACCCAATGTGTCTGACAACATCGGAAAGAACCTTCAGTGGATGAATATCTGAAGCTCCAAAAGCGATAACAGTACTCAGTGATAAGGCTTTGGGTCAAAATCCTGTACCCCTGGTTCCCCCATCATTATTCATTCTTTTCCCTGTAGTTTTGTGGGTGAACTTATCCACCAGCATTGATGATAAATATTGACCCCGAAATTCACTGCTGAAACTCAGAGAACTCAGAGATTTCTCATTGAATGATTCATCGACTCAGTGAAGCTGCTCCCATCAGCGCGCGCGTGTCTGAAACAGGGCCCCCAGCCCCAGCGATTTCGACCGGCTGCGGCCGCAGCTCGCCTGCACCCCGATGCCCAACGAAAATGCTGGAACCTGATGCAAAAATGGTGGTTTCTTCAGATTGTGGTACCCCTAAATGATCTAATATGAGCAAATTATAGTAATAAAATAAGCAGTTTTGGGGTCCCCAAAGCTTCGAGAACTACCAAGTAGGTAACTATACATCTCTGCAGGTGTGGATAGACATTTACATGTAGATAAATAAATATTTACATAGAGTGCTGAACCAGTGAGAACGCCCGTTGTTGAACTGTGATGCCAAGTCGGGTCATATGCACTTGTCTAACAAGATTAATCATTGCAGGTGTGAAATGTACCACGTCAGCAAGATATGAATTTGAAAATTTTCGCGCTCAGCCAACTTCAAGATCCCCCTCTGAAAGAAGCTGGCACCAAAGGTGATACCCATAGCAGCCAAACCATCAGTCAAACCACCAGCACTTATCACCTTCTCAGACATGTGAAGCAACACATAGCACTCCAACTGATTTACTGTACATGAATGGATCAGGGAATACCAAAAATGCTTGGTTTACAAAAGAGTCTGAAAGATTGAAGCCAAGTGAAAAAGACGACAAATATTTGGCAGTGGGTCAAAACCCTGTACCCCTGGTTCCCCATCATAAACCATTGTTTTCCCTATAGTTTGTTGGTTATTATCCCCTATTATTGGTTGGTTAATATTGACCCATAGCCATTTCAGCATGCTACCGGAGAGGTAACTCGCCATCACGACGGATCCCAGTCCCGCCTGCTGGAGCGACGAGAGGCCATGGTCGCAGAGATGTTCATCGACAATCGAACTATGTCATGCCGTATATACAGATGGTGGTTTCTCAAAATAGAGAGACCCAAGAATGGTTGGTTTATTATTGGAAATGATTATTAATGGATGATTGGGGGGTCCCCTATTTTTTGAGAAACACCCATATGTAAATACATCTATGTGCAGCTCTGTTGCTGCCAAAAAATCATCTACAATGCGTATCTGCATTAGCATTTGTGTTTGAATTTGTGATTGCATTTTAATAGTACGTATTGCCTGTAAAACATTTGCTAGGAACAATTACAATACATTTTACCCAGAAACTACTTAGCTTCTTAGCAACAAGCACGTGCTGCCTGCACCTAGACCAGGCGTAAGTTGATGATTTGAATGTACAGACTTGGAATGACGCATTTCGGTGGCCCCCAGGTTTTTCTACTTGCAAAGCAAATTGGATTCCAGGCAATGAAGGCTGTGCATTTCGAAATCCGGCACTGTGGGCCCTGTCGCTGTGGTATTTGGGCCAGTCCGTAGCCGCCATCGCATCCGTGAATGAAACTGCACCGTGCTGGGCACAGTTTCCAACCTATGTTGAAACTATGCCAACAACCATGTAGAAATCACACGACATCATTTAGGCTATGCAACTTAGATGATTTGAACCTTGATTGACTAATACCAGGCGCCGTTCCACTTTCTGGGCAAAAAGTGCTGCAATCCGGCAACCAAATCTGTGGGAAGGGATTGATTGCATGAACGAGATGTTTTTTAAAGTATGCAAAAAGAACAGGATGCAGTGTGTCTGCTATCCCACCTGCAAGGGACCAATTAACAGATTGCGTGTACTTCCTTTCTATGGACGTTTCCAAAATTTGGTCCCGGAACAGGCCACTATAGGTCCAGGCGCTGATGAAATGCACTGCACTGATTTCAGTGCTTGATTTCCTTAATGCAAATCCCAAGCGTTGTTGGTTACGTTTGCATGATTCCCCTTCCTGTGATGAACTCCATGATAAACCCTCATTGGGTAGGGTTATCCCCATCCTTGGACCATATTCTTAGCCCACGTGTATCGCTTGGCTCAAAAGACCTCATTCTGCTCAGAAGGGAGATCCATATCAACAGGGAGGATATGGATCAGTAACCATCGTCATCATCCATCATTCCCCCGGGTTCCCCCATCATTAACCATTCTTTTCCCTATTATTGTTGGTGAGTATCCCCGATTCGTTGGTTGGATTAATATTGACCCATAGCCAAATCATCCTCCTTAGGTCAATCATCTCCGTGATTGTCCCCCATTAGTTGGTTAATCCTTGGGTCAAAATAAGTGGATCACTACCCATCATTCCCCAAGGATTGACCATCATTACCCATCATGAACCGAGTCATTACCCCTGATTTTCATCATCAACCATCATGATCACCATCATGAACCATCATTATCCTTACCCCTTATTCATATCATTTCATCCATTGATCACCACCAAGGGATCATCCTTAAACGAGAACCACCAAGGGTAGCAACGCAACGCAACCGCGTAGCTCCGCTGCACCCGCCCCGGCCGTGCCTCTTGGCGCGCTCCTGCTCCGCGCGGCTCTGCGCTCGACCCTCCACCGACTTCTCGGTGATGGGCCGCCGCGCCTCCGCAGGGTCACCAAGCGACCAAGCCATGGGAACCAATGGGGTTACCGCTTGGGCTTCTGACCAATGGTTACGACATGGGGTATAACTTGCTGGTTATGACATCTTATGATCAGAAGTAAACTGGTTACTACCTACGGTAGGGGATCATAACCAGCAAGTATACTTTACTTGTTTAGAGATCATGTAAGCTGATTGCAAATGAATCTCAGTTCATGGTCCAATGGTGTTCAACTGTGTCAGCATTCTTTCCGCTCTGAGTTGATGATCAACAATGGTCATCAATGGTGATCAACAGATCAATGATCAACTGATGACCGTATAATGCAATTATTGTGATTGTTGATACTCGAACCACCATGATCAGTTGATTCTCAGTGGATGATTTCGCCATGCATTTCTCCGGATTGTATGGGTGATCAGTTGATGATCCACCCATATCTGATGACCACTGACAATGCTGGAGAACCGTCAACACCAGCCCAATCGACGTGATTCTGTGCAAGGTGCGAACTCAACAGTGGAGACGCCTTCAGCACCGACCAACAGCGACACTACAGAGACACCCATGGTCCCATTGCGCAACGGCGAAGGATTGAGTTGTACCACCCCAAGAAGTCACTCCCTGTTCTCCATCCACTGGCCTGACATCGACCACGTGACTTTGGAAAGGGGATTACACAAGCTGAATGAAGCCTGGTCCCAAGTTGATCCATTTGAAAGAGGGCTGACCTCGATCAACTACCCAGAGACAACCACCTAGTCTTCAAAAATCAGAATCAACAACCAGAAACAACTACCAGAAATTCTCCCCTAGTATCATCTATGAACCATGGCAACCCATATGCTCAAAAGTCAGGATCTATTCGACACCCGCTTCACCTGCGCAACGATGACGACTCACGGCACCTGTTGGCTGATTTCAAGCTCCTTAAAGGCCTGGCTATCCAGCTGGTGTTAGAAAATGACAGGCAAATATGGTGGAAACTCTCAAGTCAGTTTGGGGACCCCCCCAGATATCATCCAATTTGTTGACAAATCTTAAGAATAAACCAACCATTTTGGGGTCCCCAATATTGAGAAACACTTATATGAGAAAACTGCATCACTGCACCCGAAAAACATGTCGAAACATTGGGATTCTCACAACTTGACCATGCTGGCACTAGTATCGAGACCTACTGCCAACCACACCAGAATCAGAGTTTAGTCTGCTCTGGTGGGGGTCAACTTGCCATGCCAAATGGTCATTACGCAAGATCCTCACAGCCTGAGAGGTGCTAAACCCTTTCAGCAACCCATTTTTGAAGCGATTCAGGAAATCCTCACAGTTTCTGGAAGAATCATTGGCAGAAGAAAATGATTCCATCACCCCATGATGGAACCCATCTATTGACCACTGTGCGGAATTGCATCCCTGCCACCCCGCGAACTTCAACAACAAGCAAGCGAGGCTGAAGAGGCATAGTTGGCACGACCAATGTGCATGTTTCGGCAATTGTCCACCTTTGTGCGGATCAAAGCCCAAGCAAACAATGTTTTTAAGGGGATTTCAAAAAACACCTCGAGTATCGTCAAGTCTAAAAACCGCTTTTGTGACCTTCACTTTTCGATCCTTTGAAGTCCACAAACTAGCTGGCTTGCAGTGACAGTGACAGGAACTCAGGCTCCATTTGCCTTGAATCAAATATCTTGGTGATGTTTGGCCATCATGTGCGAAACTATCTTGCGTGCACCTTCCAGCTGAGAGTGCTTCAAGCGATCCCCACTCTTTCTGACTGCTTGCTTGCTGTTAATTAGTTTAATTGCATGTGCATGTGTATATATATATATATATATTTATTTATTTATTGTTGATTTATTTATTTATGTATTTATTCATTTATGTATTTATTTATTTATGTATTTATTTATATTTATATTTATATCACAGACAAATGACGTGTATATATATATATACACGTAAATATAGATATACATGTGTGTGTGTGAAGAGGGCTAGATTACTTTATAATACGCAAATATGTACATATGTGTATATATGTAGAAATATATCTAAATATATGTGTATATACCTATCTATATATATATATATTGAAACAAAGAAACAAAAAATAAATAAATAAGCAAAAAATAAAATGTATATATATATATATAAATGTATGTATATATGGATAAATAATTGTAAATATATATATATTTATAGTTATCTATTTACCTAGTCTTCATTTATCTATCTATTTGTCTGTTTATGTATTGATTTATTTATTTATCTATTGATTCATCAATTCATTTACTTGTTTATGTATTTATTCATCTAGTTATGTGTCTGATTACTTATATTTATCTATGATTCTAAACATGCACATATATGTATATCTATGTATACTTATATACTTATTAATACATATTATGTTTGTGTATGCCTGTGTGCGCATCTGAGTGACAAAATATCGACCTCCAAATGGCTTACAAATGCTTAAAAGATTGGCATCTGCATGTCAGCACAGCATAATTCAACACCCACTGACCCAACAATGTGAACAAGAGGATGATGGAATATCAGATGAGAGGCACCCATTGAATGAACTCTCTGTGAGTAAAGAAACTGGATGGTCATCAACTTCGGATTGCCACAGCTGCCACCATTTGAACAAACCAACGACTGGGTATCGCACCAGGCAGGACACGAACTGCTGAGCGCATTGCTTCTCGTGTTGCCTCAGCAATGACCATTCATCAAGAAAGGGCAAAGCTATTGCTGATGGCTTTGAGCACAAAAAAATGTGTTAAATGTCTAGCATCTCCAGCATCTACGCATTACGCCCGCACCAAACTTGGCTGTGTGGGCTATAGGTCAGCAAAAAACCTGAAGACCTTTCAAGGTGTGACATCAATGTGGAGCTTGATGAAAGCAGTGCTTTCGCCTGGGAAGCTCCTAGTAGTTTTTTTAGAAAAATGGCGGTCCTTTGCTGAACGAACATGGCATTGCAAAGCTGCCCCCTGGTATTTTAAGTCAACTACGAAGTGCAACTTTTCTAGCAAATCGTCTTGGCTCACTGCAAGGCGCATCGTGCATATCGTGCTGTTTTCGTTTTCAGGGTTCGGCAACCAGGAAATGACTTTAGATGCTAGAAGTTCACCAATACAATCTTCTCTTTGAAGTCTACATTGTTTCCAGGAATACCTCCAACAATAATCACGATCCCAACATCAGTGTTCTTTCTACAAGATGGTGGTTGTTATTGTTGGTCATGAACAACAACATGGGTGTTTCTCAAGTCATAGGGTTACCCCCAGATCATCCAATATAAATCATCAATAGCAATAAACCTTCGAATTTATAGCAATAAACCCATCATTTTATAGCCATAAACCCACCATTTTGGGGGGTTCCCAAACTGGCTTATCGAGCCACCTCCACGTGACTCCCCTTCGGATGTCCCTTGCTTGGCACCTCCAATAATCTTCCTTGGCGCTCTCATGCCGCCGATGAACTGCAGCCTTCAGCTGTGTCCTGGCTGCAGCGCCTTCAGATGTTTCAATGTGCGGCTGAAGTCGTTATCACAAATTGTTTGATCGTGGTTCAGTAATGCACGATCAACTATGGATAATTACAATCAATTGATGATGGTAATAACTAAGGTTGATCAACTATGGATCAACTATGGATTGATAATGGTCAACTATGGTTGATAATGGTTGATAATGGTCAGATAATGGTTAACAATGGTTGATCATTGGTATTTGATAATGGTCAACTATGGTTGATAATGGTTGATAATGGTTGGCTATGGATAATTACAATCAAAGGTACAATCTACGACAATCATATGCATATATTCTGTCTGTGTGTTTGTCCATGTATCCATATACGATGTATATTCTGCGAAAGCTATCGGATAACACGAATGTATGAAGAATCGCAAAAGAAAACATCATGGCCTTTCTTCGAGCGCATGGCAACGGCACTGATCGGAAAACTGTTATGTGTTGCTGAATGCCCGCAGAGTAGATCAGCGTAGATCAGAGTAGATCAGCATAGATCAGCATAGATGAGCGTATCATCTGATATCGTATGATCTGAAATGCATTCTGTTTGACGTGAAGCTCCAAACCACCCCTGCAGCGAGGCCGCCCGGGCCTTTTCTGCTGGACTTTCTGGTCAATCTGCTGATTCACCTGCACCGCGACATGCCGGTGCGGCTTCCCCCAAGGTAAGTGCAACATTCTAGATGGCGTTATCCATAGAATTGATAGCTAATGATAGCGCTAATTGTTCCGACACCTAGTAGCTAATCTATGCTATAGAAAGCTGAAATAGAGCTAAGTGTTCTTACACCTAGTTTATGATCTTTATAGCCGATTCATGCTGATTCTTGATTGCAATTTCTCAATCAAGTTGATTACAAGTCTCTATTTATGAGTGGCCATGTGGCTGTTGAATGCTGTTGCATGCTGTTGAATGCCGATTGCTGTCCTGAAATGAATCCCCCAACGATGCCACAAGCACCTGGCAGCCACGACTCAACAGGCCGCTCCCATGGCCACCGCTTGCCTCGTTGATCTCCTCCTGCCAGGCGTTCACCAACTCATCGGCCTCAGAGATCAATATCTTGACATCAAAAAACATATTAGAAAAAATATTAGAAAAACATATTAAAATATTAGAAAACATATTATATAAAGATATATTTTGGAAGGAGAGATAAAAATCAGAAAACTTCTAAAACATAGATTAATATAGTTTGTGAATGATTGCAATATATAGAGTACCATCCGCTAATATACTTGGAACTCCATAGTATATATATATACATATATATATATACATATATATATATATATACATATATATATATATATAGTGTAACATCAAATAGCGCCTCTTAAATAGGACCACAAATGGAGTGTAACAGATCCAATGGAGTCCCAATCATGGAGATGGACCTACATCTTGTTAGCGCGCGCGTGTCTCAAATCATACACGTGTTGAGCATTCAGATCTGCAAAGGTTCTGGTAAATTGGACATGGACATGTCAGGATTCAGCATAGTTCAAGAAAATTGAATGTTGGAGTATTGTCAGCAATGCCATGATGTTGCAATCAACAAAGACGGTACGGTGAAACACCAACAAAAACATCTGGGTAATGCCTTGCAATTCCTTCAAGCCTCATGGGGTTATGCTAATGGAATTTGCTAATGTTTCAGCATCAATGCTTCATGATTGGGCGATGTTCCTTTTAACTTTTAACATTGACCGCTGTGGATAAGTGACTGTAGCATTGAATGGATCATGGTGACTATGATTGTTCATAGCCAGAGGAGAAACGAACAGTGATAGGGAGAAAGTTCCAAGTGACAAACCAGGACTCTTTGCGGATCCAACCATGGTCATTTATATATAGCGGCGCAAGATCCGGTGGTGTTTGATTTTGAGACAAATTGGTGGCAAGTGAGTGTTGACTCGCAGCCATGTACTTGATACAAGGTCCATGGCCAGGTCATTGCTTCACAAATTCCTTCTGTCTCGCCAGTTGACAGAGCTTACCACAACCGACAAACAGATCACCTGATGATTGCCCATCCTTGACCAACCACAACCAAAACACAACCAAACGCACGAATAGAGCCACCACAACCACCCCCAGAACGGCGACAACTAGATCGTTCTCATTCAACATATCAACCAACTGCTGAATACAAAAGCACTTCGGGGCACTTCCAACTGTTGATTCTCCATGGTTCCTACATAGCCTTTGTTCGGCAGTGACCTTGGGTGACCATCCCAACAGTTGGGAGCCGTGACGCCATGCTACTGCTGACTCCAAAACTTGAAGCCATGCGGCGTTGGGTACACTGACGATTCAACATCTTTCAACAAATCGATGACTTCCATGATGTTGGTAGCAGATTCATTGTTTGTACCATGACTTCAACTTGCAGGGGATGCTTGGAAACCTGGTCTTGAAAACGCAGAGTCCTTCCAGGTTTCTCTGTTATTGGTCAAGGCTTTTCACTTATATATTTCACCAGCTTTTTTGCGATGAACAAGTTTCTCACAGAGTTGCTGAAAGTATCCTTAACACTCGATATAAACCATTTACAGCTCTTTAATAGTAATAAACCATGCATAACTTGGGGGTTTCCTACTTTGAAACACCAAGAAATATACCTAGCCATACCTGGCCATACCTAGCTACATGAAGCCCTTTTCCTTGGCAGCTCCCACCTTGCCCATCAGCGTCTTGAAGAGGTTCTCCCGAACATCCTCGCGCAGATCGGTTGGTGGACTTGACAGGAAGGAATTCATAGTTAATGATTGATGCTTAGGAGTTTCATCCTGAAAAGGAAGTGCAAAATGGATCTCATGCCCAAGTCAAAGAACTCAACGACCCACCAAGCATCCCATGGAGAAACTCTTGGAGACATCTGCCTTGGTCGTTTCAACAGGTACCAGCTGGGTGACCCGCGTCCTGTTGAAGCTGCTTGAAGAATGCTGCATAAGCCTCCAGGTATTCCTGCTCCACCTGGCGGTGATGTGGATCCACGATGATAGGTCCCTATGTTTAAGAGTGGTTAAATCATAGCTAGTGGTTAATGGCTCAATGGCAAGTGAAATCTTGGCTTTAAATAATAGCTAGTGGGTTCCCTATGTTAGTCAAGAGTTCATAATGAGGAAATGTAAGTTCACTAATGGTGAATGGCCAATTCGAAGTTGATTCACAGTTGAATTCTTTGTGAATTTTGGTTCATAGCGGTTGATAAGTAAGTATATGGACAAATGGATCTCCCATTAGCAGTTGTAGCCCATAGGAAATGGGCACGAAGTGTAAGGGATGGTTGACTAATCTTTGCAATGGCTCACAACGGCAGATGGTGAAATGTCAGGTTTGATGGTTGATGGCTTACGATTGCCAACATCAACTGTCTAGATTTTTTCCCCGCCAACAAGGGCTGACCTACAAAGGTTCATTCCATCCTATTGGCAGATCAATTGCAGATAACCATGCTGTGGATGCGAAGGATCCTCAGAATGACTCCAAGCCTTAAGGACAATTGCGTAAACTTTCGTTACTGATTGCTGGTGGCTATGACTGAATAGGTAGCGAAAATTTAAGTTCCCATCACTGCCGTTACTCTCCTTGCTTGAACCAGTACCTTTTCAATATAGTTTCATATTCAAAAAAAAGAACGCAAACTGCTGCTGAATTTCTATAGCAAAGACCAGGCAGATCCAACAATCAGGGCACCTTTCCAGCGACGGCATCCAGCTTTCCCATTTCCTCCGCACAGCTGCGAATCACCACCGTGGCCTCCAGCAAGTTGAGGCGCCCAGAACTGCTTGTGGGAACCGCCAAATTGGAGGGTGAGATTCGACTTATATCAACAAGGGATCGGGAGAAGGGAACAAGCAGGGAAGAACCAGTGAATCAAAAATTGGGATCGGCCATCACTTTTCCAACCAACAGTTCTATTTCTCAGCGTTCTGATGTTAGGGAATCCCATGGCTTTATTCAGAGAATCCCTTCGGAGAGCCACGCTTCCACCCGTGAATGCAATGTTGGCTGGAAGCTCCTGCCCTTTTTTCAGCCACACACATCCATAGAATTCGACGGGGTAGTTTGCCAGAGTGTACAGGGGTCTAAACCTACCGGTGCGCCTTCCAAAAAAGCGTTCGGATGCTCACTGCTGACTCCCGTCACCGATCTGCCTATATCAGTTTTTGGGTGATCACTTACAAACAAAAAAAAATAAAAAACAGACTGTTATTTCCCAACTAGTCATTGTTGGATGTTGAACTAGTCATTGTTGGGTGTTCAACTAGTCATTGGTGGGTGTTCAACTAGTCATTGTCGGATGTTCAACTAGCCATTTGGTGGTTTCTCGAAATAGGGGTACCCCTAGATCATCCAGTATGAACCATTTATGGCAATAAACCAACCATTTTGGGGCTCCCTATTCTTTTTTCCAACATTCATTTTGTTGGCTGGTTACTTTTGACCCATCGCCAACTGTCCCCAGTGGTTGAATCATTCCATTCCGACCCGCCTGGGCATCTCCCCGAGCACTGCAGCGGCGAATGGCATCCTGGCCCTTCAACCACAATTCGTACCTGGCAAAGCCAAGTTTTTGGATGTTGCTTCTTGGTTGGAAAAAATATCAACCAGTGGATTATAATGGTTCAAAATGGTTCATAACAGGGAAATATCAATTAGTCATGGTTTAAAAAACTTATCAATAATGGTTGATAATGAGGATAATAAGCAACAATACTGAGGGATATACAACCCATATGGTGGTTTCTTAATATTGGGAACCCTAAAGTTCTGGTTGGTTTAGTGCTCTCAATGATTATTATTGGATGACCCAGGGGGTTCCCTATTTTGAGAAAAAACAGATGGCAGTGAATCAGATTTGGAGGGCAATCAAGATTCCATGGGAAATGCAAATTGTTCGAATGCCAATCACCTCAAAGACTGGGAATACCTACCACCTTGATGATTGAATGTAAGCAACAAACCACTGTCATATCAGCTGGTGCGCTAACATGCCATAACTTAATCTTACAGCAGTAACGATGCCATCTCATCAGCAGGCCGTCACAAGTTGAAAAATTTTTAGACCAACGCCAGATGGCGGCTTCAGATGGCGGCTTCATTGCTGGTGTGTTTAGCGTTGTCCAAAATGCCCAAAGCCCATGTTCACTCAGCCATTCTGGGGTCAACTTTTGGACGCCCATGTCGGTGAAAATCCCCTGGGTCAGTCCACAAACCTTCGAGGCTTGGTAGCATCCCAACCCAGCCTGTTCTTGTGCAAAAGGTGTAAACCTCACCAACCCAGCTCGCCAACAAAGGAAAGCAACTTGGACTGAACCAGTCGTTGAACCGAAGGGTAACCGAACTCAAACCCGTGGGATAAATGAAAGGATGGGATTGCTGCAATGGATGAATAAACTTAAACCCAAGTGGTACAGCTGGTCTTATCCATCAACAGGAGCTTGACTATGAGCCCCCGCAATTCACCGCTGTTGATAATCATGAATTGGCGCTAGCGAACCCAACATCCAACAGAAACCCAGTAATTGGCTGCTTTCTTTCCATTGTAACAGTCATGAATCAGCATTAACCATCACTACGGTGGTTTTCTGTTACTATGATCTCCTGTTGCGAACCATCATGAATTGGCTATCATTTATGGGCTATCATTTATGAACACTGTTTGTAACCAACCCGAACCGTTATCAACCATGAGTATAGTGTGCCCAAAAATTAGCCACTAATAGCCAATAGTTAACCATCATTCAAAGCACTTGTAATACCTAGACACTTTAACCATGATTGAACGTAGTGAACCAATTTGTTCAGTCAATGATGGTTAATATGATTAGATTCACTACATCCACCATGTCTGTGAGTTCACTAACTATCATGGCTATTAACCATGGTTTAAAGTGAAAAAACAACATTTTATTCACTAACCATGGCTCACCAGTATCAACTATCATCGACCATTATTTACCGCTCAAATCCGCTCAACATTGTTCTCGCTTAACCATGGCTCACGATTCATCAACCCTTCGCCACGGCTTCGCCACCACCAAAGCAACGCTGGGAGCCCCACGGCAGAAGCTGTCGGAGGCATCCACGTCCTCATCCTGGCCCACTGCAGTGGTTAATGGAAGGCCATGACGATGGCTATAGAGTCATTAATGGCAATGGCTAATACGAATGGCTATAGTGGTTGCTAGAACATGGATGATTGAATTGTTATGTCAACAAGTAGTTGATTTGTAGTCATTGATGGCTAAAACGGCTATAATGGTTGATGTTGTAGTCATTAATAATGGCTATTTGAATCTTGATAGCTAGTGGGAACTGGTAGTATTGGTTCTGTAAGGGCTATCTGATGGCTATTTCATCTCTATTTGAAAACTATTTGATGACTAGTGGATGGCTATACATATATCTAATGACTATCTGACGGTTCTTTGATCTCTATTTCATCGCTATTTGATGTCTATTCAAGTTAAGGATATTATTCAACAGTTACCGAGGGAGTGACCAGCTCAACAGTTGCTGATCAGCAAATCTTGGGGGAATGTGTACATGGATCTCCCATCAGACGTGATTTCACGCTGTTGAATCCTTCATCAGCATCATCCGCTACATTTTGGGTAGGCCCCCTGAGAGTAACCAATGAAACCAGTGTTTTCATGACTTTGGTGGTAGTGGGTCAAAACGACACCTGTATCGCTGGCCCTGGTGCGTATGTTCTAAATAGAAGGGCTACGCTGGGAAGTGAAGTCCAGTTTGGAGAGATATGCGGCGACCAACCTCCACTTCATACTGAAAGATTTGGAACCCATGGGATTCTATATGGGACAATATCGGTTCTTGATTGGCTATTGCAGTCTTCCAGTGATGCTACAAGTGATTTCTGCTTACTTAGCACAAGCAGATGAATGAACAGAATGCTACCATCAAGCATGAACGCTTCTCGTTGCACGTATTGAAGTGGGTGAGAAGCGCACTGCAGCAATTTTCACCTCCCAAAAGCAAAAAGGAACCAATTCGAAAGACTCAAAAGCATTGAGGCAGAATTTCCACTCAATAGAAATCAAGTCTTTTGTTCCCTGGAACGAGCAGTCAAAATAGACCCTCCGTCGTCCAACCATCATTCCGTCAAACTATATACTCAAATTGAGACAAACTGCCAACAAGCTCTCAGCGCATGACAATGACTGATTAAGACTGGAGACTTGCCTACATGCAGAAAGGCGCTTGATGTGATAATGGTTGGCGATTGTTGCCGTTCAAAACAGATATAGCGTTCGGGTTCAGATGTTTCAAAAGACTTCACCACAAAGAAACAACGGGCAAATGAAGCACCTGTTCTTTGTTTTCTCCATTTACGCTAACGCAGATGTTCATAAATAGCATTCCCAAAAAACTGCTTTCACATTCAAAGTTCTTCAATTTCAGAATGGTTTGGGGGTACCAGGGTTTGTGGATACACCCAACTAGTAACCTTGTTGTTGTCCAGGTTAACAAAGAACCACTTGACCAAGCCTCAGAAAGTTCGTAGTTCAAAGCTCTGTCCACCAAGTGGGCAGGTGGTGCCTCGCTTACCCAAACAAACCGCCGCACAACAGAAGGATTTCACAAGGCTGTGAAATCCCCAGACGTTGAGAAGTAAACTCTCAACGTATGTTTGCAACCATGGAAAACTTTGAAGTTTTACACAGACAATTGAAAGTTCTGAGACATCACCCGGCCAAGAACACTCCAACCGGGTACAACAAACAGTGGTCATATCAACAATGAACATAAAGCCTACAAATTCTGACGCCAGAACAAGAGATAAGCAAGATTCTTTTGCATTTTAGGTTAATCTGGACTGTTCTCAAGAGGTGTCCAGAGGTTTTACTCATGTAATGAAGAGCAAAGGGATCAGTGGTTTCCATTCCCATACTCATGCAATGAAGAGCAAAGGGATCGGTGGTTTCCATTCCCATACTCGGTCATTGACTTGAGGACCCCTTCCCCGCGATTGTTCATCCCTCGTAAGCGGTCGATGATGTGCTGATTGTTCCTCATCCTTCCCTCTGGAGAGACGTATCCTCAGCTAGTATACTGGTTGATTGTCTACTTACTGTATGCCAATCGTTGTGGGTTATTATTGAGTGGAGTACCGTCTTTGTTGTACAGTACTTGGACGTTTGTAACTAGCCCGCTGCTCCTTCTTGCTTGTTGCTTGCAGTTTCAGGTCATCTGGATTAGATACAGTACTATTCGAAGACCCTC
Organism: Symbiodinium kawagutii; assembly: GCA_009767595.1. Lineage (NCBI taxonomy): Eukaryota > Dinophyceae > Suessiales > Symbiodiniaceae > Symbiodinium > Symbiodinium kawagutii. The sequence goes on along the minus strand of VSDK01017940.1, from coordinate 55,432 downwards.
TAAACCAGTCTGTGCATAATGGCCAATATACTGACCACAGTTCAAGCTTGTCGGTAATGTTGATGACCGACAATGAGCTAGTTGAATCTTGATACTGAAAGTGACTCCAGTGATTCAAGACTGTGTTTATTGCAGAGGTTGTTCGCGGTAAGCCCCGTGGACCAATCAGTTTGACGATATGCAGTTGTTTATATACTCCTCAATTTACTCCTCAAGCGCCTACAGCTCTTGGTGATGCCCCAACAAGAGAGATGGCACAGTACAGAAATCTGTGATTGAACCATGATCTGTGCTTCGGGTCCACGACAGGTGGTTGACGATGGCTGATGATGGTTTATTGGTGCTTGATGAGGATTGGTAATTCCTAACAATGGTGAACATAATAATGATCGAGAATAGTGGTTCATTAATGGATCAACCTTGCCTAATGATGCTTCAACTTTGCTAGATGATAATTGCACCTTGTTTCATGATGGTTGAATCAGCAAAAGCATCAATAAACAAGGAAAAATTCAAGGTTTAACCATGGGTCGGTAACCTGTTGTAGACCATTGGATGGTGAAATCCAAGGAAAAACAGTAACTATTGTTTAACCTATTTGATGATGATTAGATATCCCATTGATGGTTTATTGAAGCGGTTCACATCCATGGCTTACTGATCCTGTGGATCTGAGCCGCCCTGGCCGGAAGCTCGGAGCTGTTTTGGAAGGTCTGGTGCGGACGCTGTGGCACAGACACGATGTGGGCACAGACACGGTGGGGGTTCTTAAAAAATTGCGACCCAAAAAATGATGCTTTCGTTAATCAACAATGATTACAGTAATATAGTAATATGTTAACGGAATATATCATATTTAACAGTAATACCGAAAAAATAATGATTACAGCAATATGGGATGATTTTGGGGTACCTCTATGACTTGAGAAACACCCACAAAAATGTTTCCATTCATCAACTGATACATGTAGAATCTACACGTGCATGTTCATAGAAATATGCATATTTGTGATGCATATGTACGATAGATAGAAATCTCTGTATGTAACTGCATGTGTAAATGCGCATACACACTGGGATGCCAAAGACAAACGGCACCTAATATCTACAGCAAAAATAGAAACGTGCGACTGTCATGTATGCTCAGCTACAGTTGGCACTATGCTAATATGGAGAAAATAGGCAACTGCAATCATTGCGACCACTGCAATGAGTTCAACTAGCTGGGGAACTATGCAAAACTCATCCCTAAGATGACCAGCCATGTCGTATCTGCCCTGGTTTGGTAGCAGAGCAAAGGCTGGTTTAACCCTCCTAGGAATGACGGGGAATGGCTGCTTTACAGCTTTTACTTATTTGCAACCCTTTCTGTTGTTTTGCACAAAAAGCTCATGTTTGCTCTTTCTTCAAAAAAACTCAATCTAAAAAGAAATAAGCTTCGGTGGTATTCCCAACAGCAGGGGTCTACAGTAGCTTAACGGATCTTCTTCTACTGCATCGTGGAGCCAAGCTCCGGAAGTTCCGGAACCTTGACCTGGAACCTTCCAGAACTTCCGAGAACCTTCACCTCGATCTGCTAAGAACTTGGGAACTGCTCCAGAACTTCTTGGAACAACGTGGTCTGCCAACTGCAGCGGAACCTCCCGCCACCTCCCAGAATCTTCGGGAACTTTTCAAAACCTGGACCTTGCTTGGGCTGAAGACCCCATTATGCTGTTCGGCTCCCTGACCCCATAGCTCACCGCCAGCACCAACTCACCCCACGGCTCGGCGCCTGGATGCGGACTTTCCCAGCGAAGATTTGCAACAGCGCATGGCACAACGTGCAGCAAGAGATGCCTTGAATCCGCGTGGGGAGGCCACCTGCGGCGGACCACATTCTCTGCACCCATCTCTGCACCCATCTCTGCACCCATCTCTGCACCCATCTCTGCACAGGTCCGCACGGTGTGAACTTTAGATGTACGTAAACATTTATTTCTCTATGGAGGAGAGATCTGATGTGATGCATCATGGGATGTCTGGATATCTTGTGCGTCTGTGACATTCTTTCTGCTGAGTCTTCCGTTCAGTGCAGATAAGAACACTATGACAAATCCAGTTCGGTTGTAATTATTGGGTACGTTTGACATGACTGTGGAAACGTTGGACACAAGAACCACGCAAAAAAAATCATGCCTTTATAACCAATTTCATGGGGGATAATGACCAACAATAACAGCGAAAACAATGGTCAATGATGGGGTTTACGCCTTTTGGTTGTTGTTGTTTTTCCTGAACCCCAACCAGCTGTTGATCGATGAAACAATAAACCAACTGCGGTCTTCGCACGCCATTGCAGCCACATCCACATTTCTGCTTCTTCGTCCACATTTTCTGTCGACACATTGGTGCCTCGAAACAGAAAACCACGCGCAATCGCGATAAACATATGGCTATGGGTCAAAACCCCGTACCCCTGGTTCCCATCATTAATCATTGTTTTCCCTATTATTGTTGCTTAGTATTGATGATTGACCCATACCCATATTCCTCTATTGCTCCGATTTCCTCACAATCTCCTCAGGTGTTTCTTCCAGGTGGTTGTGCGTGGCCATGTTCGGGTGGTGTTCACATTCCACAAACCCCGTGACTTGGCGATTTCCTTCCACCAGCTTGGCAAAGCTGGCTCGTGTTGCTGGCGGTGAGTAAGCAACCATGCTGATCATCATTAGTGATGTGGCAACACTTACCATCATTAAACAACCATCAACAATCCCTAAATGATTTACCATCATTCACCACCCGTTTCATAGATCATTCACTAGCAACACTTGGCCAACCACAAGTGGAAACAAGCCAACCATCTTAGAGATCCTTCACCAACGATTCGGGTGACAAGGATTGACTACCCGAATCGTCAACCCTGAGCCCTCACTGCCTCCAAGCACCGGCGGGCAAACCGAGATCTTTGACCTGGATGTCAAAGAGGAGTCAGGCTCGGGGCCCCACCGGGGCCCACCGGGCCCCATGGCTACTCCTCAAACGTTTCACAAGGATTTTCCTAGGAATCTGGCACTGATGATGGCGAATGGCGGTCGTTTGGCGATGAATTGATGGTTGGGGACTGGTTATTGATGAGGAATGATGGTTAATGATGGGGAACGGTTCATGGTGGTGATTGATGGGGTTGATAGAATATACCCCGTCAAAATAGCAACCATCCATGGGTTGAGCTTCATCCTGGGTGGACATGTTGGATCCCAAACAAAGCCATGGGATTTCAGCCCTGTCGACGGCAGAAATCCTGTGATGCCCTTGATGGGAGCTGGTCAACTTTCAGCTGAAGGCTTCTCTGCTGCGTGAATTCCTCATCTTTCAGCTGGTGGTTTCTCAAAATAGGGGTACCCCCAAATCACCCTTGTTTAACCACTGATAGTAATAAACCAACCATTTTTGGGGCTCCCTATTTTGAGAAACCACTAGCTGTGGGTCGTTGGAATTCCTCTTCAGGACGAGAAATGGACAGTGCTTGACGTGATCATGATAGTCCTGCCAGCCCTTGGTGGCAAGGGCAACCAATGCATTTTAGAAACACCTAAGAGTCAACATCATAGTCAGCATGATTACAGTAGTCATTGCAATCGATAGTTAACCATGACTACCGTAATTATGATGACTATGATGTACGCTAGATGTAGCTGTCAACAACTGATATAGAACCAGCTGCCCCGTGATTTGCAGGAAGCAGCAAGCCGTTTTGAACCATTGGTGGATGGGAATCAAGTCGACCCCCAAGACACGACCTTAAATCCAGAAGTCTCAGTGCGGTAGTGATTTGACCTCCCATCATCTACAATAATGATCTCCACACAAAAAGAGTACTATGTAATGATTCCCTCTGGAAAGGGTACAGTAATGATTAGTGATTAGTAGTGTGTATCTGGAACTCTTTCCCCCACAAACAGCATCCAGCACAGGTTTACACCAACAGCTCGCCGCAGAGATGTGCTTTTCCAGGTCAATTTCTGAGCGTCTCCAAACGATTCGTGCATTCGAAGGCGGGGTGGGCTATGGATTTGACCAGGAGGCGCACCATGGGTGGCCCTTCCCGGATTCAAAATGTCCCTTTCCACCCGTTGCATCACATGTTAATGTTGAAACCTGGGCGTAGAGCCGCTAAAAATTGCGTGATTCCCAATGGGAACTGGGGCTTGCTCGCCACTCCCATTGAAAAAACCGAGCGCTCGCCCCCCGCAGTTGCGGCTCACTTTCCAGCAGCTTCCATTGCCTCGAGCGGAAGAAAGGCTCGAGGCAGCTGAAAATGGATGGATGCTCAAAGGCGAAACAGCTCAACTTCCGTGCTGAAAGGGATTACCCAAATGGTGGCCACGTTTTGTTAGAAATCGATATGAAGAAACGGACTTGAATGAGCTAGCCCTGGAATCATTCAGGTCTATGTCTGGGAAACTATTCAAGAAATAGCTCCATGACCCCCGCTTTCAGCTGCGATTCTAGTGAGAAGTCGCTATCTAACAATCTAAGATGGCAAACCAGTGCTAATACGTATATTTCCAGAGGCTATGAATTTGCAGATCTGACGAAAACAGCCAAAGTCTGACGAAAATCCCAAGATTTCCAGAGGCAAAGTCTGACTCACTGACTCAACAGCTCTCCCAAAACCGCAGAACCAGAACTCCGGCCTTGACCATGGTTGTGCCCAGCTCGGCTGGAGAGTTGGTGACCCAAACCTCGTGGAAGCGAAGGGGAAGATCATCCCCATCCATCCCCATGCATCCATGTATACCTATCCATGATCCATGTCTCTACCCATCCACTGTCTTTGCCCATCCACATACTATTCTGAATGCATGTTATGCATATGATATCGATGTTGCGGTGCATAACTTCTGGGAGTTGTCCACCCTGCAGCGCAAAGGGGACCCGTGCTCCGGCTTGTTCCAGTGCTTTGATCTTATCCTGGGCGAGGTATCCGACTGTGAGGGAAACACCAGTGGGTCACTCTCTGCGCAATTGCATATCTATTTGCGGATGCATGTACATATGCATATGTCTATGGATATACATATCTAAGAAAAGATGTCAATGTATTGAGTAGCATAAGCTAGTAGCAAAAGTCAGGAAGGATACAGGATTACGGTATTCACTCCCCGCGCAATCGGAACACTCGTCATGCACTACATGGGGGCTTTCAAAGTGTTTGTATGGCTCTAAGTTAGAAAAGCCGCAATTGCTTCACCTGCAGTGCCAACCGCATGCATCTGGCAACCACCTGGAACTTGGAACAGCCCGGGGTTCATCCTTTCACCCTGCCTGGGCTGTGCCCTTGCCGCCAGAGATGATGGCGCCAGCATGGCCCATGCGACGCCTTGGGGACGTGCCATGGCACCATGCAGCAACATAGGAACATTGGAAGGACATTCAGTTTTTTACATATCTTTAAAAACCTGAATGACAATCTTTTTTTAGAAATGCAAAGAAGTCAGAAATCCTCGGTTTGCTAAGGCTACAGTTGGATGGGAACATCGTGCAACATCCAGTTGAGAATGCTTGAACCATGGCCATGTTCGAAACTGACAACCCAACTTCCAGCACAATCTGTTCCAGGTACCCAGGTGGAGCGGTGATGCCCGCAATGAAAGACACCACTGGCTTGTGCTGGCAGTTGGCCTGGCAGCAGCATGACAGCACTGCTATGCACTGCAGCCTTGCGTCCAGTTGGTCATGGCCATGATTGTTTCTAGTGGGGCACCATGATGACGGGCGACTTTTCCCATGGAAATTCTTGGAATTTCAAATTGAAAGTTTCCCTGGATACCCACAGCTCATTGTGTCCACTTCGTCTTTGATGGTACCTGGTACCCACCACAGTTGACTACTTCCATCAGCGGCGGCACCTTGATCCAATCAGCGGCTTCTTCTTCTGCGCTGCCACCAATCTCGCCGATCATGATGATGCCTCGATGGGCGCCCCGAGATCCCAGAAGCACGCCGTGAAATAGAAGTTCCAATCGATGGGTGCTCATTTGACCACCCAGTCGATCGACAGACCCCTGTCCCGGGTGTGAGGTCATCCCCACATTGGGGCTGTCCGCAGTGTGCCGACCAAGATGGCTTGCAACGCATGAGCGGTCAAGGGGTCATCTGCGTCATCCCTTATAGTATGCTGCTTCTGTAATAGGTGTAGCAGTGGCAACAACCCTGGAAGAACCAGAGACCATATGACCCAGGGGTATTGCTAAAGAAACAACTCCTCTAAGTGCCCTGCCTCCCCTCTCGAAAATGATTGGTTCCATAATGTAGCTGGTTGTTCTTGATTGTTAACCACTGTCAACAAGTATTGATTCCTTCGTTAACCATCGTAGGCAAATATGGACTACCACTAGTTAGTCAACCATTGTCCTTGTTAACCAGCATCATTGTTAGCCACCCATGAACGGTCTCCCAAACTGTTCAGCGGTAACCGAGCCGAACCTTCGGTCTCCGGATCTGCGGCGAATTTCTCCAGGCAGTCGATGAAGTTGGTGCCTCAGTTTTCGATCTGGTGATATGGTGGTTTCTCAAAATAGGGGACCCCAAAAATGGTTGGTTTACTACTAAAAATGACTAATATAAAGGATGATAACTGGGGGTACCCCAAACTGACTTGAGAAACAACCCATGTGACATGCAACACAAAGGTACACCGTGTTGGTACACCAGACCTTTGGACACAGACGTCCATCTCTCGTGGTTTCCATTGGTTTCCCGTAGCATCCAATCCACCCAAAGGGAATAAGCCATCACAAATACACATTCCTTAATATCCTTAATCATGAAAAAGACCTGCGATCACATTACATACCTAGAGTCATCCACTAACTCGGGGAGAGTTCGTTAGAATGACTTAGGACGTTCAAGCAAAGCAATGAATTGCAACACAACGGTATATCTATACTGGGAGTAACCCTGCAACCACCAATGAATCATAACCAAACCAAAATCACATGATTGTTGAAAACATCTGGGATCATTTTGAGAATTATAGGTCGGTTGGGGGTACACCACCACCACCACCACCACCACCCTTGGGGCTACGCGCCACCAGGACCACAGCTCCACCCGTGGTCCCCCACCGTTGAAGGGATCGCCTCCGATGCCCACGCAGGTGCTCTGCCCCATTCCCGTCACGGTGGTCTGGTGCACTGCCTGAGCCGCGGCGACATGAGCCCGCCACTCTGTTGGAGCCCTGGTAACACAGCTGGAAGTTCTGCGGTGAGAAAACAAGTTGAGGAAAAGGATCTCCAAGGGTTGGCTGTCGGACTTGAAAAATATGCGGAAACAAGCCTTGTATCTGTAAGTTTTCTGACAACTTTAGATGCAAAATGATGACCTTTGTGCCAGCAAAAGCTAGACCCATAACGGTGCTTCCTGAATGCTACCAGGCGAAAGGACCTTGACTGAAGACAGTGGTGAATCCCTTCGCCCAAAGGTAATGAGAAAAATGAACCACCGCCACCGATGTTCATCATCGAAACAAGTCCGAGTGGGGCAGGCCTAGTTGCTGTTTTTGCTGTCAATAACGAAAAAAATGCCATTACAAATACCTGCATCCCATTCCATCATATCGGTTGGACAATACTTGGACTCAGACGTTCTTGTGGACAGCTTGGAGTATCGGGATCAATATTTAAACGTAAAAGAGGATATCCATCAAGTGCATCCCTGTTTATTGAAGTACCAATGTAACGTTCATCTAAACAAGCCTGGCTGGAACGGTGTAACCCTGTCCTTGGAATCCCCAAGCCAAAAGTGATCTGGTTCAGAAAGGAAATAAATGATCCAAAAATGATCAAGTTCATAAGCAAAATGAATGATTTGGAATCCAGGTTGCACGGAAGGTTGTTGCTACTTGTACTGCTCCCATTCTTCGGGTCATTCTCCTGGTACAAGCGTTTGCAACAGCAACAATCGCAACAGCCCAGCACCATCTGCGTTTCAAGCAGCCTCATAGGTCAAGGTACCAGACCTGCGACATTTGGGGACACCTCTCAAGGTCTCTCAAGGTGGTTCTTGTTCCAGCAGAAAGCAAAATGGCAGTGGATCATTGCGAAGAGGAAGTAGGTCAACATCATCCACTTTCCAACATGTAATGTTTCCTATCAGGAAGGATCAAGTTTCCTGTTACCATTTCGGAATGGTCCAATTTCGAGAAACGCATAGATAGGTGTTTGGTTCGACCGTTTGGTGGCTGTAGTTTGCTTTTGGGGAAGTTGCTCTTGTTTTCAGGTTTTGGAGCCCCAGGCTGCATGTTGAAACAAACATCCATCTTTCCATCATTTTTCAGTCAAGTTGAAACCTCAAACCTTCATGTTCCATAGTATTTCCTACGACCATCAAACCATCATTTCTCATGGCACTTGCCATGTTCTGGAGCTCAGAATGTCATCGATGGTATTTTGAAAGGGTATCTACACGAGGCATTCTCAGCTGAGACCCTCAAGGTGTCCCTGAGCTTTCGCAATGTGAGACTAGTTCCAGACTTCCCCTCCCCAAGGATGCACAAAGGACGCGCAAACATCGCCTGCTCACAATGCCGATCTTTCCCTTCTGGTGGATGTATCCTCAGCTGCGCATTTCAACAGCCCACCTCTACGGGGAATTGGCGACGGTTGGATTTGAACTCCTGAGGAATTGATCAATGGCAATGGTATATATGCGCCATATCTTATCTACTCTATAATATGCTATAGTTGTGCCACATGTGTGCCATATGTGTGCCATATATGTGCCATATGTGTGCCATGGTCTTCTTCCAAAAGTCGGCAACTCACCGATCTCCCAGCGTTTCAACTGCAGTTCTTTGCAGTGACATAAATGGGCTGAACGGTTTTTTTTTTGCTGGTTGGCTAGTGGGAATTTTCGACATTTTGACTGGTTCGACCGGTTGAGTTTCACTGGGTTCACTGGTTGACTGGTTCACAGTTCAACCATTTTGCCCAACCGGTGAAACTCAGTTCAACCAAGGTGTTCACTCTCTGCAGGTCCCCACGGGTTTATAGTTGGCTCCCCATCGCCAAGCCCACCTGCCTGGCATGATGCCCATCTTGCACTCCCCAGGCTTGATGATGCCAGGGCAGTTAGGACCTGCAACAATGTGATCGTTGCCAACCGTTTGATCCGGTAATGCGGGCAAAAGATGAAAGGCTGGTGGTTGGTCGTTGGCAAACCCATTGATTGATAGTCGGTATATTTGTACCTCTATTCTGTGCATATATTTCTATAATTTTTGATATGATATATATATATATATATATACATATATATATATGAATAGAATATATATATATATACACATTGACATGCCAACTGCTTGGTATTACCCATGATATAGAGCATATAGCGGCGCAATCCTCTGGAAAGGGAATCCCCGGTTCTTTGAAATCTGCCTCGAAGGATGAGGTTGTTCCATGGCCAAGGACAGATCAATATCAAGCGCACAAAGTCTATGATTCCCTATGACACTTTGAGTTCATGTCACGGTGGGTCAAAACACACATCCTGGCAAAAAAAAACAATCTTGACATCCTACTCTGCTTATATATACTTGAATGTTCTAGCCAATTGGATCTCATGATGGGGCGAGCGGTGTGTCACTTCTATCATCCTGGAAATGACACCCACACCCAGGGAACCCATGAGAACACCTATGGACTTGAGAACGAACCCTATGGATAAATGGAAGATAGGATCCTTGTTCGTAGCACAGGAGAATGTAATTTCCATGCAAGAGCTGAACATTTTTGAGCGGCTATCAAGAATGCCAGATTTCTGGACAGCTCAATGCATTATTCACGAAGACTTCCAAGAGACTTAATGACCAAATTTCCCCGAACAGTAAGTATAAGCCTTCATGATGATTGACATGTTCTCAACTATCGACCATTCTTGAGCATCATGATTCTTAATCATCATTCACCGTTGTGAAGCTTTTTCAACAGCCACCATCAAGCATCATTAGCCATTCTCAACCATGCCCTGCTTCTGCCCTTCTGCCGCTGGGACTCAGACCAATGAGACGAGACTTGTTCTGACGCATCAAGGCATGTTTCACCTTCACCATGTCCTGCCGCTCAGCTCAACATCCATGGTATGTCCACAAACTGCCAAGATGAGCCTGTTAATCCCTGCATGACAACCCGCGAACACTTAGATATGTATGTAACTTCACTATGCACCCACCCATGTTGGCAGTTCATCACTTGTCTATCCCAAATCTTCTGTAAAAACTGCGTTGCCGCGGGGGCCACCACCACTGCAATCAAAGTAGCTCGAGATTCGGCGAGGCAAGGACAACAAATCACTCTGCAATCATGGAATTGTGACCAGCAAAGAGTAGTTATCTACACAAGACTCTGCTGCTATTGGCACATTCAGAATCCGCTGTAGGAGTTGAAGCACTGCCATCACTACTGCTTTCCAAAGCCATGACTCATCGAAGGATGCCGTCCTGCTGAGGAATACCCTCGGTGATGCACACGATCAATGGGATTTCCGCCTGCGAGATGAGCAGCTGCAACGAACTGCACAGATTGTTCAACAAAGCACATCTACTTTGCATGGAAAAACGAGTGAAGTAACACTGGATCCCATACCCAACATCTCACCCACAGTTGTTCCCTGCAATTTCTCAAATCAATTTCATAGTTGTTTTCTCAGCATCACCAAAATCAAATTCTCTTGCATCAACCGCCGTATCTTTATTAAACCGTTGTACATTAGTCATCAATTTGAGGTTTCTCAAAATAGCGAACCCACAAAGGTAGGGTTGGTTAATTGCTATGACGAGTTAAGAAGCTGGATGATAACTGGGTGTCCCCTATGACTTGAGAAACTCCCAATTCATCAAGAAGTGATGGTATCTGAAAATAGGGGTATGCCCAAATCATCCATGATTTGTCATTTTTCATTCACCATCCATTTCTGGGAGTTCCCTATGACTTGAGAAAGCACCATATTGTTGGTATATGCCTACTGTGGTTGCTTGTTTACCCCTATTATCGGCCATCATTAATGGTTATAATCCAAATCGTAGTTGTTTATATCTATTTAACCATTATCGTTGGTTGTCACTCCCAGTATTAACCATCATTGATGGTTATAACTCCATCATCGCCCATCTAGTAGTTGTTGAACCATTATTGCTGGTAATCATCCTTGATGAGTCTCTATCTTTGACCATCATAATCTTAAAATTCACCCCATCCAGTGAAGCATCATATCATTCACAATCTGAGACTTGACCCCATCTCTATTATTAACCATCATTCATCTACGAGCTTAGCAATCAAGTGGGGTTATCTTGGTATGGCTGTGGGTCACAACCCCGTACCCCTGATTCCCCTATCACTAACCATTGTTTTCTCTATAGTTTGGTTGGTTATTATCCTCCATGAAATTGGTTGGTTAACTGCTTGACCGATAGCCATATATAGCTGGTATATCACATCCCCTAGTGTTGCTTATTATCCCCTATCATTAACCATTAACCAGCTATAAGTCACCATTGGTTGGTTGGTTAACTGCTTGACCCATAGCCATATAGTAGTTGTTTAACCAGCATTTGACCACATATTATTAGTTAGTTACCCTATTATTACCCATTATTAACCAGCTAGTTAACCATTGGTTGGTTGGTTAACTGCTTGACCCAGCTCGCCATAAATCTTCTGAAAAAACCCAGCTCTCCATCCACCGCACTATGACAACCTCGCCTCCAAAGCTTCCAACACGGCGGCGGCCGCTGCGGGCGGTGGCACGTAGATCATGGAGGCATCACAACTGTGGCGCATGAGTGCAGGGCAACATGCATGAACCAACTAGCAATAATGTTGATAGTTGATAATGAATAGTTGATAATGATAGTTGATAGTGATAGTAATCAACTACCGTCATTGGCCCATTCTGAATAGCCGGTAATGATAGTAATCAATGATAGTAGTAACCAACTAGCAATTATGTTGATAGTAATCGATGAGAATAGTTGATCATGATAATAAATGAGCCAACTCAGACCGGGACTTACATGTTGAAGATTAGTTTCTTTACCTTTTTATCATGAGTTAATAGCCAGTGATAGCTAATAATTAATGATACTTAATAATCATTGACGAATGATTGTAAATTGTTATGACCCATTATGTTGATTAATGGTCACCTATCATTGGTTCGGCCATCAACATCATGAATCGTTTTATCAGCAGCTGGTGTTTCAACTTTTGGGCGGTTAACTTAAGAAATTGTCCTGTGTACCTGCACTACGAGAAGCGGGTCGAGAAAACAGGGGCATGTGTGCAGTTGTATATATTTGTATAAATGTGTGTTTATATCTTACACACACATTGACATATGACTTTACCGTACCTTCCACTATGCATTTTCTTTTACACAACATGACGGTACAATGCATTCGAAGTACATGCAGTTTTGCATGAACAAATACACTTTGAAAAATAGATACATAGCACATAATTTCATCCATATATATACATACACATGCATCGTTTGGCATTTATGTATGGGCGAAACACATATAAATCCACTTTGAGAACTAGCCAACGGACCAATGGATCTGGAAAGGCCTTACATGGGAGAAGACAAAAGATGTTGAAAGAACTAGTCTTAGCAGCTCAGCCAGAACAGAATAAAAAGATTCTTCAAATGCAGGGTTGGCACAACAGAAAATGCAGTCCGAAGAGTTTGGGCCAATCCTACTCAAACAAACTAGGTTTGGCCTTATTCGAGAGAATCCATAGGTTCAGGGGGGTCACAAACTTCAGGACACCTCTGCGCTCACAACTCCGCAAAAATTTGTGGTATGAATTGATGGCCATGATTGCATTCTCACGGATTGGAAGCCTACATACCCCTCCTGGTAAATATTTCTATGACAAAGTATATATATATATATGTATACACATATATGTATATATATATACACATACATACATGTGTATCATTGTATCATCATAATGTGGTGCCAAGATCTCAGACCACGGAGGACCTATATATATATATATTTATCTATTTATTTATATTCATATATACACATACATATTTACATCAATATATGTGTATACATTATACTATCTATCTATCTATCTATCTATCTATCTATCTATCTATCTATCTATCTATCTATACGGATATATGTATATGTGTGTTATAGCGATACCTGTACTACGCATAGGTACCTCCAGCTCTACACCCCACCTATCCCATGACCCTGGCAGCTCTGGGCTTTCCAGCTTGGTCTCCTTCTTGGCCTCCATGCAATTGGCAAAGATGGGCAGATCTCGGCGGCCGATGGAAATCGCTGGTGCGAAAACCAGAGCTGCTAAGTATGCGTAGTAATACTGGTTCATGATAGTTAATGATAGTTAAAGATAGGATAGTAATAGTTAAAGATAGGATTAGGAATACTATTAATGCTGGTTCTATAATGATAGTTAATGATAGGATAGTAATTAATAATGGCAGAAAGGTAGTTGATAATGAATGGTAAATGATAACAAAATCAATAAGAATCGGATTCACAATGAGAGAACTGATAATAATAGAAGAATTAATGATAACAATCATAGAATTGGCAATTGGTGGTTAGTGATTAAAATTTGTATTAATGATTATAATGATAATGATGCTCCAAAGGTCGATAATAAATGGTGAACTGCGAACAAGTGATGGTTTACACTTGGGAGTCTCTGGCGTCAGTTCAAACCCGGAATGCTGGGAGACTACTAGAAACAGATTTGGTAATAATTCATTGATCCATCGTAAAGTTTGGTAACCATCTCAGTGTTCAACAATTACTGACCAATTGGTAACTGCATCATTGATCCAATTCCAGGGATGATTGGTGACCAAATGTGTCATTGACCATCGACAAATGTATCACACATATATGTATATATGGATATGATGTTTAAAAGATATCTATTCACCATGCCTGGATGACTTAACCATTCTTGAGCGAGATCAACTATCAGGTCAAAAGCCCTGCAAAGATTGGCCGGTGTTTTTCAGACCCTAGCGTTGCTGCAATGAGGACCTACCCTTTTGCTGCGCCACAACCATACTCTGGGGTCTATCTTGGCCTGGCTACATCTTGCTCCTCTCAGCACCAGCGTCAATCAGAAGGCGCACTACTTCCACGTGGCCATTCTGAGAGGCACGGAACAATGGTGATGCGCCACTGTCCGTCCTGGCCTGGTTCGGATCAGCCGCAGCGTCAATCAGAAGGCGCACTACTTCCACGAGGCCTTTCTGAGAGGCAAGGTACAATGGTGATGCGCCAGTGTCTGTCCTGGCCTGGTTCGGATCAGCCCCAGCGCCAATCAGAAGGCGCACTACTTCCACGTGGCCATTCTGAGAGGCAATGAACAATGGTGATGCGCCATCGTCCGTCCTGGCCTGGTTCAGATCAGCACCGGCATCTATCAGAAGGCGCACTACTTCCACGAGGCCATTCTGAGAGGCAAGGAACAATGGTGATGCGCCAGTGTCTGTCTTGGCCTGGTTCGGATCAGCCCCAGCGTCAATCAGAAGGCGCACTACTTCCACGAGGCCATTCTGAGAGGCACGGAACAATGGTGATGCGCCAGTGTCCGTCCTGGCCTGGTTCAGATCAGCACCGGCATCTATCAGAAGGCGCGCTACTTCCACGTGGCCTTTCTGAGAGGCACGGAACAATGGTGATGCGCCATCGTCCGTCCTGGCCTGGTTCAGATCAGCACCGGCATCAATCAGAAGGCGCACTACTTCCACGTGGCCATTCTGAGAGGCAAAGAACAATGGTGATGCGCCAGTGTCTGTGGTGGCCTGGTTCGGATCAGCCCCAGCGTCAATCAGAAGGCGCACTACTTCCACGTGGCCATTCTGAGAGGCAAAGAACAATGGTGATGCGCCAGTGTCTGTGGTGGCCTGGTTCGGATCAGCCCCAGCGTCAATCAGAAAGCGCACTACTTCCAGGTTGCCTTGATGAGATGCAGCAATCAAGGGTGTCCATCCCCGGTTGTCTCCAGCATCTTTGTTTGCATCTGCTTCAAGCAACAATTGCACTAGTCTGAGATGCCCGTTGTGAGCAGCATAGTGTAGGGGCATTGCACCACGTTCATCCTTCAGGTTGGGGTTTGTGGGGCGTTGCAACCAGTCTTCAAGTGCATCTGCTTTGTTGTTTCTGCATGCAGAAATCATTTCCTTGACGGCAGTGTCTCCTTCAGTCTGCTCATATTCTAAGAGGACCAGCTGAATTTTCATCATTGGAGCTGATGCAGTCAAAACCTCATCGTCTGGGATTGCACGGGAGGCCTCTTCCACCAAGAGCCGTTGTCTAAATCTGGAAATGCCAAGCTGACGAGCCAAGAGTTGCTTCACGACCTTCACTGGTTTTCCATCGAATTCATCTGCGGTGTAAAGAGCCAGCCTCCCCGCCGAGATTGCAGAGCAAACCTCCATGCCCCAGGAAAGGTGGTAGCTTCGAAGCAACTGCCGATGCTTTGAGAAGCTGAACTTCGCTGTTGCTGTTGTTGCCACAATTCATTGTTTCTTGTTATTGATGTTACTGTATGTTTTCTGCTAAAGCGTATCTACTTCCGTCGGTTCACTCTTTTGACATGAGTGCGCTTATCAACCGGGGAATCAGCAAGGTTTACCCGCTACTATTGAGTCATTCACAGCAATTTGTTGGCGGTTTCTAGTCATCGATATGGAAACTGCGCGTACCAGTTTCAATCTCGAGCAGTTCCCAGTTGCTGCGGATGTGGATCACTTCTGCGATGCCATCTGGGTTATTTCATGTGTCCCAATTCATGGATGAAGGGTACAGTGACTCACAACAGTCATCCTTGGGGACTGTCAAAGGAAGCTGTGGTTTGAAGACACTCATATCACTCGCATTGTTGCCCACGGTTGTTGACCATGAACATACCACCATGGACATTGGTCATGATTCATCAGCCAATATTTCCCAACCATGGGTGATCCGGATGCCACCCGCAGAGAGTTCTTACAACTATCGAGGGTAAAGCGGCAAGGGTAACAAAACCCCCTTGTAGCAATCCACCGTGGGTGAGGCTTCCATGGTTGCAGCCAACAATCCTTTTGTGGCCCAGGGTCACCATCATTCATGGTGCCCGACTGTTGTGCCAAAAAAGCACACTGAGCTTCAGACCCATGTGCGTAGTGCCACCCTGATAGCAAGATCCAGGTTGGTTGCTAATTCCTAACCAGCACCAAACATTGTGAAGCATCCTGGCGCAACAGGATCTGTAGTGGCTGTTACTCCTATGATCATTGACCATCATTATCAATCGCTGACCAACAGTCCTTCACCATCCTTCACCATCATCAGGCATCATGAATCTGTGGAAGCCAGAAGTGTTGGATCCATCATTGACCCCACAATGGGATCCGCAAGCCCCCTGCCTTCTTGCTGTTCACGCCACCCACCACTTTGGTGCCATACTCAATGGCCTCGGAAGCTGCCGCGCTTCTACTGTCCATCAGATCCCCAACTGATTGGTACCAGGCCATGGGGGGAACTGGTTAGTGGTTGAACCACCCCTCTGAAAAATATGCTCGTGAAACAACATCCCAAATGCATTTGGGAAAATGAAAGGTGACTAAAACCACCAACCAGATTAACCATGAGTAAATTATGATACTGAACAAATTGAAAGGAAGCTTCTATCTCCCAGCTGTCTTTCAGGCTGATCTGCTGATGCCACCAAACGCTAAGCCGCGCGCCCCGGTGGTGTGGAAAGTGCCTTGCCTTCCAGTCATGCCCTGGCAGATGACCTTGGTGTCCTTATTGATCCACACCTGCGAGGAATTCCCTGCTGTCCCACCGGACGCGACCTGCTGGGCTATGAACGCCCACAATTCACCATGGTTCTGGGTGGTTGATAATTATAGTCATGATCAAAATAACCCATCATTAATTGTGATTCATAATCATTGTTAATAGTAATTAAGAATGCTTCATAATGCTTAGAATAACGGTCAAAATGTCGTTGATTTGTGGGACCGACGCGCGGTCCTTGCACTCGAAGGCGCTTCTCTGGGAAAGTTGGATCTGCGACCAGTGGTCAACGCTGGGCAATCATCTGTGGCTTCATGGGAGATCCATAGATCCACCCCCTACAACTGGGTGAAACACCAGCTATTTAGGGCAATTTCACCAATCCCTGGATCCACCATAATAGGGATCCACATTAATTGCTGGATCCATTAATAGCAATAAACCTATATTTCCATGCAACACCAGCAATTTTGGGGGTGTCTTAATGTGGATCCAACATGACCCACGTATCATCTCCCAGGTCACCAGTTTGATCACCCCAGGCTGAACAGAAGAGATCCCCACCTTGGCTGTCGAGGAGTGGCGCACGGCGCCAGCCAACTGCCTAGCGACACTGACTCTGTTGTCCATGATCAACACCATCATCAACCACTACGAACTTTTCAACCATTCTCAACACCATCATGATCAAATGCTTGATTTCTAAGCCATCATCAACCACTATGAACTTATCAACCATTCTCAACACTATCATTATCAAACGGTTGATTTACAAGCCGTCATCAACCACTATGAACTTATCAACCATTCTCAACACTATCATTATCAAACGGTTGATTTACAAGCCGTCATCAACCACTATGAACTTATCAACCATTCTCAACACTATCATTATCAAACGGTTGATTTACAAGCCGTCATCAACCACTATGAACTTATCAACCATTCTCAACACTATCATTATCAAACGGTTGATTTACAAGCCGTCATCAACCACTATGAACTTATCAACCATTCTCAACACTATCATTATCAAACGGTTGATTTACAAGCCGTCATCAACCACTATGAACTTATCAACCATTCTCAACACTATCATTATCAAACGGTTGATTTACAAGCCGTCATCAACCACTATGAACTTATCAACCATTCTCAACACTATCATTATCAAACGGTTGATTTACAAGCCGTCATCAACCACTATGAACTTATCAACCATTCTCAACACTATCATTATCAAACGGTTGATTTACAAGCCGTCATCAACCACTATGAACTTATCAACCATTCTCAACACTATCATTATCAAACGGTTGATTTACAAGCCGTCATCAACCACTATGAACTTATCAACCATTCTCAACACTATCATTATCAAACGGTTGATTTACAAGCCGTCATCAACCACTATGAACTTATCAACCATTCTCAACACTATCATTATCAAACGGTTGATTTACAAGCCGTCATCAACCACTATGAACTTATCAACCATTCTCAACACTATCATTATCAAACGGTTGATTTACAAGCCGTCATCAACCACTATGAACTTATCAACCATTCTCAACACTATCATTATCAAACGGTTGATTTACAAGCCGTCATCAACCACTATGAACTTATCAACCTTTCTCAACAATATCATTATCAAACGGTTGGTTTTGCAAGCCATCATCAACCACTATCAACTTATCAACGATTCTCATCACTATCATATCAAATGGTTGATTTTACAAGCCGTCATCAACCACTATGAACTTATCAACATTTCTCAACACTATCATTATCAAACGGTTGATTTACAAGCCGTCATCAACCACTATGAACTTATCAACATTTCTCAACACTATCATTATTCAATGGTTGATTTTACAAGCCATCATCAACCACTATGAACTTATCAACCTTTCTCAACACTATCATGATCAAATGGTTGATTCATAAGCCATCATCAACCACTATGAACTTATCAACCATTCTCAACAATATCATTATCAAACGGTTGATTTTACAAGCCATCATCAACCACTATGAACTTATCAACCATTCTCAACAATATCATTATCAAACGGTTGATTTTACAAGCCATCATCAACCACTATGAACTTATCAACCATTCTCAACAATATCATTATCAAACGGTTGATTTTACAAGCCATCATCAACCACTATGAACTTATCAACCATTCTCAACAATATCATTATCAAACGGTTGATTTTACAAGCCATCATCAACCACTATGAACTTATCAACCTTTCTCAACACTATCATTTTCAAATGGTTGATTTTACAAGCCGTCATCAACCACTATGAACTTATCAACCTTTCTCAACACTATCACTATCGAATGGTTGATTTTACAAGCCATCATCAACCACTAGAAACCTATCACCCCCTATCAACCATCTTCTTACCGTTCATTGTGGTTGATAATGGTAAGGGTGATGACGGTGATCATGGATGACAAAGACAGTTATTTTTGGCTGAACAGTAAGGGTGATGGCTTGCAATGGTGTTGATGATGGTGATGAAAATGGTATGGGTGATGAGATCATTGATAATGGTTGCTAATGGATGCTAGTCGATCTATATTATCAACAGAGATCCTCTAATTTCATGCAAAGTAAGAAGCTCCTGACCTTATCATCAACTTGGGTGGATTGTCAGTAAGGATCTCCTGTTTCTGAAGATTGTTCCCATGGCTGTTGGATGATTTTTGAGCTATATCCCCAGACATATGATGATGGATATACAACCAGTCACCGCTAATAGTTGCATCCTCAAATCTCTGCTGGCTAAACTTCTGCTATATTTGAAGGGATGCAAGAAACAAACAAACAAACAAACAAACAAACAAACAAACAAACAAACAAACAAACAAAGAAACAAAGAAAACGATGAAGAAAACAACATGGCCAGGGTGTTACAACTATTTCTGGGATTGAAAATAATTGAAAGGCAAGGCACCACCAATGTGAGCAGAAATATACGGAACGAAAGCAAATATGCAGTGCTACAAGCTGTTTCAAGAGAGCACTGGAAGCCGGTTGTTTGCTTTTAATGTAAAGCCATTTACGATTTCGATTGAACCAGCATTGAGGCCGCAATCAGAAAAGCGCGTCATTTAACATTTGAACCCCTGTAGATGTGGATTTTGCATTGCTTTTTCCTTCCAAATCTGTTCCATACCACCACCAAAAACACATTTTGCCTTGCCATCCACCGGATCCACCGGGGCGAATCATAGGGGCTCCACCATAGGGTTGAGTTTCGATGGTTTTAGTGGGATCCAAAGGACCCATCCCGAACCTGGTTGGTGGTCCCATCCCAAAAGCATGCTTGTCAATCAACCAACCATTTTTTAAACACTCAAGAAAATCAAAATGTGAATCAATTGGTTGGTAACCTCAGTAATCCATCAATATTGGCAACCATCAAATCGATGTTCAATCAAAAGAACGATATTCGAAACCATAATCATAAACCATATTGTCACCAATAATATTTCAATAAGATAACCACCCGTGACCACGACTATAACCTCCACTCATCGCTGTACAAAACCACCGTCACCTCCAACTCATCGGATAGAAACCGCTGATCCCAGCGCTGCTCCTGGTGGACAACTTCCCAAAGAGGCGCTGCCTCAGCGCCAGGCGGGGTGGTACCATGGGTGACATCAAGGGGTTCAAACAGAAAACCATCCAAAATCCATCCAAAAAGCCTTGAAAACCATCTTTGAACCAGAGACCAACTGTGTTTGGATTGTTTTGGTGAGGCAAAATTTCAAAACCTCTGCTTTGCCCCGCCAGATCAGTCCAAAAACCTTTGGTTTCGTTAGGTAGACACATCTGGTTGAGGTGAATGGAAGCAAAGGAATTGCATGATCTGCCAAAAGAATATGCCAGGATTACCTCTCAAAAAAA
Source organism: Symbiodinium kawagutii (assembly GCA_009767595.1). Lineage (NCBI taxonomy): Eukaryota > Dinophyceae > Suessiales > Symbiodiniaceae > Symbiodinium > Symbiodinium kawagutii. The sequence continues at coordinate 34,659 of VSDK01017940.1, read as the reverse complement.
CAGACAAAACAGATTTAGTAGAGGGGTCTGTTTTTCAAAAGTGAACCAGCTACAAACATGGGTTGGGTCTGTTACAGTACATTTTTGTTCAAGTCCAAGATAATCAAACCACATGGTGACCAAACACTTCAAGTTTGTCTTTGTTGGTATCAATTCCGGGACCATTCGGAACTTCCAAGCGAACTAAGCATGATGATCTGCTTCCAACTGTCAATTTGTCCTTCTGGGCTCACATGAACTTGAAGCATTTACCACTTGCATAGATGCCCAGTCGATCATAGGTCGGTCCAACCTTGTGTCTTCTCTGTTTGCTTTACATGGGTCTGTTCAAACCTGGGCATCACCCACCAAAAGAACAAAGGATACCCAGTGAACCACCTTTCGGAGGTGGTTGAAAAAACCACCTTTGTTGCCAGAAAAACCACCTTTCGGAGGGTACACGGTTGATGCGCAAAAGCATGTTGTTTTGAGGCTCCAGACATGGCGGCGAAAGAAGGGGCCGTTTCCGTGTGGTGCAGCTTGACTTCGGGTTACCGAAAAGCAGTATCTTTGAGCCGACAATCAGCGCGCGACGAATGGTGTTGGAGAAGCACGCGGTACCCGAAACAGAACCAAAATATGTCTTATTACGAGGAACATGCCGGTTATCCAGCAATTGGAATAAGCCCCTGATTCCGCATTCAAAATAATTTTGCTTCAATTGAGCATCCAAACAGTATCTGGGAACAGTATGGGACGCCGCAGCACAAGTTCCAACTAAAATAATTAAACACGATCTCAGTGACCCATTGTCGCGCTGCACTTCTGCCTGGGGGTTAGGCTGGGTGGCAATGCCAAAACAGCCAGGGTTCTTCCAGGACGAGGGTCAAAAATCAATGAATAGGTGAAAAACTCGGCCTTGGAAAAGGTCGGGCCACTCCCCAACCTGTATTTCTGACCCTAGCGGTCGCATCCCCGCTACATTTGCAGGGTCTTGAAGCTAGTGTTCTTGCTTCATCCCCCGCATCATTTTGTACTTCAACCCAAAACAAATCGCCTTGGTTTGGCACCTTCCTGAAAACATTCCACTGCCAAGTCCTTCTCACACTCAGATCTCATGGTGAACAACCCCAGAGTTTCAGAGATCTCAACACCTTCCCACGCCCCACCTGGGTTTCCTCGGCGACTTGGACCGGTCCCTGGCAATGCGCTGCTCCTCCTCTCTTTGTGCACACACATAGCTTCCACACCCCGATGTCCATGTCTTGATTCACACGACAAGACATGGAGTGAAAAAACTTCTGCACATTGCTCCAAGGGTGTAAGAGCACAATAGAAAAAATGCAAACCCATGCTGATGTGTACATGCACCTACTGTATGTAGACTTGTGAATGGACACGTGGACGCTTCCCGTCTGAAAGGTGCGCATATCCAGGCAAGCATCGAAGGTGCATACATGTCCGAAACAGAATACATCCACCAAAAGAATCAACACGTCAATATGCGCCTGTGTTTATGCATACAGCTACGCGCAAGTGAAATGCCCTATCTCTGTATCAATCTCCAGGTATGTCCGGATACTTCTCGAAATACAAGAGGGGACCCCTCAAATCATCCAATATTCATAATTTATAGGTAACGAATCATTCATTTTGGGGATCCTCAAGCTATATCATTATACATGTATACATGTACAAATATACATATGTATATATTTATTGTAATATACATCTATCTATCTGTCTATCTATCTATCTATCTATCTATCTGTCTATCCATCCATCCATCCATCCATCCATCCATCCATCCATCCATCCATCCATCCATCTATCTATCTATCCATCTACAAAACTCTTAAACATATGCCCATTGCCTCCCCATTTCCCGGTGCCGGCCTGGGACTCGGCACCGGCAGCTGCGGTGGTGGAGTGGGCCCTGCTGCAGCCACTGGCTGAGCCTCGGCACCCAAGATTGGAGGGCAAATCACCATGAAATGCTGGTAGTTGATGGTGATTTATGATGGATTTACCTTGAAACGGATGGGAATTACCATAAAACGGATTTACGAAATGGATGGTTTATCAAAATGTTTATCTATTGAACGATGGATGGTTTATTACCGTAAATCCATGATTATCATTGGTGGATGGAAAATCACCATAATCCAACTACAGTTTAGTTGTCTACAGTCTACATCAAATGGTGGGGGTTGATTTACCATCCAAGACTACACTTGTGTCATTTATGATCTATGGTAAGTTGCCATCATCACCATCCAAGATCATTCATGCTGATCCACCATGACTACAGTTCTGATGTCAATGTGTTGTGGCTTCTGTGTACGCCAACTTGCCATGTATCTGTTATTTTTTTGTTGGATTCCGTGTCTGTTTCGATCTATCCGTGAACGTGCGCATGTCTGCCTACGTTTCTGTGCATCTAAATCTAGGCTATAGGTATGTGTGTGTGTGTTTGCAAAGACATGGGTGTTGGGAAATGTCCTCCTTGACGTCCCAAGAACCCAGCCCATCTCTGGGATGGCTTTGGAGTAACTCTCTGCCTATACACATATCGGTCGGTATGCATTTGCATACATCTGTATGTATGTATATATATACATATATTACTGAGAAAGACAGAGGTAGAGATTGATATAGATATGGATATAGATGTAGATATAGAAATAGATATAGATACTGATTTTGATATACACAAAAAAAAATTGATATACGTTCACATATACATATACGTTCAAATATACATATACATACACATTTACTTATAAATATACATATACATATACATATACATTTACATGTAAATCCACAATATACAGCTCTTGGCATGTCCCAAACACTGATGTCCGTTGGCAAATCGATTCGTTGAGGGACCGGAGCTTCAACAGGAGCGCTGACCTGCGCGGCAGCGACATGCGCAAGGCTGAGACTGGGAGAAATGGTTGGTGAGTGGTTACCTCATTGGCAAACTAACCATATGGTAGTTTCTCAAAATAGGGGATATATACCAACTATATGGCTATGGGTCAAGGAGTTAACCAACCAACTAATAGGGGACAATCACCAACAAGGGATAATCAACCAACCAGCTATGGTTAGTATTGGTGGAATCTTTATAGCTATAGTGGCTCCAGCTCTGAAAACTAACCAGCGGCATTGTGGTTACTCCAGCTATGGTTACCTGGAAGTGGAAAATCTTATAGCTGGCTTACCTAGTCAAAAAAGCTGATGTTCAGCTTCCAGGTTAGTTTTCCAGAGTGTAGTCCATGGATCCCAATGGCTATTGGATACCGAGCTATGGAGACCCAGTTGGTCAATGGTGAACCTAGTGCTTAGCAGCCCTTGTTTCATGATCAAGAGCCAGCAGTGTTTTTGGTTCACGTTCATCCAGGTGTCATGAGGGAATGCTTGGCGAATACTTCAAGCCGCAGGGTCAGTTGTACTATCCGATTCTCAGGCTGGGAACAGCCCCAGCGTTGATTCCCAGATTCAGGTGGTTAGGCTGACCTCAACCTTTATTGTGCAACAAGTGAGACATCAAAAATGAAGCTATCCGACCTATCCTCGTCCCATGACTCTCTTAGAGACGCAGGTATTCAAAGAATCATTTGTGCTATGGCCTCTGTGCACTGGACATTCATATACAGGCACCTATGCATACACACATATACAAGTACACATGTACAAATATGTGCATAAATATATATATATATATATAAATACATATGTATATCGAGAAGTGTAAACCCCCAGAATCGTAGTTGCAATCACTTAAAAACTTTTCAATGCAAACTTGTGATCGTTCAACTTTGTGCATTGCAAAGCAATCCTGTGCCCTGCCTTCACCGCGGCTGCACCGGGCACCAACATCTGCGGGAGCGGCGCGGGGAACTTGGCTTTGGGTACAACACAGACAGATCCAGACAAGTTCATTGTGTCAAGTGAGGAAATCTCATTGTTTTGGAGCATATCCTCAAGTGAAAGCTAACCCTCCAGGTATAGGGATGATTCATAGTATGCGGGTAAGGTACTGAAAGTCTTGTGACCAAAAATGGGAGTCTCTGGTGACCCAAAGTTCTCAGCCTCCCCACTACCAATTTTCGAGCAGAATTTGTGGTGAACAACGAACGCGTGAATAGCCTTCACCTCGAACCCATCCCAGACCTGTGTGGGCATGAAAGCTTGTTTTGGTGTCGACCGTCCTTGCGAGAGAAGGCACAATGCTTGGGATTGGTCTTCAAAAGCTCATGACAATGGCGCACCCTAAAAAATCTCAACATTCTTAGGCAAAAGCTGGCAGCACGGAAGAAATAAAGGCAAGGAAAGCAGTTGGACAAAGAAAACTCAAAAGCAGAAGTTGGACTCACAAAGAAGTCCGTCTTCAGAGTTTGGTCATTTTGGTGAAGACCAACTTCTGAGCTCTGAAATCCATTGGATCACAGGAAACCAAGTGACGGTGACAGCCCAGAGTCTCAAGGGAATTCCCTGAAAACCTGGTTCCTGTCTGTCTGTGGTACAACCTGGCCTGAGGAAGACGTCATTGTGGGGCTCACCTCGCTGAACAAGCCGTCTGATCCCATCCACCTCCTTCCATGTACCATGACTACGAGCATGATGTGATTCTCCCAAGAACAAATTCACAGCTAGAAATGGTCTCCTGCAAAGTTTCCTTAGCAATGTTTTATATCCTGCATGGTTCAGCAAAGTTTCCTTTGAGCATTTGCCAAGGAGCAAAAACTGCAGGACCCGCCGCCAGCCCAGGTGTGGGGACACTGGTGGCTGGCGTGTAGATTCGTACCTGCGATCGAGTGAACCATGCTGTACCCTGCATCCAGGACAACAGTTCTTCGCTGCTCACGTCTTCCCTATTTTTGAAACTCATTGATTGGCAATGCCTGAGGATTGTATGGCAACCTCAACTCGTTTTGAATCCAAGATTTTGTGCTTGAATTGTTTTGCAATTACAAAAACACCACAACTGCAGTACCAAATTCCTTCCGAATTTGGAAAGGCTTTCTTAGGCATTCAGTTTCGGGTTTCACATCCCTCCTTTCACATCAACAGTCACCTGCTGGTGAGATTGACCCCGGCTTGATATGGCTGTGGGTCGAGACAAAACTCCAGTGCACATCCCGACAATGAACAGTATATATGTACAAACATATATATTAATATATATATATATACATGTATATAGTTATGGATAATATATCATTATCATACAGTATGCTATACTATATAATATATAGTCTGTACCAGGATGCTCACCGGCACATTGGATTTGATCTGGACTCGACAACTGATGCCTATAATTTGCCATCTCCCCAGCCCCATGCCTCAGGCGAAGGTAGTGAGCCTGGCGAGAGTCGATCCACAAAGGATACAAGTGGAACTGGTGGAAATGCTGAGAAGAGTCAAGAGTCTTCCTGAAAAGCGGTTTGATCAAACATTTCCAGATCACTTTTGGATTGGGCGGGAACTGGTGAAACAGTGACTATTATGTTTGCTGGTACCGCTCAAGCCAAACACTCATGACATCTATACTCGGACATGAATCATCAGCCTATGCTTTGGATATGATCGCTCCAAGTTGCAGATCTGCCAACAGACTCAGCTAGTAGCTTGTTAGTAGCTGCATCGCAGTAGGGGAAGCTCTGGATGTGTTCTACTGCTTGGTGAATAGGTGTTCTCAAGATCTCCCAAACAAATCAAGAAAAGCTTCACATTTTTTTTTCAAAAATTGAAATTTAAGTAGACCAAACAATTGGAACAGCCAATCCCAACCCGTAGGATAAACATGATTAGTTAGCTGAAGACTGCACCTCCACGTTGCAGTGGCAGCTGCGCCATGGCTTTGCTGGGGTCAGCAGCGGAGCTGCAGGTGCGAAAACAGCACTGTCATAGTCATGGGGTGGCTCTCTCAGCACGTTCGAACATGAACTGACCAGGAACTGAACTCGTACATGTTTCAGCAGTGGATTCTCAGCTGCTTGAAGTTGAAGTGGCAGGGGTCAGCAGTGGGTCATGTATGGGTCATGGGTGACTGGCCATGGGTGACTGGTCACGGGTGTCTGGTTATGGATGATTGGTCGCTGCACTCTTGACACATGAGATATGTGACTGGGCCAGAAGTTGCATGGTCCGCCCTGGCACTCTGCTTGAGTCATGGTCTCTATGGGCTGCCATAGATTGGTTTCCCACTAAGGTTTGCACCAACTAGATGCCCTTCCTCAGCAAAAATCCTCACTGAAATTCACCCAAACAAAGACCTGGACAACAAACTTTGGGATCCTGACATTGATGATGTGTCCTGCCAGCCTTGACCTTCAAGTTTGCAAACCAACACACTTCTGCCTCGAACCCCGACCAAACGTTGTCACCTTCGTGGGCGGCTCCGCACCCATTAAAACCTGCCTGCAGGACAACCTAGACAGCTTGTTGCTGGTCAAAACTCTTTGTTGGGATGCTCTTCCACCCATCTGGCAGGATATTTAGTACTGACCTGTGCCAAGTTACACCCAAAAGGGGTTGAATGAGCGTTTGATCCCCATTGCAACCTTGAATCTGGCGTCGTTCCCATGAAAGCCAATGGGATTACTTCACGATAGTCTCGGATCTTGGTCAATATTCGTTGGTCAAAGCTGGAATCACTGCTACCCTGAATTTGAGCTTCCCCAAAAGCGAAATGATCATTCGGAGATGGTTCGGAGGTAACCCATTCATCCCACTAGCGAATTTCCAATTCCCCGTGTGTTCTCTGATTTGCTCCAGAGTTTGGAGCTACTTTGGGATCACATCAGGGACTGATGGTGGCCATCCTCGGTGTTGCCAAAGATGATGGGCTCGACAAAGTTGGCGATGTTGAAATGAAGCAGAAATTGTGCGAAAAAGGCTGCTGTCACCTGGCACGAACATCAACTTGGAAGTGGCTGGAAATAGCTGGAAAGTGATAGGAACAGCTGGAACTCTGTGGAATGGAACCAAAGCTACAGCTAACATTGCCATCGAGTGTAGAACTCAAATATCCCAAAAGTTGTAGACAGGGGTGTTTGGAGATTCCACAAACATGACACAGAACACAGCATGCCTCGTAACTCAGCACACCAGGCTGCTGCGAGTCGAAATCCATTCTTCAATGGTTCCCTACCAACACTTCTGTTGTTACACCCATGGGACGTACCAACAGGTGTGCACACCCATACCTCCGAAGGATCGGCCCATCGCTACGGGATCTCCCGCAGCCAAGCGCACCTGGTACAGCGATTTTCGCTCATCCAGAATCGAAATGAAACAAGGCACCAACGAGATCACCTCGACGGGGCGAGGCGTCGTGCACATCCATCAGATGGATCAATGGATAGATAGGAATACTTAGTAAGTAGATACAAGGACGTTTCTATGCAAATTTGCTTGTGCGTCTATTTACACTTGTGACATGAAGATAGCACAAAGATAAATAACAGCCTGTCATGATCTGGATTCATGTTCTTCGTTTGGACGTTGACTTAGTTCATGTATGGAACATTGAATGCTTCATGTCATCTCAAAAAGCACCCCCTATGCTCATCCTTCCAACATCCAGGGCAGCAAGCTCAAGTTCCAAATCGATCCGATTCAAAACATCAACAAACGACACATGCGACGCGACTGTTGGTCCACAGCTACGCAGCTTCCACGGCCACAGCTTCCGCCACGACACGGGGCCACCGATGTTTGGAATGAAGTTGGCCAAGAAGGTCAGCAGCCCCCAGGCCGCAGGAAGCTCCTGGCCACGTTTCACCAAGAAGACTATGGTCAGCTCAACATTAATCTTACGAGTACTACATCTTTATATTGAACATTCATTCTATACTTCTATGTAAATGTGCATAAAGAAATATATATATATATATATATATACATATATAGTCATGTGTATATGTGAGTATAAATATATGTATATATATATATATACATGTAGACATACTTGTACACACTTATGTCTATACCTCGGATCCTATCAAAAGATGTCGATATCTTGGATCCGAACACTAATCTGGCCTTGTTCTTGTTGGATGTGCTCTGACTGCTTTTCTCAAGTGAGGTCAAAATAAGGGATAGCCGAAACGCTTGTCCAGTGAAATCTTTGCACAGCAGACATGGACCCACTGAACACTGCCACATTTGAGCGTGATCTTCGATAACCAAAGTTGCTGCAAATGGGCTGAAGATAAGACGCGGAGATTAGGAAAGAAAGCTGAATCGAAGCAGTTGGAAAACTCTGACATGCTCAAAAGTTCGACTCAGTTCACAGGTCACAGTTTGGTTCAATCATTTACACACTTCTGGAAGCTCAATGAAGAAAATGCGTGTGGACCAATCGCAGTCGCTTGGCAGCGCTTCTGAAAACCATTGTTTTTTCTGCTGTCTAAACGCATCTAAACACGAAGGTTCAAGCCACAGAAGCCTAGGTGAAATAGTGCTCCTGTCGCCCCCCAGCCACACTCCCAACGTCGCTCGCCGCTCCAAACCAATGATCGCCAGAGCAATGCCATTGGTGAATCCCATCATCACGGAGATGAACTGAGTCAGCTCACGGCTGTCCAGCATCCACCGATTCATGGCGGCCGTATCTTCTATGAGCGACTACCCCTAGGGTTGGTTGGTTGGTTGGTTGGTTGGTTGGTTGGTTGGTGCCTGACTTCATCAACTGCCCTAGTGTTGGTTGGTTGTCCCCAGTTTTGTCAACATCTCCCATATTCTTGTCGAAGTACATCTCCATCTTGCCTGTGATATACAATCTCACTTCCCAGAAACTCCGTCAAGCGTTTCAGAACATTTCCTTCAATTGTCCTGCTATGCAAGCCATTGGGAAAATACTTCATGTCGCACCACATCACAGGTTGTATCCGTCCTTGTCCGGACAAACCGCACTCGATGTATTACGTTGCCATGATAAATCCCCAGTCAAGTGTCCTTAAGCATCTTTACGCATATATGGATGGATGTACAGCTGGATGGATGGATGGATGGATGGATGGATGGATGGATGGATGGATGGATGGATGGATGGATGGATGGATGGATGGATGGATGGATGGATGGACGGACGGACGGACGGATGGACGGATGGACGGAGGGACGGACGGACGGACGGGACGGACGGACGGACCGATCGAGAGATAGAGAGATAGAAAGATAGAAAGCTAGAGATATAGATATAGATATAGACGTAGACGTAGATGTAGACGTAGATGTAGATGTAGACGTAGACGTAGATGTAGATATAGATATACTGTAGATATAAATATAGATATAGGTATAGATGTAGAGATAGATATAGATATAGAGATAGATATAGGTATAGATATAGATATTGATCGAGATATAGAGATAGATATAGATATGGATATAGATATAGATGTAGATATAGATATAGACAGAGATATAAAGATAGATAAAGAGATAGATATAGATATAGATATAGATATAGATATAGATATAGATATAGATATAGATAGAGATAGAGATATAGATATAGATATAGATATAGGTATAGATATAGATGGATATGGATATGGAAATAGATATAGATATAGAGATAGATATAGATATAGATGTAGATATAGATATAGATAGAGATATAGAGATAGATATAAATATAGATATGGGTATAGATAGAGACTGAGATGGAGATAGAGATAAACATAGACATAGACATGGAGATAAACATAGACATAGATATAATTATAGAGATAAACATAGACATAGATATAGAGATAAACATAGACATAGAGATAGAGATAGACATAGACATAGACATAGAGATACAAATAGACATAGAGATGGAGATCGTGATAGAGATATGTATAGTGAGAAGCAGGTGCGTTATGTGTGCATCTAGGTCCCAATATTGAGCCAAGAAGTAGGTGCGTATAGAAAGGGAAGCCTTGAATCTCACACAAGCAATCGTTGCATTGCGAAATTCTTGCGTCAGGGCAAAAGCAACCCCAGAACAACACGGCGTCAAGTATTGTAGGGCAGGTTAATTTGTGCATCTTTGACGTGCAATTCAAAACCACCAAATATGCTGACTGACAAAAGACTTCGTTTGATGTCTTAATCTTAATGGATCTGGCACCATGCCTTCATGTACTTTCTCAATTGCACAGAACAGCAACCGAGCCCTAGAAACGTAAGCACACCGTGTCCAAACAGATTCAGACAATACCATGTGTTGGATTTGCCGGTGTACGCTGCTTCTTTAGATACCACATGCAACAGGAGATCCAAAGGAATCTCCAATTTCAGGATGACTGATTTTACTACTATGAGTCAGACATGACTTGTACATGTTTCACATACCAATACCAATATCATCATATAATATGGCTATGAAGCATCAATAAAGCGAGCAGAACCAACGGGCTAAGCAACATTGCTGACCTATCCCAACTTTGCATAACAAGGACGACGCATAGCCGGGATCTCCGGACCGTTTTCAGCTTCAGGTAGGTCTCCATGGAGTGGAAGACTCCCTGGTGGCCACAGCGCATTCGCAGGCAATGTTCGCATCGCACTACAAAAACTGTTGGAGTGTTTGGTCAAACCCAAATGTCAGCCCCACTTGGTATTTGATGGTACAAACACGCCCAACTGCCTGCATCACAGGAGAGAATTCTCGCTGCACCGGCGACCACAACCTCGTTGATTCGACTGTTCACTGATTGACTCGCAGAATTGGAGCGTCCGAAACAAAGCCTACATTGCTATGCAGGCGTTGGATCCCAGGTTCATTCGTGGTGGTTTCATAAAATATTGGTACCCTTAAAAATGGTTGATTTATTGCTATAAATGGTTTCTTAAGGATGATTTGGGGGGACTCCTATCTTGAGAAACACCAAGATTGCAATATTGTCTGCGACACAGTTACAGCTCAAAATGCAGACAAATATTCAAATCAACGGGTATGTAACTCAGAGCAAGAAGTTGTGCGGCAGCATGGGGATAGCCAAACTCTTTGTTGAGCAATTGGAACGGATTCTTGCTGAGTGGGTCTTAAAGTTTGCAGGGACTTGTTCAGGCAACAGCGTCCCTCTTGTTTGCTACAGTATTTTTGGAAATAAGCTGGTTGTCCAGACTATCTTGTTCGTTGGAAGATGATGTCAGTCATCGATAGTGTCCAGTACGGCATCCTCATCGACTCTGCAAAATGTAGGTGAACCGTGATCCTTCGAAAGATGTCCGATGTTTCACATGGACATAGAATAGATATGTCCTACAACAGGGCTACCCCAGCGCAATCGGCTTCCCGGTTAAAAGCTGCTAGTGATCTGGTTTTTTTCTGGATGACTGGGATTCAATGGTTGGTTAGCAATGATCTGGGATGGTCTTGATCAGGGGAGAATAAGCAACAAGCAACAATCTCTTGAGGCTTGCTGAAGCTGACTCGTAGATGTGCCATGACTTTCCCAGAAGCCACACACGACCCAGAAAAACCAGCTGCAACCACCAGCTGAAACTGTTGAGTTGGCAGGGCTCCCCACAAGAACAACACAAAGATTGCGGTGAGGCTGACCTATGGAAAGCTGTGGAAAGCCGCCGAATTCTGAGTTTGCGCACGGGGAAATGGGGCCCTCAACTGAATCACAACTTCAGCAATGTTTACTTTCTGTGCACTGCTGAACACTGTTGGAACCAAATCCTTCGCCTGTCAAAATGTTTGCTTGGCCTGGTTTTGCCTCTTTTTCTCTCAGCACTCAATTGGCTATGGGTCAAAGCCCATCATGCCCCATATCAGAATACTCACTCCTCAACTTCGCTCATGGGTTTGATTGCCCAATCAACCTCAGACCCACCTGTGTCACCGTGTAGAAGACCTCAGCACTGGCTGCGGTTCCCCAAGTCTTCGAGGCATTAAATGGATTCCTAGCCGCTGCTAGCCACCAGATGCCCTTCTTGGGCAACACAATGGCATGAACCATCAGAGCGCCTAAGCACACGGCGTGTTGGCTCAGGAATTGCGCGACGTACTGCAGACAGCTCAGCGCAAATTCGCCCATATGCCTGGGCTTCAGATCCCAACGGATCTTCTCCCTCCCAAAAAAGTGATCCAAGGCGGCTGAAAAGGTTGAAGCAGCTCAGCAGCTATTTCAAACACCAACATGCGAGGTTGCTTCATATGAAAAGGCTATACATTCTGGGACCCACCCTCGCCACTGGCTTCACTGTGCTCCCAGCTTCATATCGGTGGGAATGCTCTTCTCAAGGTGAAACCTGGATCTGCTTAGTCACAGCGACCAAATGATGAAAACCTGCAGTCTGGTTCAATCAATCAACTCATGTCTCTCATCCGCGACTCCAATCAGGCCCGCACCTCTCGAGTAGGTTTTGCACCTCAAGGGGTAAGTGGATGTGTGCATGTGTGCATGTGTACGGGCACCACCATCAGCTCATGCCATGTTGCCTTCATAATAGGTTGTAGGAATCAGTCAACATTACACGTGAACCACCGGCGCACCACTGTGCAATACACTTGCATAATCCGAGATCATCCAGATTCCGCCTGTTTAGCTGATAATCTCCACCTGGTTCCCTGTCATGCCCATCCAGATAAAGCAGCATGTCTAGCCATGGGAAATTTTGTGTAACTGAGGAATACCTGTAGACAAACCCAACCACCAAGTCTAGCTGGTCATCTCCCCCAATGCCTCCAGTCTCCACATCCCTGCCTGGTCCGTGCGCTTATTCACACCACCTTTGTAGAAGCGAAAGTCATGCATGACTGCCTGAGACGTTTCTGGGAAGCAAGATGTTGGGTGGCAACTTTCTGCTGCAAACAAGCTATGCTTGGGTACACTCATCACACGGTTTCAACGAAGTGTTGGAAGGAACATGCAGAGAAACATAGGAGGACAGTAACGCCGGCAACACCATTCCAAAGATCTTGAACTGGCGAATGGAAGCATTCAACTTTGGGCTGAGCAAAAAAGCAACCATCACGTGGTAGCCCTCGAGACATAGAAGTCAGCCAGTCAGAGCACAACTTTAAAGCCTTTTTGAACTCAGACCGAATCTTACAACGAGAAACAATTCATGGATAACCCAACCAGTGCTCCAGTGCTTGAATTGGCTTCCTCCAACTTCCCAGCAGAAATTGGCCTCACCACTCAGCCAAATGATCTGCCCCACGAACCAGAAGACTCGACCGGCAAGGAGAATGGTGAGCGCCTTTGCAGCCGCTGCGAGGTGTGGGGTCAAACAAGAGCGAATTGGAATGACTGCGCTTCCATCAGGTGTTTTAAATGAAGCATGTTTGTCCCAGTGCCTGCAGTGCCTGCAGTGCCTGCAGTGCCTCTCCTTTGAAAGTCGAAACATGACGGACAGAGCTGAGCTTGGAACGATTGAGAGGAAAACGAGGCCCCTCTTGCAAACATTCCCCTGTCACACAAGCACTGCAACTCGGATACCCACCTGGATTGGCCGTTACTTCAATCATCTGCTGATCAATCATCTGCTGACGCTCAAAAAGAAAAAAACATTTTGGTGGTCAAGATCTCGTTCACAAAAATATCCGTGTCTGAAGACTGGACCTGAGTTTGTTACTGGAGACGGCTGCCCAAATTTTGTGGAGATACACCCTTTTGAGTGGGCATGCAAACATTCTCTGCACAGCCAGCAAGTCTTCATGGTCTTCAAGCATCTTCCATGACGCAACCAAACGCAAGAAACACTCTCATAACAAACGCTGGTCCTTGTGACCCAACCAGCCATGAGAGTCTCCCTTGTCAAAATCTGACAGTATCCAGGGGGAAGTCCAAAGTAGAAGTGTGCAGATCATCGCAAACAAGAAAACGTCATTGCAGCCCCCCCGCCATTAGGGCCTCCGCACCCAAAACGTGGCGGGATCCTCAATGTTAAGTTATCTCTCCCACCTTTTTAGTCACCTCAACCTCCAACAATGCAATGTCATAGCATGTTTCCTGCACATCGTGGCAGATCCTCCAAGGTTGGCCTTCTTCGGAAAGTTGTAAACTGTACATGTTGAAGCATACATTTACATGTATATATGTACATATATCTACATATGTATATATATATATGTATATATTTATATGTATATATATATATATATATGTATACATGTGTGTGTGGAATCAGATTTACATACACGTAGACGTACCTGCATACATGCACACAGATTTTCCCTACCTACATGCAAATATATACATATATATATATCTCTCTCTCTCTCTCCTTTTCTTCCTGCTGCTTGGCTGAGTGTCCCGTGATTCCTGAGCTGCTGGTCTTCAGCAGCTGATGCACCTATCTGGAAAAATGACCATGGTCACCTCATCTGCAGTCTCGAGATTTCAAGCTGTGGTCAGAGATGAAAGCCAATTCCACCAGAGGGCGGGTGGGCACTGGGCCCAGAAGCTTGACACAAGCATCATCATGACGAAGAGATAGGAACCATCTCTCCTTTTCTTCCTGCTGCTTGGCTGAGTGTCCCGTGATTCCTGAGCTGCTGGTCTTCAGCAGCTGATGCACCTATCTGGAAAAATGACCATGGTCACCTCATCTGCAGTCTCGAGATTTCAAGCTGTGGTCAGAGATGAAAGCCAATTCCGATCTCAAGGTACTACTCTGTAAGAAGAGAATGAATCACGGGCCAGGCCACAGCGGACAACCGTTCGATCTTCCATTTGGCAGCTCTGTCCAAAGAGTGCACTAGCAACTGTGCACCCACTTCCTGAAGGTAATACTCCAGAGTTCGAATGCGTGACCATCTGCCACGCCATGCAACCCATGATATATCTTCAGAATTTGAATACAAAAACGTGGCACCTGATCCACGAAGGACGCCTGGAGTGGCGCCCCTGTCAGTTTGACGACAAGGGATTCCCAAGCGTTTCATAATTGCATCCCACTGTTTTCTGAATGCACTCAAAGATCCTGGGTATAGTTTTTCATCAAGATCCAGATGGCCAAAAATACGGTCGCAAATCCAAATCATCTCAGCATCGTCGATCCGACCATGTTGACGCCTAGCAAAGCGAGCAGTTTTTGGATCGGCAACGTGGATAAACAGGCTGCTGGATTCGTGGCCCATATCAGAAGGAAAAACTAAATCCCTGCGAGTCAAGGCAACCATCTCAGAGGGATGCAGCATAGCTCCGAAGCCCAAGACAACAAGCCCCAACCAGTTAAACCACTTCCATAAAGCAGCTAAGCAAAGAGCGGCTTTCACGGCTGAAGCTGGGAGAACGGCTCGGCACTGACCAGGCTCATGGATCTGCCATTTACGGTCTATCTGCCATGCCACACTCAAGTGCGGGCGCACTTGAGGATGTAGTTCTTGTAAGCCAGTTATAGCATATACAAAAAGATACCTTGGAAGACCTGATTCGAAACAGTAAAGTCCGTATGCGCGCAAAGCCCAAGCAACAGCTTTGCAATCATCCAACAAACGAGCAAACTTCATCTGAAGATGCTCGTCGCACCACACTTCGAAGGCTTCAACACACCGTTTCATACGATCTGAAGTCATTTGTACAAACCCGACACTCAAATCCATGGGTCCGCGAGGAGCTCGGGGTCCAGGGTGTGGATGAATATCACCACACAGCAGAAGCAGGAAACGGATCCACCTAGCAGGATTCTTCGGGACTCTAGATGCCTCCACCACAATGTCAAACCGTTGGGAGTCACCTGCGAGGAGGTCGATAGTCCATTGGGCCAGTGCTCTACTGGGAGGCTGCACTGGCCGATCTCTAGAAGGATCGTCACTGCGATTGTCTGCTGAATAGCAATGCAGGCAGCCAGGGTACAATCCAGATCCAAGGACATATGCTAAGGAGCCCTGCAAAACTCGGCTTATTGCAGCACTGCTAGAGCGACCTTTGGCAGCTGAACCGATGGTGACCCTACTGTCTAGTAGACCTACAAACCTAGAGTCCGGGTGACTCTTAGCCATAGATTTTAACCAAGATTTGTACACTCTAGTTTCATTCACATTGATATGACCCCGCCGTTTAAAATGGTAGCGGAACAACTCATGGAAAGGGAGACTATTGCAGAGCTCACTAATCCACTCCGGGTCCTCAAACCATTCACGTTGGGGATACACATCTTCAGTTGGGGGACTATACGTGGTTACAGCTTCAACCAACCCCACCTCGGCTAACGATCTGGATCGCACTGCATCGGGAATGGACGGTACATGTCCACGGATTGCACTGGCCAATCCACTTGCAATGCGGCTCACCAGCTCGAAGGGATAGGCACCTGAGAAGCTGGCAACTGATTCACCTACCTTGGGTACTCGCCCATAAACTGCTTGCGACGATGGCTGACATCTCTTATCGAAATCTTTTATGGAATCTTTAGTGAATGTCCCCTGCACAACAAAGTGGTTATTCTTGTAAGCGCAAGTACAACGGGATTCCAAGGGTATCAACCAAGGTTGGTTATGTAACCATTTGGAGTGCTTGCTGAAAGCACTGCCGTAACTGCAAAAGTAAAAATGGCTTATAACACAACCGAGAGAGATCAGCATCTTGTAGCAGTGAAGGAGGTAGAGTCGGGAATTTCCAGGTTGTTCAACACTTATATATTGCCCTAACTGCAAAGCTATCATCAAGATGAAGGCTGTGCGTCTAGCTAAGGTATTATGGTATGCAGTTACGGGTTCCTGTGGATCAAAACCGGCTGGCACTGCTTTGGATCGAAGTTGCGGCCTTCGAAGAGTGCCATAAGTCAAGCATGGAACACCGGCATGCCAGCACCGCACAACGCGACGCATAGCCAGGGCAATGAGCTCATGGCACACACTGGTGAGCTGATGTCTCCAATGCGAAGTCTCCTAGCATCTACGTCGAACCCGTCATGCACGACTAAGCCTAATCTCTGATGCGCTAAGGACCAACCACCTGTGCCTCGGAACATCTCAACGCAGTCAAAAAGAATTCCTTCACTGAGAGGCTTGGGAACTCCTAAGGCCATGGTCTGCTTAAACTGAGGATGCAAAGTGGAAAGCTGTTGCAAGTGAAAATTTTCTGACTCTATGCTAAAACCCTTTTCTTTAAGAATCTCAGCCGCGGGGCTGATCAGTTTGGTATAGAACCCTTTTTGTTCGGTATGCCTCCATAGTTCCTTAGTCATGGATGTGCTGATTTTTGAATAGGTAACGGCACCTCCTACTGGGCTGGCGTCTGTGCAAAAGATCCTGTCACAGTAGGTGGCTCGGAGATCGCTCTGGGCCAAAGGTGCAAGGCAAGCTACAAGTTGAAGCTCCGATCGTGAAATCCTTGAAAGGCTGAACACTTGATTCTTTGGGATGTGTTTGCCCTCTTTGAAAACATGATCAAGGACCGCAAAAATAGCCCGTCTAAACATCAACACATTAATCCAGCAACCTAAAAGGATGGAAAGGATCTGGGGAGTGCAGGTACCACGGTGAACAATGCTGAGGGTTATGATAGCTAACATGGCCACTCGATTCCTCGGAGCCATCACCTTACCTGCCAATCCATCGAAGTCGGCTCCCAGTAGGATTCCTGTGGATTGATTTCGTTTTCGTTTGCGTTCGTGTTGAACTAGGCCCACTTCTTTATAGGCGCTTTCAGCAGCTTTAAACACAAGAGTATCTCTTAAGATGGGATTATCCTTGAAGTGTTTGATTGCAACCTTTTGGATACCAATGTGATCATCTATTGCAAGAAGTTCTATAAAATCTGTTCTAGGGATAGGGTGTCTATATCGGAGAACTTCGTTGGGGACCATAGCTCCGCAGAGATATCTAAGCACATTGCTGTGTGCCTGTTGAGCAACTTCGACAGCAAGATTGTCTCCCATGGCCAACGTGCTTAAACACACCCGAACCTTGCAACCTGCTAAGTGGGGCTTGTAGCAACGAAGATGGGACAATTCAGAACTATCAAACACAAACTTGAAGGCATTACGGGAGGACCGTTTTTGGCTTACAAGGAAAGTATAATAAAAGTCGCTCAAATCATCTGCAGAAAACCTATACATGTACCCAGGTTCCAAATGAAGTAGTCCCAGCATGGAGCCAGGAGCAAGCTCTTTGGTAGAGTTCGAAATGCTATAGGTTCGACTATTGATGGTCCGTGGATTAATTATGAGACAATCCCATTGGACATCTTTGCCAACACTGAAAATTCCTACAGATTCGTCTGAAGGCTTAAGGCTGGCTTCGATGAGGTCGCAGGCTCCTAAGGCATCCCATCTTGTGACCAACTTAAGAAACTCCCCCTTACTGCAATGCATTTTGCCCGGGGGGACTGGTTCCCATAGTTGAAGGGGTTTCCGCATCACCTCTGGATCCTGAAAAGCTGCTCTCAACAGGGGGTCACTCAAGTATCGTTCAGCTGCGAATGATGGCGGGTTTTCCCACTTTATGCGACTCGAGATCACTGGCTTCACGCTAGCGCTAAGGTCTGTAGCTAGCGAGCTGCCAGCAGCTGTGCACTGCTCTGATTGATCTGGATGAAAGCTCGGCTTCGGCTGTCTGCTAAAGTGGGATGAATATGGATCAAAACTACTATGCAAATAGTTGAGGATATCGGTTAGGTCCTCTGACCCAAGAGTGCTCCTGGGAAGTTCCTTGGATTTGTCAATTAACACCTCAAATTTCTCTCGAGCCCTACCCAGATCGTCTGCGATCCAAATTTCCATCAGCATGAAGTGAATCAGCATTGCTTCGATACGTTCGATCACAGCATGCTGCTGAGAGGAAATTGCTGCTCCTAAACGAGCACTAGGTGGGACTCTCTTTGGGAATCCGAGCACCTCAGAAATTCAATGCACTAAGGATTATGACCAGCATGTTGTATCGGGTGCGGTGGAAACGAAGCCGTGCTCTCCGTCTCGGATTGAGGTGCTTGCACTCCATCCAACGCCACCTGGGGAGGGGGATGGGCCAAAGGGACCCTCGGGAAGTCCCATCACTATTGCAGGATTTCACTGCGACCATGGAGGCCGCTGCAAAGGCTGTTAGAGCTGACCTACAGAACCAAAAACCTCTGACCATGCTATGCACTAATTCAACACCACTAAAAACTCGGTTATCACTAGGATCAAGAGATGGAAGCTGCTTACTATCCAGTTCGGGGGGGCATGAGGCATCACTGGCAAATTGTTCTTGAATAAATTGCAAAAGCTCATGGGCGTTATCCCCACCTGTCTCAAGATACCGGTCTAGCTCTGGGTCTCTGGGTCGGCATTGCTGGAACTTGAGGCAGCTCCGGCTTTTCCTTTGCC
Source organism: Symbiodinium kawagutii (assembly GCA_009767595.1). NCBI lineage: Eukaryota > Dinophyceae > Suessiales > Symbiodiniaceae > Symbiodinium > Symbiodinium kawagutii. The sequence continues at coordinate 15,399 of VSDK01017940.1, read as the reverse complement.
GTTCCCCTTCTTGGCCTTTGGTTTTGGCTTTGGTTTCTCTGGATCCTTTTCCGGAGGATCCTGGGCAGGATTTTTGGCTAGGCTCTGCATTCTCGACTCCATATAATCGAGCTCCTTCAAGTATGCCAGATTGGCTGACACCCAAGCTGGTGCCGACAACCGACTGAACGGCTGAAGCCCTGGGCGCTTGCGATGGGTCACCAGCACTTGCCATGCCGGCTCTTGGTGGCCCGTCAACAACCAAGCCAGCTGCAGCTTCCCTGAGTCGATCGCCGCCTGCTCGCAGAAAATCAGGATCTTCGCCAGCACACCCATCAATTCCAAATTCTGAGACTGGAACGCGGTGTGCCAACCCTCTGCACACAATGTTGCTACATAGGCCAGAGTCCGATGATCTGCTAAAGGAATGCGCCGCTCCACATACTTCTTCATCAGATTTCCATCCTCTCGGGATGGGTCGAGCCCCAGTTCCTGAAGAGCTTGTCGGCGAACTGTTGCAGCCATCAGCCCTAAGTCCTGGCTGCTTCGAACGAAGGCACCCCTTGCCAAGCAGCCCTTGACACTGTAGCCACCGGCGTTTGCGTTGCCCCCATCTGACCCGCTTAGCAAGCCGACAATCGGGTCTGCATGCCTCGGGGCCACCAGCTTCTTCAGTAGCAGAGCATTCTGTTGAAGTTGGCCGAACAAGATCTGTTGAAGAGGATCTGCATTTTGCAAAGCCAAAGTTGAACTCAGGCTCTCCTGCGCGGTCCCCATTTCTTCGGCTTCTCGTTCCAGTTCTGCATAGAAGTTTTCCTGCAGCGCTGTTGATGCACTCACCTGGCGACGACGTGTCTCTGCATGGCCCACCCTTGGCGGAGGGGCACCGGCTAAAACTTGGAGCCGATTCCATTCGTCTGGTTGGAGAGGATCCCGTCCCAGTCCACTGCCGAACAACGGTGGTGTCTTGCTTGGGGAAGAACGATGGCCTCCAACAGGAGGCGGAGGCACTGCTGCTGCTCTCTGCTGTTCCGACTCCAATTGACGTACACGATCTCGAAGTCGCTGGAGTTCTGAGGCTTCGAGCCTGGCCGGCTGGCCAGCGGGCTCCCCAATGGGAGCATCGTCCACCTCCTCTTCGCCTTCCTGCAAGGGCTCCCCATCGATGTCCTCTTCGGCTGCAGTCTGGTACTCTTGAGCTGGGCCCACCTCCATCTCTGAAGTGATCCATGCATCGGCCAGTTCTAGTACCGCAGACTTCAAAGGGGCACCTGTTTTGATACCCACTGCAAACTGATGCACATTGGTGCCCTTGAACTTGGACTTGAGGCTTGAGATAGGGAAGAACGAGGTTGCAGCTCCCCAAGGCAAATCGGCCAATTCGATGTCTGCTGATCCAAGTGTTCCCCCTCGAGCACCCAAAATAGGCACGGTGCCTAAGTGAAAAGCCACCGGGTCCAGCCCCAGTTCGAGCTCCAGTCCGACCAGATATGCATGGATATCTGGATGAGTTGGGATGGCCACCATGAAGCCACCGCTGCGCACATAAACCAAAGCCGCCACGCATACTGCGTCCACTCCAGCTGAACTTCCTGAGCCTGAAGGAAGCACCACAGTGGGCAGAGCTTTGCCTTCTGTATGAGCTGCTACCAGGTCTTCGATAGCAGCTTGGGTGAGATGACTCACACCCTTTGGGGCCATCGTCGACGGCTGCCGACGAGATAGGCCTCGACCTCTGCTTGACTTGCGAATGCGTGGGATATGGAATCCCGGTGCAGGCCGTCCTGCCTGTCACCCAACCTGTCGATGTATCGATTGTAATCCTGAGTCCAGAAGCCCGGCGAATTGCCAGGTCCACGCAGCACCACGTAATAGCTGTTCCTGAAGGGAACAGTAGGCGAAGCAGCCTCACAAAATAGGCCGTCCAATTGACGGCGAGCAGCTACCCCTGCCCTGAAAGCCCGTGCTAAGCGCGCACGAGGTGGCCACTGGGAGTCCACTGCTCGGAGACTCGAGCAAAGACTCTGCAAAAATGGCAAATCCAGTGCAAGCAAAGCAGTTGCGCTCTCAGCCTCGAGAGCTTGGACCTCAAGGTCCGATGTGATCTGGTGTGGATCGTAGAACTCCTGAGCCTCACGAGTGCTGGATCCACTCACGCTGTAGCCCCCACCAGCAACCTCAGCCCTAATGGATGGAGCAGATGTAATACCACCCTCTGTCGCACGGCGCGCAGTCAGAGTGATCTCTAATCCAGCCAACAAGACAGTAATTTGCTCGATGTCCCGAGCGCCACCACCGTTCATTCACTGCTGCGACGATATTCAGCCAACCGACCCCTTAAATCCAGAGGGGGAGAAAACACAGGGTTCAGTTCGCAGTTGAGGGCCCGTAGCACTGAAAATAGGACCCTGCGACAACCAGCAGAGAAAGTGATGGCCCCCAGGATAAAACCACAGCAACAGCACCCGATGGAGCAAATCACTATGGCTAGGCACAGCGCGCCCCAGGGACAGGAACTACCTGAAGTTAGCCACCTAAGCTCCCTAAGGAACTCAGGCAACCACAGGTAGAGGCTCATGTGCTTGATCCCAGAAGCTTGACACAAGCATCATCATGACGAAGAGATAGGAACCATATATTCCCATTTGTATTATAAAGATATTTCTATTTATATCTGTCTATATTTATGTATGACCACGCAGAGAGAGAGAGAGAGAGATATATATATATACATAGATATTAAGTATGTATCTATGCATGCTGTGCGTGAGCACGTATCACGATGGCGATTGCTTTTTCATTAGCCCGGTCAACAAATTTGGAAACAGCAAAGCCACACATGGCACTGGCACAGAGTTTCAGCCCTGAGCATTCCAACCAGCTCAGTAAATTCAAGTCTTGGACCTGAGATTCAGCGCCAAGACTCAGTTGGAAAGGCAATGGAGCCGTGATCTCAAAACCTGCTTCCTTTGGAAAATATCCCTTTGTATATGCTGAAAAAGAGATTTTGTATCTTATCATAACATACAAAACATGGATCTTTCTAAGATCCCGTTTACCCTTAATGGGATCTTTTGAGTTCAAACATTTTGACTCCAAAGTAGGAGACCCTACAACCAGAGACCAACAAAGAGCGCTACAGTAACAACCATGCAAGGACAAATTTGGCCCGCAATCTGTTTCCAACACTTGTACACAATCTATAAACAGTTCAGAAGGCAAGCGAAAATGCAAACAAAGGTCCCGCAGAGCAAAATAGACCGTTCAAACACAAGATGGCAAGAGTTGTTGACAACTACTGCACCTGCCAGCACCTGGGAAGCAAATGGAACATTGAAGATAAGCCCACATCCCTGGACAGGAGAAACCGAGAGAGAAAGGAAGCACATTGGAGACAAGCTTGAAGTGGTCTGTTGCACGAAAAGCGTGAAGACAAATGACAAATACACAAATGAGCACCACACAAGCAAAGGCATCGCGATAGAAATGATGCTTACACAGAAGCAGTACGATGAAGCATGTTACTGCACGCTTCTTGAGTAGCTGTGCCCCAGGAGTTATTTAATTAAGATCAAATCCACTAATCCAAGCTGCTTCAAAATGTTCAACACAAACGGGGGAAAACCTTGCAAATGCACCCCAGGTCCTTATTTACGCAAACCCTAAAAACAATGATTGTTTACTTCAACCACACTTACTAAGAGAACAAATCCGTTCGAGAAATAGACACAGGAGCAAACCAAACATGCAACCAATACCTAGTATATATGAGTGTGCCATATCATTTCTGTTTGCCAACAACTTCCCTTTCTTCCAATCATTTCGGTTCGCAGCCTTCGCTACCTACCCTCAGTACTCAAAGCACTGGGCAACCCAAACGATTCTCAGGGCTTCCGAACTTTGCGGTCTTGGTCAGGGACGGCATAGACATCAAATGACGGCTCGTCCATTTCGCCCCACCAAACTGGTGGAAATTTGAACTGTTTTCATTGAATGATTCTTGGTTCATCAGCTTGTGTCACTGTCACACCACAGGTAACCAGTCAGTGGAACCAAAATCCAAGACAAACTGAAGCCACACCCTTAGAGCTTGTATCCCACAATTTGGCTGTGTACAGCCGGAGCCATCGATTTTGATGGGCAACCATCCATAAATAAGCGAATCAGCACAAGTCATCAGGGTCCCCAGTGTTGCATTGAAAACTTCTCCGACAAACAGGTCCCAGGCCTTCCGGGAAGTCCGCAGGCAGCAGCGGCAAGGGAACTTGGTGAGAAGAAAGATGAAGGTGTTCCTGAGATCAGCGGGAAGACACAGGAGCTTCCACAAAGACAAAGAGGTTGATGTCATCATTCCGCTGGTGATGCCTTGCTGAATCTTGCAGCTTTTCCAGAACGCAATCACTATCACTACATGTTGGACTTTGGAGAGTTCAAGAACTTTGTCAGGAAGCATAGGACATAGGAATTATGAGCTCCAGTTGGTTGCAATGCATCCCCAAGTCGCTGGTACTCCAACTCTTCAGCAAGACTTGCAGGATCATCAAGACTAAGCCCCTACTTACCCACCACCTACCAGCGCTGCAGAGTTTGGCCACCCTGCTCCCAAACGTCCAGAGTGGCCTATCGCTATCGGAAAGGAGTCAAAATTGGGCGCATTTTGCTAAGCCATTGGTGACCTCCTCACAAACAATTCCACACCAATGTGACGTCACCAATATACTCTTTAGGGTACCAAAAGTCACTAAAGTCTCAAAGGTTGGACTTGGGAGTTCCTTCTTTTAAGGCTGGGAAGCCAATGACTTCTAGAACAAAAATGGAAACATGTTTGGTGTCTCCCGAACATCAAGAAACACGCATCGTTTTACCTCAGGGTTAGAGTCCTTTTTCGCTGGCAAGCAACAAATTGACGGACTCCCCTTTCCCCTTGCTCTGACATTTGGTGATGACAAGTTGAGAAGAACGACGCAAAAAAAATGAAAATCAAACAATTGATTTTCTTACATTAAGATCTTAAGAAAACAGATGCTATAGAGGATGAAAATCAACCGAAGGATGCCCTGATTGCAATCCAAAGGAGCCGAGTTAGACTCACGAGACCCTCTTCGCATCCGAGGCCTGTTTTACCGGCTCCAGGACAGTCACCAACAAGAGTGCCATGATGAAAGGCAAAAGAAGATCAGCAAATTGAACCTGGAAGGACCACCAAGGTGTGCATTATGATCCCATTGAAATTTCTCGTTTTGGGGAATATCAATGGACCTCCTGATTGGTCGCTGTATGGATCGCATAATTGGTCAATAGTGATTCCTCGATCAAGCCCACATCAAATTCCAAAATGCTTATTCATCGCACAATGAAAACAAAAACACAAAGAATGATAGCCTCTCAGGATTCAAGCCCTTGATCCTTGGAACCGCCAAAGCCCGAGGATGCGTATATGAAAGACTCAAATTTCAAACAGTTGCAGACTTCATACATCGAAACCTGAAGCCATGCAAATTTCAAAGCAAACCTCACGAGTTCATTTCTGAAATGCTTCACATTCAATGACTACGGCTTGGAAACTTCGTTAGGGTTAAACCCTGGTCGAAACTCAATACTCCAATTGCTCGAGCCCAGCTCTGAAACCCAGCGTTAATTCGTGGAAGCTTCCAGGAGCCAGGTTTCTGGAACTGGTTTCAACAATACCCCGCCCTGGCCAAACCCCAAACACTTGAAGCCCTGCCCAAGTTCCCGTTTGAAAACCCGCAAGCAATCCGAAAACCCAAAAGCATTAGTACCAAAGCTGGCAACATTGGAGGATCACAGACCTTAATGTTTAGTCCAACCTCAAAATCTGGAAAAAAAAATATCTGAGATCTGTGAAAAGCTCTACCTTTCTCAATGACTACAATTTTGAGACTTCAAATTTGTCCGGAGCTCTTGCAACTTGACAATTTTTTTAGGAACCACCGGAACCCTACAGACTCCAAACCATGGAAGGCACCATTTCGCTCTTGCAGCATTTATCGGTCACTCTATTGCAGTGAGTTGCAGAATGACTCATGTAAAACTTCCTGACAAATCACGTCGGAAGAAAAATGCGTTGGAGATTGCATATTTTCACACAATCACCAAGTTCAATTCCCCAGTCGCAGTCCCCCTAGCCCGCCAGCATTTTCACGCCGAAGTGGAAAACGATGATGGCCACAGCAACTTTGAAACCATTGTAGCCACCCTGGCAGGTCAACCCAAGAGCATCTTCCACACCCAGTGAGGAATTTCTGAAGCAACATTGGAGCCTTGAAAGTTGACTCAAACACAGCTAGATGTTGTTAGACAAATTGGACTTCTTCAAGTTGGATAAAGTCAAAACTTACAAAAACAAAAAAGGCCATCTCCAAGATCGCATGGTCCACAGTGCTGTTTAGAAGAACTTATTGGAAAAGGATTTCGGATATTTGGAAAACGGCGTTTCTTCCCCGTTGGTGAAATGCTTTCTTCAGATTCGCTGCAGAAAGCTTTTCTGAACCAATGACTGACCAACCCTTGGTTTCCAAAGTTTCCCACCTGTAGTGGTGCCACGGAGTCACGCCGCCAGCCCTGGCACGAGATTGAAGTCTCCCAAAACCGTTTGGCCACGTGTAGGCAGTTGTGGCCGGGGAATTGCACAACGGAGACTTTAGCCAGGGACAAGATCACCTCAAGCCAAAAGGACAGCCGCAAATTTGGACTTGTGGTTGCCAAGGTCCAACCTGCTGGTTTTAGAGAGTCATTTTGCAAAAAAAGGTCCTTTGTCTTTTGTTGCTTGTGGTGGCTCCCCCAGCATCCGGGCTCCCCTATCAAAATCGAGTCCATATTTTACTTTCCCGGATGATCCCACCTTTATCCTCCCTAGGCTAAGCCGCAAGGGTTCCAATTTCGATTCCTTGCGCTTCGCAACAAAAACTGCGGCACGCCTGGCGCTCCATGGAACCTGCCCGAGGCCGCCTCAGGAGTTTGGCTCCAGGGATGCTGAACTAAATCAATGGTTTTATAGGGGATTATAATGGTTGATAAGGGGGACTAATCAGGGAGAATCACCAACGATAATGGTGAAACATCTACTACATGGTGGTTTCTCAAGCCATAGGGGACCCCAAAAATGGTTGGTTTCTTGCTATGAATTCTTGATAAACTGGATGATTGAGGGGTACCCCTATTTTGAGAAACACCCAAATCAATAGTTCACATGATGAATAGCGGGGTATGATGGGATAGCATCCAGCTGGAATGATGAACTTAAGTGATCATAGGGTAAACTCCATGGACTAGAGTAGGATATGATACAATTGAGGATGTTCTCGCCAAAAATGTCCAAAAACATAGAAAATATGGACATAGAGAACCATCCACTTCTTGTCATTACAGGTGGGGAGCGAAATGCCACCTAACCATCTTCCTTGGTCAGCTATATTGACCCATGCTAGGCTAATAGCCGGTGTCTGTAATGCGGACCACAAATAGCCATTTTGTTCTGGAGGACATCAACTCATCAAGTTGGGATTGAAACAATTTCTGATGTCTAAAGGATTAACAACTCAGTTCTCTTCTGTTTCAAGCTCTTAATAAACTTTGGAAACATAAGGACTTCCCCCAGTTGAAACTGCCCAGGACTTCGAAAGCTCCGCTCCAACGGACCTGGGAACGGTACCTCGGTTCTGCCGGGATTCCGTACCCATCGCCGGAACGTTGCCGCAGGTGCCCGGGCCTCCGACCAAGTTGACACCATCCTCAACCCTTAGACCTACCCTTAGAGATGGGAGCTCCACTGGACCCAAACGGCAGCCAAAGCATTGAATAAAAAAGTGGGTGTAGGATGATGTAGGGAACAACTTCAATAATTGATCAAAGGAGATATAGGATGTTGGTAGATAAGCCAAAGCATTCGAACATTCATAATTATTGAAAAGGTAAACTAGGGAACAATTTCAATAATTTTGTACGATGATGTAGGATGATGTAGGGAACAATTCCATTCATTATGAATGTTTTCACGTGGTGGCCTAGTAGTGCCACCGAAATAAACAGATATTGGATCTTTGGGAGAGATACAAAAGGTTTGGTGTGCAGGTGCCTCTTCATCAACAAAATTGATCTGATGTAATATTTGAAGAGTTCCATCCCTCATGATGTGGCAGATATACGCAACCGTGTTTCTGTTTAGCAGTGTTTGGTAGTCCGAAAAAAAAGTTGGGTTCCAAAATTCAAATACAGCAACCCCTATGGATTTGGGTCCCAAGTGAATCTCTTCACCCACCACAGGCATTTCCATTGAGCACTGCCACACGGCCTTCTTTCTCCATCCATAGCAACGGACGAAGGCACCAAGTCCGCAGGAACACCGTTCAACCAATTGCATTGGAAGAGTGAAACTTTGGCTTAATCTGATTTGCAACTGCTATATATGTTTCAGCCAATTTTCTGCGTTCCAGCTCCCAGATTTCATTGCCCTGAACATGTTCCAAAGTTTTTCATACAAAAACAAGACACTATAAATCATGCAGCAATTTCATCCTATACTTCGTGCCCTTGGCCAACTCGTGACTATGACATCTGACTCAATTTCATTGAAGCAACTGAACCAAATGCTGCGCATGCAAACATGATTCACGAGGTCGGAATCCACATCAAGAAAACCCTCTATTTTGTCACCACAATTAAGTCCCTTTCGGTCAGGAGCATCTACTGTTGATCTTGATCAATTCTAAGATCAACTTGAAACCACTTTTTCCTTCAGAACATCTATTTTAATTTTGATTTTTTGTACAATCAACTGAGAAACCTTTTTTTCCAGTTTTTTAATCGTGAGCACCGTCTTGTCTCGAAGGACACGGTCACTAAACAAACAACAAACGGAGTGAAACAGAATGTCGTTAGGACACTCGGACACCCCAGTCTTCAGAACAACCACAAAGCAATTGCTACATTAACTAGGAAAACGAGCTCGGTGCGTGAATGGTGAGTGAAGTAGCTGGTTCAGTCAAAGGAGTGTAATGACTTGCAATGCAGTTCCAGGATTCAGTACAGTCAACGCAACCATTTCGCCAGGCATACCGATGCAGGAACACACTCAAGTGGGCCTTGAGTGTGCTGCTGCCAAGTCATCATTCATAAGACCAAAACTGAAAGATCGGAGACGATGTGCTCAGAGAGCGCAGTCCCATAATGGAATTGAGAAACCTTCTTCTTCAATCATAACATTTGATTTTTATCTTGATCAATTGCGAGATTAACTTGAAATGATTTTGTGGTCAGAACAGGTCAGTCTAACCTTGATCAATCGAAAAATCAATTTGAACCTTTTGTTTCGGTCTGAACATGAAAAAATGCTGATCTTGATCAACCGTAACGTCATTTTGAAAGAATTTTTCACACTGATCTTCATCAGTTGTAAAATCGAATTGATTTTTTTTTCCGGGTAGTGCCTATTGCACACTAAATGCAGGTCACTGTATGTCCAGAAAGAATGCAGAAGTGATCAGAAGATCATCAATTAAAAGTAAGATGACCGTTAACGAACAAAACCAAGAAACCAAGCAAACAACCAAACAAACAAAGCCAGCAAACCAGAACCAAACCAAGCACAACAACGGCCACCCAAGAGCCCAGACCAGGTCATCTTACCTACCACTATCTCGCCTAGCACTAGGTGAAACGTGTGAAACTCCGCACTCACGCATCTCAGAAATCATCCAACCGGGCATCATCATCTTAATCCGTCAATTGCATTTGCTATGCCTTTCCAAGGCTCCATGGTTGTGCCCAGCCTGAAGAATACCTCTGAAAACCGCTGTAATGAATACTCCTCCAACATTTGCAGCTTCGTACAAAGAGAAGGAAGGCATCAATCATACGACAGCAGAATGAATGCGAAAATATAAAAGCAATAGAGGAACCGCATCAAATAAGCAAAGAAAGGAGGGGGGCCCCAGCCCCCCCCCTAATGCCAAAGCGAATCAATCAAGGAAAGCCACGCACCAGAGGTGCCACTCAGGGATGCAAGAGTGCCGTAAACATTGACGAGGTTCGTCAGATCCGTCCATGCCTAGCCAAGTCATTAGAGAGCGCCGTAGTGTAGTCCACTGTAAGGCTGGGATAGTAAGAGCTTCACTGCAGTCTGTTTGAACAGGCCGTGCTTGAATGGCACACAGGAGCCTAGTTTTCGGCTGCAACTCTCAAAGTCCATTAACTTCCACAATCCACGCAGAGCCATGGAGTCACCAAGGCGAGAAGACATTTATCATCCGAGACCAGTGTCCGTGTTCATATTCACAGCTCACCATCCTGGTTACCAACTTCGTGTCATAGTCACGGTATGCAGGACCGTCAAGCGAACTGCCGCAGAAACAACCAGCAAAGGCCAGGACCAAGGCTAGACGTTTCAGTAGCAGCAAGCTTGTCGAGGTACCGCACTCCGGAGATGTAGCCAGTTGACTCTTACAGAGCAACAAGGCCACTGCTATAAAAAAATCGAATTGAAACCGTTTTTTCTGTTACAACATCAAATGTTAATCTTGATTTGTTAGAAAATAAATTTGAAATTATTTTTGCAGGTCAAGACACTTAACGCTGATTTTGATCAAGTATGAGACTAACTTGCAACCACCTTTGTCGGTCAAAATATCAATATTGATTTTGATCTAGTGGATGACGGGTGGCCGGAGGGCCAAAAAATGATATGACTAGTGGAAGCAGCCATGGAGCAAATGTAATTGTCACATATTGGATTCAAAAGCTTGGAGAATTCCAAAAAAATTAAGAGGGCACAAATGAATGCATGTTTGAAGGAATAAAAGACGGACAAATTAACAAGTTTAATGCCACACAACAAGGACTGAGATTGAGCTGACAGACTTGAGTCAGCAAAATCTAAAATGTTTTAAGAGCCAAGAAATTGCAACCTCAATCATAAATTCTACTTGATTAAATGCGCGCAAACGCCTGGATGCAATTGACTTGAAATCTATTTTTTTTCCGGGTGATGCCTCTTATGCACGAAACACACCATTATATGTCAAATGATTTTGCTAATAAATCAATTTAGATAAGAGGCCCAAACCCAAAAAAAAAAAACAAAAAACCAAACAGAAAGCATGCCACCAAACCAGCTAACCAAGCCAACTCAGCACCAGACACCACACCAGTTATCTTCACTCATCCCCAAACCAACACGACACTGGGTGAGACATGCGAGATCCCTCTTACTCTGCTTAGAAGACGATCGACCAGCCATCAGCGTCTCAATTTGCCAATGCTTGCAATCTTGCACGAGGAACGCATGGGCCCTCCTTACTCTGAAAGAGCCAAGAGTCAGCATTGTAGGGACTTTCCCAGAGAACTTCGATGCACATGTGTTGCCTAAGCAAGATTGGAATTATCGCGCAATCTGGAATCACTGCTGACTCAGCCTGCTTTTTCCCTGTTCACAAGTGAGCCCTCACACAATGATCTCCGCATCGTGCCAAGACATCTATGGGAGTGTCCATCCTAATTGGAGCCATGGACATTGGAAGGATCCGAAGACACAAAAAGACAATACCCTTCAGACCTTTTAGGCTTGAAGGACAACTTCAGAGAGCCTTAAAGGGCTGAAAAGGGGCTTAAAGTTGAAAAGGGCTGGAAGAGGGCTTGAAGTGGACTTGAAGGAGCCTTGGAAGAGGGCTTTACAAGATCGGCCAGAGAGCGATTCAATGAAATTCCAAGGATCAGCCAAGTCAGTCCCTAAGCAAAAGCCATGAAAGATCGCAAAGCAAAAACCTGAAGCAGACAAATAACATTGTTTCAATGCGATGTAGCCGCAAGTCAACCGAAGGAGACCTGCTGGCTGGATAAAGGAGTCGTTAGCCAAAGAATGCTCTTGAAATGGTGTAGTACCTGCAACGTAAGCCAGTCAGACTGTCCTCCAAAAAGATCTAACAGACAGAGGTTCCTTCGAACTGGCCATCCAATGAGTTTTCTAAACGAAAAGATATGATCCGCTCACTTAGTGCGAGATGCCAGATGAACTTCATGGCTTTTGGGGTTCTTGGATGTGTGGCTACAACTTTGCAGTGGAACACGACGGCCTGCACTTATCAAGTCTATGCTTACTGTGGCTTGTTAACGTGCGGAATCTTTGAGGCTTTTGCAATTGTTACGGCTGACCGCTGCCACCATTGCAAAAAGCGGCGTATTGCAACAGAACAGAAAAGAGAGAGAAACACCGATTGGCTCAAAAATCACATTCTCCGCAATTCTTCCCCTTTTTTCCTTTAGGGCGCTACTTGTGCACTGTGGCAGCGGGTCGAAACCACAAGAAACTCAAAGATCCCCAATCTAAGAGAGTGCATTGACATGTCAAAAGTGAGACGTAAAAGCTGTACAGATCAAAAAAGCCCGCTCAGAGTAAAGTCAGTCAACCAATGACAAAGGGTGAAGTTGAATGCAGCAGAAGCCATCCTCCGCAAAGTCTTCCCCAGAAAAAAATTTTAAAAGTAGCTTGGGGAAAACAATGAACTTTCTTGTGGAAGCAATCCGCGGAGGAGTTTAAAGGATCTTCCGCTGGTCTTGCCAATGTGAAACCTCCTCCACCCTGTTTTAAATATATGATGCTGTATTGATACAGAGACCTCTCCTCCGCCACTTCAACATTCATTTCGCAGCATGTTCAAGCGTTAGGAGTCTAGAGAAAAGAGGGGGGCAATTTCCAAGAACATCGCGACGAAGATGAAATGGTGTCGGCGCTGCTGCTCGGAACATAAACATCAAATTCACCCAGGAAACAAAATGCATCATGGCCTTTTGTCTCACATACACCCATGCTTCTCTTCGCGCGCTGCAAATGAAAACAACCCATTTAGCCCCGGTAATCGAAGCCGATTTTGACTTCACAAACACGCCAAATTTCCAAGACCAATTCATGGACCTCTGCAGTGTGAAGAACACTGTTCCAAGTTGCAGAGTTCAAGATTTTGTTGTGTTCTCTTGCCAAGTGAGCCAAACTAAAACAGCGTGCAAGAGCAGCAAACGTGGACTGATGAACACACCCCTGTTAGGAGTCCGGCACCGAACCTCGTTGGATGTCTGCCATGCATGGTCATTGCTGAGAAGGTTTCTGTGTGCCTTATGTTGGCCACTGCCGGTAGGCTGGTCGTTGAGGCAACAATGGCTGCGACAATCCATCACTGCACACTGACTTGGTGGAGTCACGGCCTCTCAAGATGCAATTGCAGGTTCCTCTCAGATTGACCTGCTGGTTGCGAAGTACCACTCGGTTTCCGCTGACAACTGTCATTGACTGCCTTGGATCTTCGGTTGCAAAACTGTTGGCCAGTCTTTGCAAGGTCTGCAGTGAGCTAGGCATTCCAGCCCCTTCCACCGAGGACGAGGCCAAGTTGACACTGCTAAACACCTTTGCTTTTAAATTGGCATGTGACAAAGACAACACCTTGGCTCCAGTAGAGGACTGGCTCACCAAGATTGCTCGTGCTCTGCTGGATCCGTTACTCTTGCGAGAGCTCATGGTCCTCCTACATGCATTTATGACACAAGTTGGCGCTAGTCGCTGCAATGGAGATGCTGTCCATGCTAAGAGAAGTGCCGCCAGCTCATGTCCCAAGATTAGTATTAAACCGGTGGCCAGGGGACATTTTGGGCTCCATGAGTTTCAGATCCAAAATCACAGCCCGTCAACCCCTCTGGGGCTCTGGATTCCTTTAGAGTGCGAAGACAGCAATGTGGTCAACTATGCAGAGTGGTATGAGCACGACTGTCGGCAAATAGACATGGCAAAAAGATTCATCGTGGTCACTGCCATCATATGAAGCGCACGGGCGTTGGTCCCTTTCACAAGCTGGTGTTGTGCTCCTACGCATCTCAAATTGATTGCTCTGACACAGCTGTCTTTGTGGACACCCGGAAAGTGGTGCATTTGCGGCAAGGTTGTCCACACTTCAGCGAGCTGGAAGACCCATCAGGATGTAGCAATGGTATATGGCGTCTTAGCCATTGTAGCCAATGTCTGCTATGAGTGAGAGAGCGCGATACGAAGAAAGAGAAAGAATGGGGATGTGGGTATTTTGGATGGCTCGCAGGGTGCGAGTTCGGAGTGGGTAGTGGCTTGCCTAGGTTTGCAATTAGGAGCTTATGTGTGAAGTGAATGTAGTTGGCCTCCGTTAGCATGCCTGTTCCTTCTACTCCTTTTTTCTGGGTAGCTTTGAGAGATTTTGCTGTGCAAATTCCATCTGACTTCCTAGTTCGCCACATTCATTCTTGCATCTACCTGTTTTGTATTGCCTCTTGCTTCCCTGCGACTTTTGGCTCATGTGGGGGATGCAGTGGTTTGCTTACAGAAGTATTCCACTTTTGGGGCGCTGAAAGTGGATTGTGCTTACAGAAGTACTTTCCCTCTGATTGGAGAGTCCTTATGTTGGGAAATCGCGGCAACCACCACAATGAGGCGCCTAACCCATGGACGAAAGTCGCCCAGTGGCATGAACGCCCCCCGAAGGAGCTTACGGGCCACCTCCTCGCCGAGCTAAGGGCGATGGACTCGAAGTGTTCCATACTGACTAACCCCTTCGGTCTTGACTGTGGAGGCAGACCTTATCAAGTGCGGCAAGATGACATTCTCAGGAAATCAGGTGAAGAAGATGCTGCACCCAAAGGGTACACCGGTGCTTCTGAGGGTGGGATAGTTGACTACGTCTTGATTATCCAGCGCCTCCTTGAGAGTAGGGATTCGTTCCTTCAGAACGACACAGTTTACCTCATTGTGGACAGTCGGCTGCCAGAGCAGGTAGACTATTGGCACTCATTTCGGCCATGGAGTTGACTACGTCATGATTGTCCAGCGCCTCCTTGAAAGTAGGGATTCGTTCCTTCAGAATGACACAGTTTACCTCATTGTGGACAGTCGGCTGCCAGAGCAGGTAGACTATTGGCACTCATTTCGGCCATGGTGGAGCTCTAGACGAAAATTGGTGGGACCAATGCGGGAAAAAACTGACCTAGTGTGGTATCACCTGGACAGTGCCTCGGGATTGGACAAGATCCCATACATTTGGGCTGGTACCTTCGTGCTTGAAACAGCTAGGTTTTTATTCCCGCGGACCCACTTGGTCTTGATTGACACTGACTGTGTCCCCGTGACGCTTTTCGAAGTCTGCGACCTGGTCAATCTTGCAGAGGCCATCCCTACGCCTTCGCCCCTGGCATGTTGTTAGTCAGTGAGCATTCGATGGACCTCAATGCTGGGTTGGTCGTCTCAATCAGCGAACCTGCAAGGGTCGGACCTGACCTGTCACGTACTGCTGCACAGTTGGCCGAAGCTAGGCTGCAATCTGAGCTCGACTTCCTGCATACAAGCCAGCCAGGAGAAGATCCGACCACGTTGCTCAAAAGTGGACTGATGAACACACC
>VSDK01017934.1:6118-64161 GCA_009767595.1 Symbiodinium kawagutii | reverse complement strand
CAAAGCAGTCGGATTTGAGCCGAGACAGCTTGAGCCAAAGCTACGGACAGAACCTTGCTCGAATGTGCGAACCACAATGTCCTGGATGTTTTCCAAGAAGACTAGTCGCCACTCCAGGGTCCAGTTCAGCAACATGTCTGATGTGCAGCAGATTCCATGGTGTTTATTGTGCCCGTCCCAGGCAGATGGGCAACGCATTTGCGGCATTTTCCTTGGAAAGTAGCAACAGGACACAAACACACATGTTGCATACAGGTTTGACCTGAGCATTATCATGTTGCCCTGCATAAGCCTGCTTTCAGATTGGACGCGTGCCTACAGATGTGCCATCATCCCTATGTCCTGCATTGTCCAAGCTGAAACCTTTTCTTTCGAAAGTCACCGAATCCATGTCTCCATGGTTGTACCCTTCAATGCTCCAGGGGAACTTGTGAAATCCACCCATAAGGAAACCAAAAACATTGAACCTTTCCATTTGCGGAGAGGTTCAGCATGCCTTGACGTTGGACACAACAAGAAGACGTCAAAGATTTGACCTAGACGTCCTGCAAGAAATCTCAAAGGCAGTGCGCCGATGATGCGATCAACTGTGAATTGTTCTGCTTTCCACGATCGATGACCAGCCTTGACTGCCAGTTTTCTGCACAAAGCTGTCCACGTGTCCAGAATTTCACGCTAGATGTATCTTCTGATCTTTTTCTGGCCAAATGTCCGCCAACCCGCCTGTTCTGTTTCATGTTTAGGCGCTCAGTTCGAAGTCAGTGCATGTACCTTCCACAACATGAAGGACGGGACTCTCTCTGAGGCTGTGCTTCTGGCCGTAGGAAATGATCTTCTGCAGGTTGTTATCGAGATTCCAGGCAATGTCCGATGAACTATGTGCCCTTCAATTTGGGAGGAACAGGCCGGGGAATACCATTTTTCGAGATTCAACCTGACCTTGCAAAGCACCACTGCTGCGCAATGTGCCTATCACAGTCAAGAGCAGGATAAGAAGACGGTATTATGACCAAATGCAGTGTGATAACAATCAGGGTAGAGACACCTTGACAAGGCGACGAACCTGCCAGGTTTCACACTCTGGCCTCACCAGTAGGTTGTGACTTCTGTGAAACCGACCGTCTGGCCCTTGTGTGAAACCGGAGTGGTTCGCTCCTTGACGGTGTCTCCCCTAACTTGGGCCTTGGCGCCCATCACTCATTGGCCCCTAGGAGGCCATTAGGATCCACTGGCTCGCCAGTAGACAACTTCTCGATCATCAACAAGGTTGCGCAGATGTTCTGGCTCACTTATAACTTTGTTCACATGACGCACCAACTCACTGCCTTCGTTTTGCTTGACCTGCGAAATCACTGATCGTAAACCTATGGAATATCACTGTCAAGATTTTCTACGAGCACTATGCTTGCACTCACCGCCTCTTGTGAGAAACAGTGATATGCCTTCTTTTTTGATGGCTTGGTGAGCCATCACAGTACAACTCTGCCTTGATACGATGATGAACTCACACAAGGTTACGCAGAGGATCGTGAGGCGGGAAATTCATTGCATGTACACAATTTTCGCAGACCACTGCCTTCGCTTCGTTTGCTTCCAATCTTCACTGCTTCGAAGCTTCGTCGGTTTCACTTGTTTCACTTGGTTTCACCTGTTTCACCTGCTTCTCATCGACCTCAGCTTAGTGCTACCGAGGCGATGTATGCGAGCAAAAAAAAGCTCAGTTCGAAGTCAGGGTGTATAATCGGGACAGCGAACCAGCTTGTGCTTCAGAAAATCGATTTTGGCTCAGTGCCAAGGCGATGCAGGTGAGCAAAAAAAAACTGATCTTCAGAAAATGGACTTCAGAAGATGGAGCCACAACTGCATGTCCAACAATCTCCACCCTTCAGTTCTGGGAGCTCTTCTGCATCCCCACATTCACATCTTCGACCCTATAAAGATGAGTTTGCTTGTCCCTACAACTGGGAACAGGCGCGCATGTGAGAAATGTTGCGTGGAGGCTGGCATCCATGTGAACCTGGCTGATTCTTCCTTCGGTGTGAACAGATCTTCTCGGACTTAGAAGTGAAAGCGGGCCATCGCTAGCATGGTTCAGTCTGCCAAGTCTAAGCTGAGATCATTGGCCCCGCCTGGTGCCGATGGATCCCACCTATGAGGAATTGAGCGCCGCTCTGAGTACTTGCTCAGGACGGATTCAGACGCTTTATGATGTGTTCCTTGCCTATTTGGGCGTCTGAATGTGAGAATGACCCACAGCTTCCAGAGCGTACCGCCGGCTGAGTAGCTCTTGACACCAACTCTCACCACCAAGGCGGTTCACGACAAGTAGATCCCTTGGGATTGCAGTTCGGACTAGGAACTTCTCCCAGTCCTTAGTGGCCTAGAGCTGTACGAATACGAATTTTTGAGTTTCCTTTTTCACCAGTATCACTGTTTCAGTCCCTCTCTGCATTCTCTTCAATGATTAGTTGGTAGTCATTGAGCACTTCAGTGTTCTTTGCTTACCTACTGTCTTGGCTATTTCATTGCATGTACATGATTTTCGCAGTCTACTGCCGGCTTCGTTTGCTTCTATGCTTCAATGCTTCGAAGTTCTCGTTTCACTTTGTTTCACTTTGTTTCACCTGGTTTCACTGCTTCTTATCGACCTTAGCTTAGTGCTACCAAGGCGATTCAGGCGAGCAAAAAAATACCTACTGTCTTGGCTACATGGACACGGCTGGATGCATCTTTGCCTCAAGTGACCAGTCTATTCTCCAGTAGTTGGATTCAGATTTGTCACAAGTTAATTTCGGATTTCATTGTTTACTGCACTTACGACCCCTATTATTTACAATTGCAATTTGATTCCTCTGGGGATCCGAGTTTGTCAATCGATTGCGCTTTGCTGTGCTTCCTCTTCGCTTCTCCTTCTCTTTCTTTCCCTTCTTGGTGTCCTTGGGAGAGACCCATTGCCTGGAAAGCCCCAGGTAAACCATGGCCCCGACGTGGGCCAACTCACATTGTAGTGCCCGTTTGCCCAACTTGGGCTTCTAGGCGCACAAAAAAATGAGCGATGTCAGAAGCGCTCTTGACAAAGGTCTTGCTACGATAATGTTAATTGAGTGCATTTTGGCAGTTACATGACTGGCAGTTTACACATACAAGATAATTTTACAATCAGTACGACAACTTCCCGCCGGTTTGTCGACAAGCACACAGTGAACTGCTGGTTTGACTGGTGGTTTCGTCGGCCATCACAAGCTATCACAACGGCGCCAACTCATCGTTCGATGGGCCCATTTGCATAGGGGTTACGCAGAGAAGTTGTGAGGCGGGGAATTCATTGCATGTATATATTTTTCGCAGTTTTGCTGCCTTTGCTTCTGTCGCTTCCTTGCTTCGGAGCTTCGTACGTTTCACTTTGTTTCACATTTGTTTCACTTGGTTTCACTGCTTCTTATCGACCTTAGCTTAGTGCTACCGAGGCGATACAGGCGAGCAAAAATTGGTGTCCTTGGGAGAGACCTTCGGCCACTTACCTTGTGACTCCTCCTTTTTCCCTTCCTGGGTGTCCTTGGGAGCAGCCTTCGGCTTCTTGCCTTGTGACTCCTTGGGAGCGACCTTCGGCCTCTTACCTTGTGCCTCGCGGTCTTCGCTTGCTCTCTTCTCATGGCTTTGCTTGTCTCAAATCGCTTTGGGTCGTTGAGTAATCCTGCTGATGCTATGCAATGAAGATGGCCTTGCAGATAGTCCGCCGCATGCAGGTTTGCTTTTAATTGCTATACAGTTTGATGGCCTGCCAGCACAGTGGTTCTCCGGCCAAAGTCTTGACTCATGGGAGTTTGGAGCTCAATGAAGACCATATCCCTTTTTTGCAGCGGCACCTTCGAGATTGTAGAGCAAAGGCAATCCCCCTAAGCACTCCCTTTGGCCTTGATTCAGTCGATGGTAATAGCTTTCCTCGTGCTTGTTGATCGGCCGATATTGTTGCTGATCCTCCCATGCCTGCATCCACCTATGTTCCAAGCGGTCTCACGTCTATGGTTAACTATCGTCGTCTGCCACTGTCCTCATGGTACATTCGGCCACTTTTATCCAGAACAAAACAGTATATGTCATGGTTGACACTCGCGTGCCAGGTGATGTTGGACATTGGCCAGCCTTTGCCTCTTGGTGGTACAGCCGTCCCCAACTTCAAGGTCCGTACCTGGAAACGGTGGATGTGGTATGGATCCAAGCCAACGAGCAATCAGGGCTGGACTTGGTGCCTTATGCGTGGGCAGGAACCTTTATGTTAGAAATAGCTCGACTGATGTACCCGCGCACGCATATAGCCCTCATCGACAATGATAGTGTCCCGCTTACGCTTTTCGAGGTTGAAGAGCTCGTGAGGCTAGCTGATTCGCAACCATCCCTGGACTCGGAAATGGGTAGACCTCAGCCCCGTACTCGCGCCAAGCTCTTATTATTCACCGAACCTCATTTTGATCTCAATGCAGGGCTAGTCATATTCGTAGGGTCCTCCAACCCTCCTGATTTCAAAACGGAAACCCATAGTGCAGAAGAGTGGGAGCAACTCCTTCTGGAGTTCAGAGAAAAGTACCTTGCGAGTACGGCTGCCCCTTCTATAATCCTACCACGGCAACATTGTCGGGCCTCCTTTATACGCCGCTTTTAAGTACTTTACCGAAAACAGCATTGGACTTGGTACATGCTTGGGCACTGCTTGGTCTGTTCTGCATTGATCGATATTGGCCCATCCCAAACACTTGGCAGCTCGATACCTCTCCTGCTGCCACTGGAACCAAAAGCGCTAGTGATCGACAGTGGCCGAGGCCATGCATGCTCTTCACACCTCACTACCCGTGGATGCAATAGGCAACCATCGCTAACCAGATGGGCAAGATGCACCTTTGAGCAAGGTACCCTGTCCCTTCTGCCCAATCTACAGGGCATTGCAATCGCTAAGGTCATGCCAGGATATCTCTGCTTCCAGGCCAATCGCATTCGACCGTCGCATGTTCGCCCAGCGATCCTTCACAGTTATGGCAATAGCAAGGCTGATGGTCCTGAGAAACTCGCGCAACTCGCACACGAGGGCTGGGAGCCCCTGTGCTCTGCGTTGTGTGGACTTCGGTTGGCCAGTGGATTCAAACCCTCCCTCCTCCATGAGGGCCCGAGTGTTCTCACTGCTGGTTTTAAATTAGAAGGTAGTGTCCAGCGCACCCATGTATCAGCGACCCTGCGAGCTTTGGTCCTCCTCAGGTGGCAGCGTCTCGATCGCAATCCAGCGGCAGACCCATCGCTCTACACACAGGTGCAAGACAGTTTGATCCCGACCTTTCGCATACCCTCAATCAACGATGGTCCCCTGCAAATCTTGAGGTGACAGCTGATCCTCTTCCACTCTCTGGTCTTCATGTGCTTCTCACGAATTCCCCAGTGGCTGCACGAGCTGCAATCGATGACATGGATATCTCTTCGGACTCTGCCTTGACGCAACCAGCCCTGGATCGGCAAGACTATATTTATAAGCTGCTACCGGAGATACCGCCCAATACTCCTGCGTTCCTTGGTTTGCATCAGCTAGTACGCATCTATGAACAGGACTGACTAGAAGTCCAGTGCGTTAGAAGATCTTGCCTCAGGCACTCCGCAGCCTTCCCACCACTCATATTATTTGCACCTTCTTGCGGTTTGTTTGAGTGCTTACCTCAAGTTAGGAGATTTCTCTACAACGGTGATGATAACAGTGTCACAACCGTGTCCCCTCCTATACTTTCACGACGCCAGGGAAGCAACCACTCGAATATCGTGCCGGGCATGATGCCCGGCTACCTGATCACACAGCTCGATGAGAAAACGCACCTCTTGACTGTGGTCAGGGAATACATCTGCATGGGGGTCCTCTGGGGAGGGCCCCCGGTTTCAAATTCATATTCTTTCGAGGGGGGCTCCTCCCCCCTCTCTGTCTTTGCTTTCTACTTTTGTTGCGCTTTTCACAGGCTTTATTCTTGGATGGCGTGTGGGATATTCTCAGAATGTCTCTTCTTTGAGATGTGCAATGATGCGCAATGCAAACTGCAGCATGACGCAAGTGTGCCCATGTTACTTTTCTTGATGACATACAAGAGTACACGGACGACGCATCGATTTCGGATCACACTTGCGACAACAGGGCACTGGATGAGAGACGATAGATGAGATGACCTGGAAGTCGACACGTGCGACGAGTGAGAGCGGACGTTTCACCTAGTTAATGTGACCAGTGCCTTTTGACTTGTTGGTTTTGTTGGTGGTCTTTTGGGGGTGGTTCTGGTTCTGGTTTTTGGTTCTTGGTTTTTGTTTGGCTTGGTTCCCCCCCTTTTTCTGGGTTTGACTTTGGTCATTGGCATTTCTTCTTTTCACCTCGCTGTGTGTTCTTGTGACCGAGGCGCCGCGCCACAACGGCGCAACCCCGCACAAAAGAAAATACCTCAAGTTAGAATGCGCTGCGCAAGGGTTCCAACTGGCTGATCCAACGGTAGTGGACTGCCTCGGCCTTGGCAATCGGCCGCTGGGATTGCGTCCTGCCCCAGCTGTCACTGCCTTCGTATCCTCGAGTGGACAGCCGAATAGCCTTGTACGGTCCATCGTTAGCGCCAGTCGACCAATATATTGATCACGTTGCAGTTACCTCCCAAGGGCTCATTCTGGCAGCTCATGAATTTACGGTCCTCTTGGAGAATACCCGCGACGTTGGCAGTACCTGGGCGAGATTATGTTCCATTCCTCTTGCTCGAATCTATCATCAAGCCAGTTTGCTTCTCGGGAGGGCTGGCGCGCTGCCTGCCCACCGCAGAGAACCACGCCCACAATTTTTCATGGCAGTGTATTACTTCTTCATCAATGCTTCTAACGTCTGTTTTGCTCGAGTCATGAGCACGGTTTTACTTGATCATCCAGTCACAGTCCCACAACCGCATCGGCCTTCAATACTCCTTCGTGGCTTTTCTGCAGGTAGCTATATTGCAGCAAGTATGGCCGTTGTCCTCCGAGCCTTGGCATGGGGTCCCTCCCTTCAATTGGGAGCCCTCGCGTGTGCTCCGTGTATGCTACCATTTCTGCTCGGAATCTGCCACGAGGAGGTGGATAATCCTTTCCTTGGTGAGCCCCCCAATCGTCCGCATCAAGTTCGTATGGTTCACCAGGCAGCTGACAAATTGTGTTGCTGGCAGCCCACTCTGATTCCATCTTATCTATATGCGAGTCTCAGGCTCACTATGATAGTCGGCGCTCCCATGTGGGACAAAGGCTCTCATCATAATTATAGCCACTTAGTCGGACAAAATTTGCCCATAGGACTGCGCTCGCTCGGCAGCCTGTTACTTCGTTTCCCCATCCGCCCGCCCAGAATAGCGAATGAAGCTGCCCTTCGCCTCCTTTCGTGGATGCGCCCTCAGATGGCGGACACCTTCATGCCTCTCCTTCAGGCGCTTGGCCGTAGCGACGCTGACCTCTTGGCGTATGCGAATCAACTGGGCCTTTCCAGGGGTCTTCCCACAGCAACTAACTTGTCAGACATGGCGACTTTTCTGCTTACTCAGCTTCGCGTAGGTCTCACAGTGTATCACGACGAACGGGAGCCTGAGCCATTACTTCTGCCTACTGATAACATACCCCGGTTAGTGGCACTGGCCCGCTCTGAGCTGCAGGAAGTTTCGTTTCGTGAATTGATTGTCCTTCTGTACGTATTTTTGCCTCAGCTTCCATATCAGGCCACCCATCCTTCCACAGAAAGGAAGGCTGATGCATTCTCGATGGTAGGCATTGTGGCGACTACGTATGACAGTGGCATGCCAGCCAAACTTCGACCCTATGCATTGGCCGTGAGGAGATCAATGAATATTATCTTGACTTTCAGGACAACTCTGAGTTGCCGGCCCTCTTTGCCCTCCCCAGTATACGTACTAACCTCTTGACTGACCTCCCAGAAGCACACAATGAAAGACGGGACAGAATATACTACCGCCAGCAATCGTACATCGTTCCAAGCAGGTGCCAATAGTGGCGACGCAGTCCTTGTGAATTTGAGCGTGCCCATTGCACCGGCATCGGACAACACATATACTGCTCTTTTCCTGGTCCTCGAACAAGAGCAATACAAAACCAAATCGCAACAGGATGCAACTCTCCGTGCCTTTAACAATTCTCGAGCTTATCGATGGAAGGTAGCCCATGTCCCTCGACAACATGATGTCGGAGTTACCGAGAGTCCACTTGGACGCCTTGGCTTGCCAGCTGAGGTCGCCTCCTTGACATTAGCAGTCGATGTTCGCATCCTCTCCATGCGCCTGGTTGGCCAAACCTCCCTAGGCCACCATTTTGTCCAGATGAGCCGCATGTCCGACACTCATAAACCCATCCATCTGGGCACCCCCAGAGCCATTGAGCATCCGCCGATAGAGAAAAAGCATTACCGAGAGCTTCTTTCCAGCCTGCATCGGCTACTGCTTTTTCTTATCGCTAGCGATTTCTCTACCCACCTCCAGCAGGCCCCTGCCTTTGGGCGGCAACTGCTTGCTCTGGCTAGTGAGGATGCGGGACGTCTAATCGCTTCTACAGCTGCTCTTATCTTTGCCCTGCGTGCCCATCGCGCGAGTCTCGCCATAGCAGGAGTCTTTGGAGGTGGTAAAACGCTTACCTTCACGTATCTGCTGGCATGGCTGTCGATCACCATTGTCCACGCACGCATTGCTGTCCTCTTTCGAGAAAATCCTGCTGGAGAAGCCATTGCGCAAAATGTTGACAATCTGCGCCTCTCTGAGAGTCAAAAGCAATTAATGGTCCGACCTGTTGCCCGCGACCATTATCACCCTGGTAGGTTCACAATTGACAAACCATCCAACAAGTGTAAGCGCGCTCTCTCTCATGCCAAAGTCGTCCTTTGTGCCACAGGGACCGCATATCAGAATGCACAAAGCTATCATCCAGGGATTGCTGCCCATCTACAAATTTGCAACCTCCTTGTCCTTGAGGAGGCGCAGCAGCTTGGTGAACATAAAGGCACATATGCGCAATCTCTTACTAAAAGCAATTGCCTACATGTTTTGACAGGCGATGACAAGCAAAGTCAAGGCGGCTTGGCTGCGGGAGTAGATGCTGAAGCAGTACGAGACCGAATCAATGAATCAAGTATTGGCCTTCGAGGGCCACACCACTGGGTTACACCTGCCACTCTGGCCTTAACGCTAGTGAAAGGGACAGAACCCAGCAAAGAACGAAACCTTGATTTAGTGTTTCGCCAAGCAGCTGGTGTTCAATACACGGCTTCGACCCGTCCTTGGAAAACAGGTAGCCCCAGTCGACTAGTGCCAAGCTCCCTTTCGGTCCCTTCCACTCAGGGCGTACGTAATTTGCCTTCCACTCCACAGCCTAACACGCAGTCCCGCGGTCCCTGCAGCAAATTCTCCACCAGTCCTTCCCTCTCCGATTTTGATCGCTGACAATGCTGCTGATGCCACAGTACAAGTAGCCTGCCCTACTAATCACGGCTGGAATTAATTTGAAGTGGACCTTGCATTAGACAGACCGTATGGTACAGACCTACGCGTACTGGTCGCTGTTATGGTCGCTTCAGCACGAACCCTTGCTGAAATATGCAGACACAACTAGCCCACTGGGTGTACTTCTAGTCCTCGGTGTATTAGCTGCTATGCCAGGATCTCCCTTGCAATTCATGCTTGCTACAGACTCGCTCAACGCCAGTGGCCTCGCTGGATGCCACCATTGGTCCCTCATCCTTCCTACTAGCTCGCGGGTGCCAGCGCCCATTTATGAACCTGTCATTGCAGTACAATACCCTATGCTATGCTCCTTTGGCCAAGGAAAATGGCGGATCGGAAGGCGCCCGTCGAACAGATTATTCGGTCCCTACGGGGTTCAGGTACATCCATTGGGACCATGAAGTCGGCCCTGCGCCAATTAAAACAGACAAGGAGAAGGTCAATGAAGTTGTCGCGCAGCAGGTATGGAAAGAGGTCATGAAATTCACTTCACATATTCCCGCCTGTGACCCGAATGCCATTGGTGCTCACACCGGACTACTTGCCCTTACCAACATTGGGGGGCTCAAAGGTTACCTGGCAGATGCGGCTACCCCGTTACTCCCTAATCGAAAGCCGGTTCCTTTTAAAGTTGATACAGTTGTTACGTTGGCTGGCGCAACCTGTTACCATGCCCTGATCTTTCAAACTGGGGTGAGCTTCCTCAGTGGGCAGCTTGAATACTCAGAATTAGCCAATCGTGAAGCGTACACCCGGGCTACAATTGGATTTACACGTGCGCAAACAGTCACCACCATTGTCAGTCCCTTAGACATGCGAGGTTTGCCCGGCTGCGTCGCAATTTTGGCTACTGTCATGTACGGGGTATCGTTCGTTAAATCTAAATTTGATGGCTTCTTTACAGCGTATGGTGGCAAGTATAACGTTGTCCTCTCCTTAGACGAAATGCAAAGGCACCTCTCTGGGCGTTACCTCAGCCATTGCAGAGGGTCTCCATTCCCTCTCGCGCTTGCTGTTAAATATAAAGTCAAGTATAGCGGGCAAACTGTCACCCGCACGGACCGTCTACACCTCATGCTGGCGCTAGCTCGTAACGTTGCACGTTCATCGTATCAGTGGCCGCAACAAAAAGAAATTTACCCAGGAGGTATAGATTCCCCCTTGGTATGGGCATATAGCACGGACAACACGCGCAGTCCCCGTTGGATAGTGGTCCCGGAGTCACCCAGCAAGTGGTGGCTATGGAACCAGAAGTATGATATTTGGCTGGACAACGGTAATAACCATCCGAGTGCAGAGTGGTGGTCGGTACATCACATCCACCTTTTCGACTCCTGGCGACTAACCCCTCTCCATGCCAGTCATGTCGATATCACTCACCACCTCACAGAGCATATACCTCAATGGTCAGCTGACCAAGATGAAAAAGCCGCAGCGCTTGTCTGGAGAAAGGGTAGTAGGCCAAAGCACGCGCTGCTCCGCCTACTACAAAGTGGGTTCCTACCAAAGTGCAAGAACCCCAAACAGCCTCCTATGCTGCGGCTGCCAGAGCAACTTACGATGCAGTGTTGGAGATTTCTCACGCAGAGACGACAATCACAGCCAAGGCTTTATATACAGACTCAACGAGTGTAAGTAAGGGATTATGATAAGACCGTCCCACAGGCTTGGTCGGTCGCCGGGGTATGTGGAAGAGCTGGGGTTGGCATGGGCAGCCTGCTTTCGGTAACCTTAAGCGCCGGATCCCCATCCTGCTGAGGAAGCGAGACAACTTGCTGGAAATCCCTAACGTCAGTCCCTGGAAGTTTGCCCATGTAAGCTGAGATTTCGGGGATCATTCTGATAGGGAAGTAAACCATTAACGCATCCCAAGGTAACCCTAATCGACGATTGACTTCTTTTGTGCGATCAGTGTTCTTGGCAGTGGAGCGATTATGTAAGATATGTGCAAAGTTGGACACTGCAGGGAGGGTGAGGTCCGTGCCAGCTTCTTGACGCCGCTTGACATGATTGAAAGAGGAGAGAGTGGCTACCAACAGAGACTTCTCCCAAAAATCTTGGTGCTGGAAGCGGCGGTGCCCCTCGCTGGACTTAGATCCTTGGAAGGTGGAATGGTTTTCCGGCAGGCATTGAAACAAGGATGCAATAATTTGCGCCATACCTTTCATTTGTTCTTGTAACAGAGTCCGCTTGAGCTCTTGCAGCTCTGGTAACGCTTTGGCAAACGAACCAGTGGTGAGCATGGATTCTACCAGATGTTTTTTGACAAATGCACTGTAGCACTTCGCAAAGTGACCTATGTTGACTTGCAACCTAGCCAGAGGCCAATCTACATTGATGAGCCCGGTGAGCGAAAAGGGTTGAGAGAATCGCCAAGGACATAGTCAATGCTAAGATTGAAATCAAGTTACCGCGATCTCGCCCTCTCCTGGCTAATGACTCCGCCTCCTCCAACAAAAGACATCAGCCGCCGCGCCCCTTCCCTCAGTGTCAAGCTGAATCCATCCTTGGGCAGGCACACGCAGCCAATTTTGAAGCTGCATCGGCCGAGGCACTTCGCAATGACTTTTTTGACATTTCTCCTTGTCCTGATGAAGCTTTAGTCAAGGAGCTTTTCCAGCACGCGCTGTGGCACCCCAAAGGCTCTGTGCCTTCCTTGCCTCCCCCCTCGCTAGCTGCCTATTACAATGGCGAAGCTCGTGCAGAGGGAGGTATTAGTATTGTTTCTGCCAGCACTAGCGAATGGCTTCGCAGATGTGCCAGTGTTTCGCAACAATGGTGGCCCAACGTGCAATTTGAAGAACCCCATCAAATTGATTTCGCAGGCTTGCGACAACTAGCTCAACGACAGCAATCTCATCACACTCCAGCCACGGGGCGTGGCCCTGCTTCTCGCCCCCGAAGTCGAACGCCTGCAGACCAGTCGTCTCAACATCTTTCGGCGTCGCAACGTGCCACCTCGGTGAGGAACAATGCACGATCCTTTCCTCACCAGTAACATGGAAATGTAAGCATGAGCAGAAGGAGTTAGCCTCTTCTCCTTTGGCTGATCCGGACAGTCTTATTCCACTCCATTATCTGTCCTGCCTTACTCTTGCCTTTGGCTGGAGTCTGGTTGGTCCCCCTTTCCATCCCTCCCCTCCGACTTTCCTTCCGCTCCTGTTCTTGATTCCTTCAGTTCACCGGCCTTCGGCTTGTGTTCGGTTGGTTGCCTCCTTCCCCCCGTTGCCCCCCCTTCTGTTCCTTCTTTGCTTCCACTCGCTTCCCTCCGTTCACCGGCCTTCGGCCAGTGGTCGGTTGGTTGCTTCCTCCTCTCTTGCACCCTTTCTTTCTCTTTCCGCAGCCATTTCCGTAGCCGTCTACTTAGCCCTTCGGGCTACGGGCGCACATGGCGTTGCGGTGCTGTCTGCCTAGCGGTCTGCTACCTCCTGGTATGAGCGTGATGACCTCTTAGGTATTCTTTTTGCTGCGCTGGCTTTGTTATTGGATTATGACACGTTTGATGGCAAGTGTGCTCCCGCCATCTGGTTAACCCTTGCCATGTCACTCGGTGTCCTGAGGCAGTGCTGTCTCCATATACGCTGTTCCTCGGGTATTTGCATTGGCTGATTTTGGCGTCCTGTGGGCGTCTAATGGCAGTGGGCAGCTACCACATGGTTCTTCCTTGTACAGGTTCTCATTGAGATCGCTGTACACACGCTCCCTCACTGGCGCATTAGCGTTGGTCTTTGCTCGAGATCTCCTAACAAACTTGCTTCATGGCTTGCCTCGATATTCTGCATTGACTAACCAGGCGGTCCTGTGGTATCCTGTTTTTCGGCAGCTACCCCGGGTGTGAATTTTGGGAGCAGTTATGACCATCCTGACAATGCAGACGCCTATCCAACTGTGGAGCCCTATGCGGTATTCATACGATACCTGTGTCGCCTCATTGCCGCTAAGGAGTAATATTTTTAAGCGATAAGATACAATCTGCTTAGGCGCTACGGCTTTTTGTTCGGTCCCGGGCAGTGGCTTGACGAGCCCTGTGCCCTGAAGGACGCTTGGCCTTCGCTCTGCGTTTGCCGCTCGTCCTTCGGGCACGGTGCTTGACGCTGTTGCCCGGCACTGTGAGTTCTCACCAGCAATTCAAGGTCTTTGGCCTTTTTTTCTGTCGCTGTCGTGGACTAATTCTACGTGCGTCTTTGCCAACTTTCTTGACGAAAAAACTACGAGTATCGGCATCTTCCATGGCTGCGATTGGCTGATCTTTATCCTAAGCGAAGATTTCTTCGGCAAATGATTTTTTAGAGTTGCAAGTCTTGTGCAGGCATATCATATCTGGCTGGCTCGTGGCCGTACTCCACTTTTGAAGCAAGTGGAATTTTTGCTACACTCAGGTTTTTTGCGCTGCGGCGCTTCTCGTTTTCTCTGGCTGTCACTCAATGGACCTATGCCGGTTATACTCTGAGATCGCACTCTGACTTCGTTTGCCGACCTTGTACAGTTTTGTTTAGTCTCACGGTAGGCTAGTTAATGCGCTCTCATTGATTGGGATCTTTGAGTCTTTTGTAGTGTTTACTCGTGACCGCTGCCGCCAGTGCATAAGCGGCGCTCTCGCAGAAAAAAAAAGGCCCTTCTGCATCCCCTATGTCCACGTCTCTATCTTCTGGAGCTAAGGGCGCAACGTCATCAAAGCCTTCTGGAGGGGCAGCATTCCGTGGAGGTTCAGGTTCCATCAAACGAAATCCCATGAGCATTGGATCCTTTTCAGCATCTGTCACAAACGTAATGATGTTTCTGAAGCCATACATGCCATGAAAGCCTGAGCTCGCATCAATGATTCCACGGAAGGGCTCACATAGTTCAAGCACCTGCCATGTTCCATCACTAGGCTTGACAAGTGTGGTTCTGAAACGTTCACGAGGCATGTCAGGCTTGAAAACCACCTCGTCCATGACCCCGGCCTTCACTGCCCTGATGGCCTGGGAAACCTCATCACTTGCACCTTTCATGACCCTGATCCATCCTTTCACGGTCATAGACTTGCGCTGCGTATCAATGGGCACACGCGCTGAAATTCCATGGACCAGAGACTGATCTCTACCATCGATTTCCGAACCATTTTCAAGCAATCGACCAAAGCATAGGATGGGTTGAGTCACACTCTTGCTGATGGCTACGCTCTCTTTATGCACAACGGATTTTCCAGCGACATCCATCAAATGCACTTCAACATCCTTCATGACAATGATTGGAATTTCCCGGCCTTGTGCATCATGGAGCCTGCAGATTGGAGCCTCAGAAGGGTCGCCGCAACCTGCAAGATATGCCGGAAACACAGCTGCGTCAGCGCCGCTGTCAAGCAAAATGGTCTCCACATTGCAATCATCAGGAACTTCTTCTGTGATAGCGCGAATGTCACCAGAGCAAACACATGATGAGGACTCAAAGTCATCGTCGCCAATGTAAAACACAACATTCACAGAGCCACTTGAAACCATGCTAGACCCTCCAGTACGCAAATCAAAAATGTATCCACTCTGACACGAGTCAACCGCCTGTTCAGCGCGAATCTGAGCCACGCAATACTGAGTTGACGATGGCGCTGTGGTGTTTGCTGCTGTTGTGGTTGGGTCTGTTGTACCGGCTGTTCCATCTGCGAAGCACTGGTCAGCAAAGAATAACTTCCAGTCGTTGAAGATGCCGGTGAACCTGATGGAGCATGGGAAACACCTGAAAATGGATCAGAGACTTGTCGAACACTGTTCCAGCAATCCTTAGCAAGATGTCCTGTCATACCGCAATTGTAACATTGCCTGTCACTTTCCTTTGCCTTTCCAGGAAGCATCACCCTTGCCAGATTTGCCGCTGACAGAAATCCTTTGGAGTCTCCTCCTTTCTTACCTTGGCCTTTCATGTCCTTGCCCTTCACTGACAACTTGCCCTTGGTTTTACCCTTGGAGTTGCCTTTGACATTACTAGGTTTCCCTTTCGTCTTTCCACCAGCTTCTCCAGCACCTTTCCGACCACTGTCATTCCACCAGCCTTTGTTGTTGTACGCTGAAATTCGGCTCACATCCATGGGCACAACACCATCTGTAATCAAACCAGACCACTTGTGCTGTTCTCTGAGATCTTCATACTTTGTGCTTTCTTGAATTGCTAGGTTGAGGTGAGTTTTCAACTGACCACCAACGCATTTGAACAGACTCGCAGTCTTCAACTCTGTCTAACTTGTAGTTCCAGCTTTACGGGCCTCCTCAAACACGTCCTGAAGTTTCAGCAGTTGCTCTTGAATGGGATTCTGCATGTTGAACTGAGACCATAACGTTGCTGCACTGAGTAAAGCAAGTCACGATTATTGGAGTTGGGTCGCAATGCCAGAATCATTTGTCTCAAAGCTTCAAAACAATTGCTGCCACTGACTGTCTTGAGCAAATTCAAAGCCTTGTTACGAACCAAGGTTGCTAATAACCCATAGAGCTTTGCGCTGCGCTGTCGTGTTTCACCGCTTGCGCTGCTCATGTCAAGGTCCG
The DNA here is from genome assembly GCA_009767595.1 of Symbiodinium kawagutii. Lineage (NCBI taxonomy): Eukaryota > Dinophyceae > Suessiales > Symbiodiniaceae > Symbiodinium > Symbiodinium kawagutii. The sequence goes on along the minus strand of VSDK01017934.1, from coordinate 48,116 downwards.
TGGAAGGATCATCAAAAATCTGAGTGAGTTCTTTGTCAAATCCTTCGTCGATGGGTCAATTGCCAGCTCCAGTCACGAAAAGTTTTGATCGTAGAGGCGCTATGATGCTCGAATTGAGGGGACTTAGTCAACAACTTGGACCAATCAACATTTCTCTGCGCAGTTGAATTTCCATTTCCAGTTACACTAGACGAAGCTCCAGCAGCTGTTGCTGAGGTGGCTGCTGAGGTTGCTGCGTTGGCTGCTGCTTGGGTTGCCTCGGCAACCTGGAGTGACGCTGCCTGAAAAGATCCCTGGCTGAAAGGCTGAGGGGAGGAAGAGGTGGCGCACCAATGCTATGATCTAGTTCTTAGCATGGTTGAAAAACGACACCCTGGTGTATCTCGGCCCAGAGAAATTCATCACCTGCAGAGCAGAACTTCAGCGCAAAAAGCCTTCAAAAGAGTTGTCCCTTGACGCGTCAACCTTAGTGGTTAAGGACAAGCATCCCTCGTTGAACTGTGCCACAAACACCGAATTGGAGGTAGTTAACGCGCTTCGAAGAAGAAGGCTGGCCTTTGACTTGGTAAAGCTGGTGGCTTACCCAGCTACAGCCAAGTCACAGTGCAACAAGTTTTGAGGGTTGATCGTGCCCCATTTTTGTTCCAGAGAAACTCATTACTCTCCAGAGGAATGCCCGCAACGAGTCGCCATTAGAACAGATGTTAGCCACCGTCTTACCCCACAGTTCAGTGGCTTTCCACTTGCTGCCTTTGCCGCGCGGAGCCAAGAACACACGAAGAAGAAAGCGGAGACTCCGAAGAAACGAGAACGGGCAGTATCCCGTCATAGATCGGGTAGCCCTCCACTTCCAGTTGGGCCTCGGACACGCAGAACCTTGAAAGGACAAGGCAAAGGGAAGAAGTCCAAAGGCCCCCGCATTCCAGAAGGTTTGGTTGGAAAGGCGTTGGAAACGGCTGATAGTCGCCGTCTGTGTTGGGCTTACAACCTCAAGGGTTGTACCGATGCTGAGCCAGGTCAAGCGTGCAAGCGCGGCCTCCATTTATGTGCTGGTTGCTTCAAGCGTTACAGTTTGTCGCAACGCAAGTGACAAACAGTATCCATTTTCAGAGCCCTTCCGTTTGGGTTTCTTTGCAAGAAAGAGTGAAGAATAAGCCTTTGAATCAATTTTTTCGGCATCGAAGTTTTCTGAGGCACTGGTCGTCTGACCGCTTGCCTCAAAGCGATTTGGATTGAATGATAGTGTGGGAATCGATCACAAGCTGCGCCCCCGCTTGACATGTCCAACTTTGCCTTTTGACCTTTTTGATCTTTCGAATCAAGATCTAATTAAATCTCTCATTGTGTCACCTCTTTGCGTTTACGTGCATTTTGCACTTCCTTGTGGCACCGCCAGCAGAGCAAGGTTGACCAAAAGGCTTGGCCGCTACAATCCTCCGGTGGTCCGCGCCATCGATACCCCAACGGCCTTCCATCTTTGGCAGGTGATCTTCGCGCTCGTGTGTTGCTGGCAAATTCATTGTATGAAGTGACGTGCAAGCTCATTCATGTTTGTCATAATTATGGTGTCCCTTGGCCATGTGAAAATCCCGGACGCAATTTCATGTAGGATACTACTCACTTTGCAGAACTGCTGCGAGAGCTGGATCCTCTCCAAACCACGTTCCATCATTGCCGTTATGGCAGTGCGTGTCGCAAATTTACCAGGTTAGTGCATACTCTCCCACTTTTGACCACCTTGAAGCGCATTGTCAAAATGATCATGAGCGTGAGCCTTGGGGACAAATGTCTGATGGACGTTGGGCTACAGGGGATGACAAAACAGCATACCCTTGGGACCTTTGTCGTACCATGGCTTTCCACGGCGCCGTGCGCTTGCAGAACTCTGGAGCGCAATGTGTCACCCCCAGCTTTGCGCAATAAGAAGAAACCATTCAAGCTCCTGGTGCCAGCGCCGGCGTTCAACCTAGGCGAGGTTTGCCCCCAATGGTGTCAGAATTTTTGCGAGTCATCCAACAACCTGCGTCCGACCCATTGCCGCCTTATGGCCGACAGTTGAGCACTCCTTTTCGGGGGTACATCGCGAGTACAGGTACTCAACAAGGTTTTGAATTTTTTGACATTTCGCAAAAATTCATCACAGTAGGCATTCACAGATGTCCCAGCGAGTTTGTTCAGGAAGCTTTGACCATTGGCCATCCCACACAGAAGTTCAAGCAATTTTTCCCTCTTGCATTCGAAAGGTCGTGGATGAGACCTTGTCACAATCCCATGACTGCCTGGCCAGAGAGAGAACGGCTGAACTCAGAAGATGGGCCATGCTTGAAACAGACCTCAAAGACAGAGAAGAGCAGTTGAGATCCTCGATGAGCGAAAGAAGAAGAGCAGTATTGAAGGACAAGAAACTGGCCCTTTTCGAGAAACTGATTTCTGAGTCAAACCACCAAGATGCTAATCTCATTGAAGATCTAACTAGAGGTTTTGATCTCACAGGTGAATTGCCAAAGTCAGGAGTCTTGATCGTCGTCTTCGCCCAGCAAAAGTTTCTTGTGGCAACCTCATTATGCCAAAGTCAGCAGAGACAGTATCTTCAAAACTGTTAGCAGCTCTGGGGAAGAAGAGTTGGGCAGAGGACTTTGGGAAACGACTTTGACAGAAGTGGGCTAAAGTTTCCTTGAAGGGCCAGTAGAACCTGAGTCCATGCCTCCAGATTCGTTGCTCGCCAAACGTTTTCCCGTGAGACAGAAAAACAAGATTCGGCCTATAGATGACTATAAAGCAAATATGGTGAACCAGTCGGTCACTCAAACTGAAGGGGTCTGACCACATAGCGTCCATGGTGGCCTATTGGCTGAGAGCCAGTTCTGTCCTGACTGGAAGATCCGAACTAGTTCGGACGCGTGCAAACAGATCCCTTTATCTGACGAAGCGTACCAGAGAGATGCTTTCCTTGCAGTGTACTGCCGAGACACTCGCAAAGCTGAGGTTTTCCGCCAAAAAGTTTTGCCGTTTGGCTCGATAGCATCAGTAACGGCGTTTCTGAGGGTGTCCTTGGCTCTGTGGGCTGTAGGAAACTCCAAATTGAAGTTGGCTTGGTCCGCATACTTTGACGACTTCTTGAGTCTGTGCGAGAAGGCCTCTTCCAAACACAATTGCATCTCAGCCATGTTCTCATTTTTGGGATGGAAACCGTCTGAGGACAAGCTCATCCCCTTTGACTCGGTATGCAAAATTCTTGGGGTGCTTCTTGACCTGAACAACGCCAAGTTTGGCGTAGTCAAAGTCGCCAACACCCCGGAAAGGGTTGAAGAACTTGTAGAGGAGTTGAGCCAGATTGTACAAGAGAACAGACTTTCAAGAAAGGATGGTGAGAAGTTGAGAGGACGCCTTCAATTCGCGAGTAGTCAACTTTTTGGTAGGTCACTCAGGAAATACCTTAAAGAGTTGAACAACCATGTGTCCTCAGGACGCAAGATGTTGTCTGAAGGCACCAAATCAGCTTTGTGCAAGTTGATGGAAGCCTTGACTAAGAACCGTCCCAGAGAAGTCACTCGTGGATTGTCAGACCATGGATGCTTCTTTTGAGCCCGGTGGGTACTCAGGTATCGGGGGTCTCTGCGTCAATAGCGATGGCTCACTACACAGTTTCTTCAGTGAAGCGGTCCCCAAAGACTTTTTGTGCCTGGTGGAATAGGGCGACAAAGAAACCATCATCCTTGAATTGGAAATGGTAGCTTTGTTGGTGGCAGCCACTCTGTAGCGAGATGTTTTGCGATCAAAACGAACAGTTTTCTTCACTGATATCCGAGGCATTTCACAAAATCATTTTGTCAGCTGTCTTATGGAAGCTTTCTACTTGATAGAAGAAGAAGTTCACTGTCAAGTTTGGCTAGAGCGAGTGCCTAGTCAGTCAAATCCAGCTGATGAACCATCGAGAGCGGAGTGCTCAAGTATCATGGGCTGCGCAGCCAGACTGAGGATCGATGTGATGGAAGTTTGGGTCAAAGCGGCCCAGTATGCAGGGGGTGACAGCGCGGCCAAAGATTGACCCCAATTCCAAAAGAAAAAGAAGTGCTGCTTTGCATCAAGTGAACTGTGTGCCGTTTTGCCAAAGGAATAAGACGTACCTCATGCAACGCGTGATGAAGTTTTATTCACAAGACAAAACAGATGAAAGAGTTTTTAGCTCTTGAAGTGCACACAGTGAACTAGTTGAGTTGTAGCTTTTGAACAAACTTGCTTTGAGTCAGTGCAGTTGTTCACAAGTAAGTTGCAACTTGCAGTTGAACAGTTTGAACTTTAAGTAAAGTTCGTCAAGTTTTCACTGCTTCAGTTCGAGTTTTGAGTCACACTTGCAGTTGTCATGTTGATTTCATACGCCTGCAGTGTGGCTCACAGGGTCAAGTGACCGAGAGCCATCAACATGCACACGCACATCAAGTAATGTTCTGCATGTTCATGTCAAGTGACATTTTTCTTTTCGCCCCTACCTCTCCCACCCTTGATCTAGTGATCAGGGATTTTGGACAAGTGTCCATGCGACAAGTGTCGCCAAGTAAGTTATCACGCTGGGTATTCACCCAACTTCTTTGCTTGTGATCCGACAAGTGTCGTAACAATAATCTTGTTTGCACCTCGCAGTGTCATGAATTCTATCTTGTCCGTTGAGAGGTTTTCGGTCTTTGGCCTTTTTATGGGACAGTTTTGAGGCCATCCCAACTTCGTCACGTGACGATTCAACGTTGGTCAAGTGACCCTAGTCAAGTGGCTACCAGTTTTCTCCAGTTTAGGATTTGTCATGTCAATGCTTCCTCATTGACTCACAGACTGTTGGATCAAGTGATTTTCGCTACATAGTTTAGCGCTTTCACAGTCTTCGTGCCTCACCCAAAGCCGTGACAGCGCGGCTAAAGATTGACCCAGTTCTCAAAAGAAAAAAAATGCTGCTTTGCATCAAGTGAACTGGGTGCCGTTTTGTCAAAGAAATAAAATTTTCATCTTCTTTTTTGAGCCGATGGGTTTTCACCCAGCCCCTCTGCCTGTTTGACATTGACGTGAGAGGTTGAGGTCCTTTGACGTTCTTTTGGGACTTTCCTAGGTTGAGGCTACCCATGCGCAGCCCGTGTGATTTCAAATGATTTATGGGCCCGTGAGTTCTCATGGATTTGTGAGCTATCGATTTATATCAAATTTCTGTCACAGTCTGGATGCTTCACTCTTAGCCGTGACAGCGGGGCCAAAACTTGACCCCAATTTTTCAAAAGGAAAAAACGTTGCTGTTGCACTGTTTGGGCAAACGGTGTGCCGGTTTGTCATGTGAATAAAGCGGTAATCTTCAAACCGAAAGAATTGCCACGTGCTGGTGACAAACCTAAGCTGAGAGCAATACCAAGTTGGCGAGTGGTGAATGACAACAATCAGTAGGATTATCAGCATTTCCAACATGCAAATCTGCAAAAACCAAAAGTTCTGCCTGCGCTATAAGAAGGATAGTTTTCAAGAAATGAAAGAAAAAAAAATTGAATGAATTCAATCAGCAAAAGGACAATTTCATCGCGTTTATTCAATTGTTTCATCCCAAAGTTGCTGATGCGCGCAGCCTTTCAACGGGCACTTGTCCCAACGACATCCTACGACAGTCTTGTCGTTTATATTTCAAGACATGAAATTGATCAGGCAGCAAATTGCAACACACACACACACAGAAGGGGCAAGCCTTTGAAGGCCAACTTTGAACCTGCAAAAAGAGGAACGAAAGCTGGTCATCACGCACGGTTGTTGATCACAATAGCTAATTATCAGACAAAGCACTAGGTGACCGCAATGGTTGCAGTCCTGAGCATTCACAAGGGTCTAGGAAAACATGGTCCACCCGAAGGGAATCACAAGATCACATCAATCCCATTATATACATCCACAAAATGATGAGGGAAGATCATTGATATTGTTTTAGATGATGGGCCATCATGATTGATAAGCCATGTTTCCAAAAACAATCACGTTTTTTGTTTATCGTGAATCATGGTTCCAACTGTTCAAAAAATACTTCACTGATTGATGACACTCCATGGTGATTAAAGATGTCGACTAAAACGTGTCGTTGGTTAACAACTGTCAATCTCCAACAAATAGTACTCTGGTACAGCAACGAACAATAGTAGATGTGCGACGGACAGTTTGAGAGAGCAATAGCTGATACGGAATGGATGATGGGGTCTCAACATCAATCAGCAACCGAAAGCCGGCGATGCTATGAACAATTACATTGCGTTTGTGCATCAGAAAGATAATCCACGCTAGACCCTCCTTGGTTGTATGGTTGTAATTCATTCATGGGGGTGGTGTCGTAAAGCTCATCCGCGTCCCCATCTTGCAGTTTTTACGCAATTTCTGTCAGGCCACATTTGGAATCATCTTGCAGCTTCCAAAAACGGTTCTCCAACGCAACGACTTGGACAGCCACATGTGCCACATGCCCGTGAGAGTCCAGGCATGTCATGTCAAAATGTTGAATTTCGCGGGATTATTTCAGACAAGAAAAACACATTTAAGTGAGTCATCAAGATGGAGTACAGGTATGTTCAGTCATAGAGTCATAGAATCAATAATTTCACGGCTCCATGTTTGGGACCCAAATTGAGAATGCCAGCGCTTTCTCAAGTCTCACAAGATGCAGCAGACTCTGATCAAGGGATTCTGGTGGATTAGTGAGTGAAAACCCATGTTTCTGCCGTACAAATCAGCATTGCCCGAGGATTACAAGAAAGGCAACTTTAGGGCAGGGGGGTGCAGGGGGTGGATTGAAGCAACACAGTTCGGCATGTTTTTTGTTCTTTCTCAAGGCTCCAAAAATGATCATCTTATAACGTGTCTATAGCGAACCGGCTTGATGGCACTTGATGGCAAAGGCTATACGTTGCGCCAGACTCTTCTCTGGCATTGCCGCAAGCGAAGACATCGGGTCGCCAAGAAGACTGCAGGAAGCAGATGCCTTACCCATGAGTTTTCCTATGTACACTGTGGCGGCACCAAAGCTGATGCAGATGTGGGAGGTAAGACCACATGAAGAGTTGCATGCAGAGAACGTGTTGACAATCTTTGACAAGAGCAAGGGACGTGCTGCCTTTGTGTCCCACCAATGGATTTCTGCAGCACATCCAGACCCAGAAGTCAAACAGATGAGAGTGTTGCAGCATGCTTTGTACAATATCCTACGTGAGAAGAGCACAATCTATCCTGAGATGATCCAGGACGCATATCTGACGGGCTCTTCAATTTCCACTGAAGAATTCCGTTCCAAGTCGCTCTTCATTTGGTATGACTATTTCAGTGTGCCGCAAGGGAAACATCCGTGGAGGACATGGACCTTGCAAGATGTTAAACGAAACTCTGAGACAGAGACCAATGAAGCTCTGGAAAGCATTCCGGCGTACATCGATCGATGCGAACTCTTCTTGGTGTTGTGTCCACTTGTCCCTTCCGTTGATCGATCTGAGCTCTTTGGACCTTCCACTTGGGCCAGTCGTGGTTGGTGCCGGACGGAGAAACTGGTGAGGTTGCTGTCGCCCAACTCTTCGTGCGTAGTGATCAAAAATTCCAGCATTTATGAAACATTTCAAGGTCCTTTCGCTGCCTCTTACCTACCCCCTGGAGAGGGCGCGTTTGGTTGCAGCGAAGACAAAGAAAAAATTGGAATGATTTTGAGACAGGTGATGAAACGTTGTTTGAAACTGTGTCTTGCATCTGAGGACTTCGTTCGTTACAGGCTCTACTTGAACCTTCACAAAATTGTTTTCAAAGGTTTCAGGATGCAAAAGATAGTCTCGGAATTTGATTTGCACTCTTCCCCAGCCGAGACTTTCCTACGGCAGAACTTTTTCCGAAAAGTCACAGATGTTGATTCTGTGGGATACTCTCCACTTTGCTATGCTGCCTTGGAGGGAAGTCCTGAGCTTGTTGAAAGTTTGATTGGAGCAGCTGCGGATCCCAATTTTCAAACAACAGCAAGCAATCCGTTGATGAACACAGGCCCCGGAATTTCAGTGTTGGGATTCGCTGCCTGGTTTGGAAACAGCGAGGCTGTTTCAGTTCTTCTGGCTGCCAGGGCTGATCTCCATGCGGGCCTTCTTTCACCCATCGATATGGCTGCAAGTGGGAACCAGAGAGAAACCGTCAGAATGCTTTACAACGCTGGAGCTTGCCCCCATACAGTGGGCATGGGAAGTGGCGCAGCAATCCATTGGGCCAGTCTTCATGGTTTCCTGGATGCGGCTTCTGAGCTGGTTTCCTTAGGCGTGATCTTGTCGCAATCCCTTCATTGGGCAGCTTTACACATGGGCAATGCAGAATTGGTGTTGCATCTCGTTGATGCCAAAGCTGATGTGAATGAGCCATTCAGACCCAGAGGTTTTCTGAAATGGGCTTTGAGAATGCACAAACTTCGACGCTGCTTCAAGTTCTCCAAGGGCTGCCGGGCCACAATTCTGCGATTGGCCCAGCACAGCTGGAATGCCACGCCGCTGATGCTGTCGGTGCTTTGTGGTAACGATGAGGTCTCAGTGGCATTGATTGCTGCCAAGGCTCGCGTGGACCTACAGAATTGGCAGCGCCAAACAGCTCTGGACTTGGCCCTGGAAGTATCCTCCCCGTATTATTTGCTACAGATGCTCCGAGATGAAGCAGTGAAGAGAGAGTGGACAAATATGGTTTTTGCCGCCGCATCCAATAGATATCCTGTTTCATGCAGATTTTAGAAGCTTCCCGAGTTCATGTTTCACCAAGTCCAATTCACCCTGCCAAGGAATTGCCAAAAAAAGTGTCAAGGAACGGCGGTTCTGTTCACAGTGTCAAACACTTCGCTGAAAAATGTGGGTCAAACATTTCCTTTTGCACCTTCAATTGTTACTTTTGCAGTGTAATTTCCTAAAGGCCACAGGTATCCACCAGTGCGGTTTTAGTTTGTTGGTTACCTGCGGTTTTGAGAGAAGGGCATGCTGTCGCATGCTGTGCCTGAACATGTGCAGTTGAGCCGCGAGGGTCGGGAAGAGATCGAACCCAAACACTTCACTTCGAGTTGAACTGCTCGTTGCCATGAAGGGTCACACTGCCACACCGGAGTCTTTTTCATGATTTGTACATTCACAAATAGGAAAAAAAAGGGGCTTCCAAAAAGCATCAGCTTTTCAGATAGAAAAAGGCAGCAATAAAAACAATAAACCGTAATTCAAAAACACGATTTTTCAACCATTGCATGGGACCTTTTGGCTCAGGAGTGCCACTGTGCATTCCGCGGCTCCGGCCCAACTCTTTTTGTTTGCACATCGCAGTATCAGCTTGTAGCTTCTCAGTGGCGATCTCAGGACTTTAAGAAGCACCCCACTGGAGTTCTTCACATTTTTTTCCTCAGATTTTTTTGAGTTTTTTTCATTAGAAGCACCCCACTGAAGTTTTGCTTCCCCAGCCCAGGTGTCCGTGCGACACTGGATGTGAGGTCTGCTAGGAGCTTTGAACAATCGACCAATGACTTTCCAGCCCGTGGAGATTTGCAAATCAGAACATGGCCCCGAAAAAATCATGTTTTTCATGCGTTTGTTGAAGTTTTCATATGTTTTCTGATGTGTTTTGATGTGTTTTGATGTGTTTGAGCAGCGCTGTGTTTGCTGTGCTGGCACTTGTTCTCTCAGGCACAATTGAAAGAAGTCCAATGTTTTTTCCGAAGATGAATTTCGGGTCTTCAGGCGGGGCCACTGTTGAGTTCACACTTTCTTCCATCGCTGACTCCGCAACACAAAAGTGCTGCGCCAGGTCACTTCAGGTTTTTGGGCCTGTTCCTTGCGCATGTCATGGCCTCGCCCAGTCAGGACCTCCATGTTGCTATGTAGATATAGAAATATATTAGATATACCGATGATATACCTATGATATACCTGTAATACTTCTATACTTATGTCCACCTATGTATATTTACGTATTAATACATGTATGTGTGCATATACTTATGTATGCTTATCACCTATCATTTCGCGGACTTAGCCTACGGCTCCAGATCACATAAAGATTCTTATCACTTCTTATTCTCTGCTTTAGTTTTCTCTGTTGCTTTTCACCACAAAGAAATTCACTTGTTTCCGTCATTTCTTTGGGATTGCTGCTATTAGGGATTCCTGCCTCTGTGAGCATGACAGGACTTGGAGATGGAAGCAATAGCTGAGTCTGACTTGCACGAGTTCCCTGTGGCTTCAAAGATTTGGGAATTCAGAGGGAAGTTGAGTTCAAAGGATTCTCATCTAACAATCCTTTCTCGTTGCGATGTCGACCCAAGGATTGCAATCAATTGCCATTGAGTCATTGAGTCATTGAGTCATTGCAGTCCAGGGGCGGAGCCCAGCCTAATGAAGAACTTTTCTCGCGCCAGGGCCCGGATGATGAGAACTGAGTCGAGGGAGGCCGCTCGGGCTGAGTGCTGCGACAGGGCCATCGGGCCATCCAATGCCATCCAGTCTTCAGATCTTCTTTCAGATCTTCTTTCAGATCTTCTTTCAGATCTTCGATTTGGATTTTTGTTTCTCGATTTTGGACTCAAAGGGGTGGGAAAAACTCCAAGAGGCCGTAAAATGGGGAGTATCTTACGTCGTGAGAGCAGTCTTCGAGTCTTCGAGCATGGCTGGAGCATCGTGAAACTCCTTACTACTCTCACGTGATCTGTAAGATAGTGGAGCACTCATCGATGGAGTCCTGGCCTCGGAGGCTGCTCGACACATGGGAGCTGCCATCGACATGTCAGGAGCTGTCGATCTCACCAGCTGAAATTCTTTAGCTCACAAGTAGAGTAAGTTCTTGTTGAAAACGAGTAAGTTCATAAGATTTCATAAGTAGAGTAAAAATGTTTCGAATAGATTTCATTGATTTCATCATATTTCATCATATTTCATCATATTTCCTTAGCTTCAGAACACTTCACGACTGGTTCTTTCCTTCAGGACAAGTCGAACACGCGAAGTTGGCAGTCGCACCCTTAGCAACGTGTGTGCTGAGATGTGGATGTGCTGAGCTGAGCCGCTCCAAGGATGATGTAGACTGTGTGGTGAGCCTAGCACGCCGTGAGGAATGGCGAGAGCTCGGTTTCCAACTTCTGTCACTTCGAACTTCACAACTTTGAACGATTTTACAACTCTTCACAACTTCAACTGACTTTACAAAGTCAACTTCACAACTCAAACTGCACAACTCATTTCACTTATTCTGATACTCTGAGGTTTGGGGTGATTGGAGCGATTGGTCAGTGTGCCAGTTCACCTGCGGTGGAGGTGAGTCCATCAGGCCGAAGGGTAAGGGTAAGGAAGGGCAAGGAAGGGCAAGGAGAGGTAAGGAAAAGAAGGGGGAAGAGTAAGGAAGGGCAAGGAAGAGTGAGGAAGGGTAAGGGAAGGGTATGGAAACGTCCACAGAGAGTCACTGTGCAGCTGCGACCGTGTCAGGACTCGAAAAGTGAAGGTCATGGCTCAGGGTGATGGGCAATCCTGTGAAGGAAGCACCAAAGACACCAGGGTGCCTTGGTGAAAGTGTCAGAAATGACATGAAGACATCAAGACATATCAGACATATCAACACTGCAAGAACCAAGGTGGCATTCTGAAGAAATCAATTAGATCATGAGCACAAAGTATGATTCATAATCGATCAGGAAGTATTTCATCACGTGCGATAGTGAACATAATGAGTCATGTTTCCGCTGATAGCTTCGAAGAGAATGCAGCCGCCTCCTTGGGCGAAACGAATCCATGGAGATTTTCATGGCTCAATTCTTCAACTTCCCGATCTTTGTTGTTGTTGTTGTTGTTGTTGTTGTTGTTGTGGTGATTTCAATTGGTTTCTGTTCTTCTTACTGTGGTTTTTCTTATCTTCCAATGCCCCAGGAATGCACCAAGAACGATTGTCCCGTGGACTGCATCTGGGCCGATTGGTCGAGCCTTGGATGTCCAAAACTTTTCTGTGGCTTCCAGCCTTAGAATTCTGCAGGATCAGTGCAGAGTTCACAGCTCGTTTGCTTCTTCGGTGCTTTTTCTTTGTTTCTTTTTTTCAAAACAATGAAGCATATGAAAACATGAAAACATATGAAAACATATGAAAACATATGACCTTGATGAAAACATGATGCCATTAGGTGCAGGAAGAGGATGGCCCGAGTGCCGCAATTCATTTCTTGACTTCCCAGGACGTACACCGGCTGCAGTGTCACGTGTGGACCTGGCACAAAGAGTCGGAATCGTGGATTTCAACAGGTTGGGCGAGGTACAAATTTTTCACTCAGCGCCTTGAAGGAAAACAGATTTCCAACGACCTGTTTTTAGCTTTGAGTTATGCTTGAGTTCTTTGACTTGACTTGGAGCTCCAAGGAGGGGTTGTAATTGTGATTCACTTGTGATTCACTTGTGAATGATGAGAGCTATATATACAGCAGCTATATATAGCAGCTATGTATATATCATATATAGCTAAGCTAGTGCGAATGGGAGCTGTGAGTGATCAGTGTCGAGCCGCTCACTTCTTGCAGGTGGCACAATTTGGCGGCACAACCTGTCCAGGCAATGCCACTCAGTCGGGGCCCGAGCCGTGAAGAGTTCTGGATTTTCTTCTTGCGAAACTCAAGAGTTTTTAGATTTCTAATTTTTGTAGAATTCTTCTCATTTGCATTACTGTGGATTTACAATTTTTTGAAAGGTGTTTTTTCATTTTAAATGTGAAGCTTTTCGGTTGATGACATTTGATGACTATGAGAGGCTCTATGACTATGACATATGATTTGACTACATTTTCCCTTTTTTGAGGTTTATGGAATGCAACCTGGGAGAATGTCCGGTCGATTGCCAGTATGCAGATTGGGGCCACGAACTCAGAGCAAGCTGAGCCGACACAGGTGTTCGACTTCCACTTCCGAGTTTGCAGGAATTGTAATCAAATTAGATAAACAGATATAGTTTGTAGATGAAACATATATAGAAATTACATAAATTCTAGAAACTAGCCTGTGTAAATTACACTCTAAGTTTATCAAAGTATCAGTTCTTTCTTTCAAAAAGACAGGTTCTATTGTAGACGCTTGCACATGGCCGCTCTCAGATTCATGGGGTGGTTGCTCCACAACATGTGGTGGAGGGATTCGAAGCTTCGGCAAAGAATGGAACGGGAATGGGTGGCAGGATGGTCGCTTGTTGATTTTCCTGCAACGAAGCATTTTTGGTTTTTTGTTGCTCAATTTGACTCAGCTCATTCTTAGCTTCTCGAGCTCAAGCATGGAGTTTCTCACTAGTTGCACTTTTTTCATGATTTAAAGATCCAACTTGTTGCACTTTACGATATGAGGAACTTGAGTTCTTAGGACTTTTGATGTAACGAAGAGGACAAGTTGGAGTTCTTAGTGACATCTCAGTCGCGTTGGTGCTCTCTGAGTCCAAGGAAAGCGCTTCCGGAGCGTTGCGGTGACCCCTTTCGTGGAAACAAAGTCTGTCTATACATTTTAAACATCTTCGAACAATAAATATATAAATAAAAATGAAGATACGCGCACTTTTTTTTTTTTTACATCTTTACAGTTTACATACACCTTAAACTTCTTTCTTCGTCAAAACTCGGACTTTCTTAACCCTTTCAGTACTGCCGTCCCAAGTTTTATGCACTGAGCGGATCGCCAGGTACAGTCAGTTGGAGACGGCAAGACCTGCGCACAAATCGGGTCCGGCCGACTTGTTTCTCCACTCAGTGGCATGTCAAGAAGAGATTAGAATAGAACTACAGTTTTATACGATTAGTCCATTTCTTGGAAAGGTCAGTTCATTGATTTGAAGAATTGCATAGAGTACATGCAGAGGAATGAGTTAGCTCATGTGAGTTCATAGTCTCCATATGTTTCAAGCTGACAACTAGCCATCCTCCGCTGAGCCTCCAGATGCCAGGTCCAACTTCGAACAAACGAGTTGTGGACAGAACAATTGTCCCGTGGATTGTGTAATGAACGACACTCGGCTGTCACCTTCCGGTCACTAATGGGCAACCAGCACCAACCAACATCAACCAACATCAACCAACACCAACGGACATCAACCAACAACCAGCAAAGGCGAGGCATTGTTGGATGCGAGTGAACAGCAAAATTGCCTCGCTGCACCACGGATGCAAAAAGTAACAGTTGGAGCATTTCTCCGCAGAGAAGCAGTAGGCGAAGCAATATTCAGTTGTAGTTTCGCCAAGGTTAAGGCCAGGAAGCAGCTTCGGCCAGTTGCTCCTGCTGGTTTCGGAGAACACCAGCCACCACCAACATGGGAAATGCTAGTCACCAGCTGTTGCACCCCTTGCGACGTTGGTTGTTGTTTAATGCAACAAAGCATCAAAGGTAGTGATTGACACTGACTTGATTATTAACCAGAAGATCCATTGATTACAAACTGATTGGGCAACGAATCAACGGTTCTCAGCCAACGATCGCCAACCAATAGCCATTATCGATGACATTCAAGGACACACCAAATCATTTGCTCATTGCAAGCATCTATTGCAATCATAGAAATAGCTTACTAAGGATTTATATTTTGAATAAACTTCAACTTGCTATCACCACTGGAAAGAGCTTCAGCTTAGCTTCCACAGCTTTCCGGGTTGCTCCTTTCACCGCGCCGCTTAGGACTGGAACCTGTGGGATCTGTGTGACGTGACCTGTGGCCTCGGGGTCACCAAGCGCACCCGCAGTGTGAAGGCACAGCAGCTTTGAGCTCCACGGCGTTTCCTTTAACGTTGTGGAGCTTGTGGAGCTTCAGTGAGTTCTAACTTTGAGTTCTCTCAAGTTGTAGAACTTTTTTGGCTTTTGGGAACAGCACGTTATGCCGCGCAGGTTGCTGCCAGCTATGGTGGTTCTACCCTCAGATCGGCCGTAGCTTTGCTGGGATGCTGCCATGATGTGAGCCATGGGCTGGGACTTTCTTACTTTCTTGCAATCTACATTTCATCTACATCTACATTTCATCTACATTTCATCTACTTCTTCTACTTTTCTTACTTTTCTTGCCTTCTTTTCAACGTTCTGTCCAGAAATGGAGCGGAGGCCTGGAGTGCGGAAGTCTTGCGGAGAACAAGACCTGCGACAACGGAGAGTGCCCTGTGGACTGTGAGCTCAGCGATTGGGGTGCCCCGGACCCATTCAATGCTTCTGACAGCTCTGGCTTTTTCTATCAAAACAATGTCATGTAGGACATTGTAAGATTTGTAAAACACATTTTTGTTCACACTTGACTTGGACACGAATCCTTTCTATGTCTCAATTTTCGAGTCAAACTTTGTACAGCTAATTTCGATTTTTTTGATCAAACAATTCAATCTATTTTTTGTAAAATATCTATTTCTATGCCTTTTTCCTACAGATTTCTTTGCCACTGAGGTGAATGGAGTCCCTGTGACAGGTCCTGCAAGACCGAATCGGAACCTGGAATTCGTGGGGCCCCAAGAGTGCAACATGCCGGAGCTGGTCATGATCTTTTCATTTCTCTCAAGCTTTCATACTCAACATATTGACTCAATATATCAATTTACATCTATATGTTGATTTCTCTTGTCCTTTTGCTTGTCCTATTTCATCTGGTTTTATCTTATCTGTTTCTGATCTTTTCTTTCCTTCTTAAACCGTCTTTCTTTTCTCATTTCTGCCCTGGCTGAAAGACACGCTGCCAGACGCCAGGAAACCGTTTCCGCACAATTGTGGCGCTCTCCTCAGAACTTCCATCGGACCCGTTCATACGCAGACCTGAAACAAAGAAGCAACTACTAATTGGAAACAAAGCGTACAATCAAGTGAATGAATTTTGCCTTTGTTAGACAAAGAAATCCTCCCCAATATGGTGGTTTGTTGTGCAAGAGCGGGACAAAACCTTCGATGACCTTTTGGGACCAAGGAAGCCGGGAATGAATTGGGCAAGGCATGTCCAATGAACAAGACGTCGCAAACTCAGTGAGGACGTGGTTGCAACAGGTTTCTCTGTGTTTCTCTATGTAGCAATAGGACTCTCTATGATTCTCACCGTGTTTTGCTGTGTTTCTCTCTGTGTTTTCCTGTTTGCACATGCTCTTAGCACAGGTCGCACATGCAGACGGGCACGTGCAGTCACTTGGAGATGTGCCCGGTGGACTGTGAACTTCGAGACTGGACTGGGTGGTCTGATTGCAGCAGGAAACTCAGCTTCTGTCACTTTCAACTGATGTCATTTACCCGCGAGCCTAAACACAAAAAACCCTAACTGATGTTAACTGTTTAGAAATGCTTCAGTTGGGCTTCAGCATAGGTTCTCTAGATGAATCATGGAGCTTTATGAAGTCTGGCAATTCGCTTTCACAGCTTGGGCCACCAAGCTGCCTCAGGTGTTTCTTGTGGACCTGGAATCTCAGAACGAAATCGTGCAGTTCAGGTGCTCCAATGGGCTCCAGAACTGGGCGATGGCGATGGCTCTTTCAATCAAGCCCTGGCTCTTTACATCTCTTTACTCTCCACGAAATGCATGGCACTTTGCCTAGACAACGCATGGCTTCTCCCATGGCTTGGTCACCAGCTCGCAGGTTTCAGCAGCATTTGGTGGCAAAGACTGCGATGCCGTTGGTGGAAACTTGCGCCTCAGCTGGAAGAGCTGCGCTATGCCACTCATTTTTCCGCTGAAGTTGGTGGTTGTGTTTGTTGAGTGGTTTTCTTAGTGCCAACGTCCATGAACATCATGAAACATGTTTTTCTTTATGGTGATTTATCATGGCTGTTTCATGAGAGTGCTCTGAGTCCTCTCTTTCTTTGAGGACATATGAGAAGAAGTACTGCAGTGTCGAGACGTGTCCAGTGGACTGTGAATGGAATGTGCCGTCCTTGGCTTCAACCTGTTCATGCAGATTGATCTCCATGTCCTCTTGAAGTACCTCTTAGTCATAGTCGTTAAACTCTCAACATGGTTCAAGTCCATCTAAGCTGCCTATCGATAATTGATATCATTCTTAGCATTTCACATGTACACATATACGCATTGCTATATGTCTCTCTCTCTCTCTGTCTCTCTTTCTCTATATATCTCTATATATATACATATATACATATATATATATATATATACATATATATATATATGTATATTAAATAGATTCAATTTCTCGTAAATTACATAGATCCTTTTTGAATGCAGGATGCTCTGCTCCAGGATTGGCAGGACTGGAGAGGCTGCTCCACTTCTTGCGGCCCCGGCACTGGCATTCGCATGCGCGTGGTGAAGACTCCAATGCTTCATGGTGGCAAGGCAGGGGCACACAAAGGATGCACGAATTCGAGATAGAAATTCTGGATGAGCAAAAACGAATAGCTGCAAAACCCATATATATATATATGATATAGTTGCATCAACTTCCATAGTTTCTACCTGTTAACGTTTGCGATCTTAATTATAGCCACACAATCATCTGGTGGCAGAAGTTGCACATTGCTTGGACGAGATTTCTGGCAGCACAGGACTGTGATGGTGGCCACTCTCAGGAGAGAGAGTGCAATTTGAAGTTCTGCCCGATCCATTGCACTTGGGCAGTCCGTAACTCGGAGCTGTGACCGGTGGCTTGCAGTGTGACCTGTGGTGCTTGGTGGCTCCAAGGATTGGACGGACTGGGCTGATTGCAGTAACAGCTGTGGCAACGGCACCTCTGCCCGAGAAAGACACATCACAGCAGGGGCCTGAGATTGCGATTTTTTCACAGAGCTGCTTTTTGCACAGAAGGAAGATGGAAGATGGGTCAGGAAATGACGGAAAGCAGAAGATTTTCTGAAGAAACAACTTTCCTTCCTTTTTTGTTCCAAAGCTTTCAACCTTTTCTTCTTGCTTTCAAGCTTTTCTATCTTTTTATTTCCTGCTTTCCGTCGTTCCTATCGGTCAGATCGAAGCGGACTACGGGGGCACTCTGTGCACTGGCGAAAGCAAAGCCTCCAGAGGTGAAGCTGTGAGCTTGGAATAGAAAAATGTTCACAAGGAAATGGAACGACTAAGGGAACGACTAAGGGAACCACTAAGGGGTAACCACATGTTACTGATCCAATTAAGGCACTCTACTTCCATTGGTTTTCACTCTTCCTAGTTCACTGCGTGGTTTCATTTTGGAGAAGGCACCTGGTTGTGAAGTGCAGGCTGTTTCTTGAAACCTTGCCCGATCCACTGCCAGTGGACTGCACCCTCCTCAGAAGCCACTGGTAGAGACTACAGTCTGATGTAAATCCTTCACAAGCACGAAAAACATAGCACAAGAAACAGAAGAACGACACCCTTGCCACAGAATGCATGACTGTTTGCACACGACCAATGCTCGTGTGGTGCAGGGCAAGAAATCTTCAGTTGGAGAGTAACGAACTGTTGTCATAAACTTTTCACGACATTTTCATCTTCTCACATCTGATCTTCATCTTTAATCTTATGTCAATTCTCTTGAAATAAATCATATTATATGAGAATTATAGGTGAAATAAATCTCGCACTTTTCACCTTGGCCAAGGATTGGAGCACCTGGACCGATTGTTCCTCCTCTTGTGGCACTGGTCCGGGCCTCCCAGGGCCCCAGGGTTCTCTCAGGGCCCAGGGTGGCCAGGCCTCCCAGCGCCGCCAGGTCAGCAGTCGAGAAGCCGAAGCATCGCTGTGCAACCGCAGTTCGAAGGAAACGTCTGCGAGGCGCAGAAACTGCGGGGGCTGCGCTCCAATCTTTGGACGTTCGAAATCCCATCTTCGGAACGAAATCCGATCTTGAAAAGAAATCGAACATGTCTTAATCAGATCTATCTGACGCATTCTGACAAAGTCTTTTAGTCCAATCTCTTGACCTCAGAATCTTCGCGTTTTAGATTCAGCTCTTTGCAAAGCTCCAATCTCTGATTTTCCAGGGCTTTGCTGCTGATACCAGAAGCTGTGACGATTTGCCACCTTGTCCCATTGATTGCGAATGGGATGCGACGAGCTTAGCGAAAGTGCCTCAAGCTCTTGTACCCAGTCATTCCTTGGAAGTTGGGATTGATGGTTCTTTGTGCGCTTGTTCTCATGGTTTGTGTTCATCAAATAGTTTGAGTACGTATAGCGTTTGGCATAGCTACGTTGCTCGTTTTGTTCAGGCATTTGTGAGGGTTTGTCCACCCAGGAATGGGCAGATTGGGGCGCATGCTCAAATAGTTGCGGCACAGGGGCGCCATTCTCAGCCTGAGGGGAGACTTTGCCAACAGGATTCCACAGGATTCCTTTTCACTTGATGATTTTTTTGTGCTTGGAGAATACGAACCGATTTCGGGGGATTTCAAGTTGCGCAAAGATGTTGTCCAACGACTTTCCCGTGGGTTTCAAGCTCGCAGTAGATTTTTGATATCAAAGGGTGCCACAGTGGTGCCAAACAATGAATGACCAACGTAGCCAATGAGAAAACCACCGTGGTCAAGACAGCATGGCTCGGCGAGGTATCTAGGAGAACTCGAGAGAGGAAGAAATATGAAAAGCGCGATGCCCAGATGCGGAGAAGCGTGATCCACCGTGAGATTTCCGCCGATGATTTTCTTGCACGTCGAAGCTGTTTTTTATCCGAACCATGGAAGAGCCGTCTTATGAAAAAACAAGCATGTATCAAAAAATAAGCACAGAACTGAGCATTTTCCTGTTTCCAATTCTTCATATCGCGGCTCAGGGACGGTGGCCACATCTGCTGGGGCACTGAAGATGACGAGCAAGTTTGCACCCTGAATCCCTGTCCTGTAGACTGCACCATGGGCGTCCCATTCTCAGATGTGCCAAACACGACGTGATCCTGGAAGATGTCTCCTGATCTCCAGAACTTCAACGAACATGGTGTGCTTGCGCTAGTTGATGTTGAAGTGATGGTCATAAATCCATCACTTCAATTTGATTATTTTGATTCAGTCATCATTTCACTGATCAATTCATAGCCAGTGCAATGATGAAGCATGGTCGCACCCAAGGATTGGACGCAGTGGGGCACTTGTTCAACCACCTGTGGACCAGGCCTCGATCTGCAACCAGTGTGATGGTGGGGCATGGCTGGCAGCTCTACAGATTTGGACCATCAGGGGCCCCATGATGCCACCACAGGTGACCACCTCCCATCAGCTTTCGAGAATGTTCTAACTACTGATTTTCTGTCGCTTTCTTAGGCATTCATAAGCTCCAACGTTGAGGGACTCCCCTCATTGCTGACATATTTTTGGAACCATCGATGATCCTGCAACCAAACAGAAGGAGGTTCTTCAGGTTCCCAGCATACGCGCCTGACGCCATTCCTCACATGTGAAGCTGTCGATAGGAGTAAGTTCCCCAAACCGCCCAAAATGTTCTTGATAGGTGTTGAGATACATATGATATAAACCTGTATACAGTATACATATTTGCGCAAAGAACCAATGCTTAGGATGTAAATCATTTCCGCAATATCAATTTCTGATGCACACCGCAGCATGACCATCATCACAGACCATGTCACATTTCACCTGATCTAAAGACCATCCACTCGTCCAATCCACAGCAAAAAACATATCCAAGATGCAAGTCTAAATCCAAAATCCAAGTAGATGTCTAAGATGCAAAAAGTAGTCTAAGATAGATTTTGGTCTACATGGTCTACTCCTTTTGTCTCACGCAGTTCTTTGTTTTGGCAGGTTCTCAGCTTCGCTTGCGCGGCATCCGAGTTGGACCAGCCAATGGTGGCCAGGACCTTTCAATCGACACATCTTCGCCGAAGTGGCACCACCGTGACCATGTGACGATGCTGATTTCTTTCCTGGCACAATTTCTGAAAGTTTCAAAAGACTCAGAGAGTGACTCAGAGAAAGAACAAGGGAGAGAAAAAGAGAAAAAGAGAAAGAGAGAAAGAGAGAGAGAGAGAAGCACAGCAGAGTCTCTTCCAGGAGTGCAGCACGGATCTCAACGAGACCAAAGACTGTGATCCGGGATATTGTCCTGTGGACTGTCAGCCAGACCCTTGGGCCTTGCCACAGATTTGCAGTTTCCGACTTCGGCACTTTCGTTGCACTTTGCTTCACAAAACTCACAAAACTCCCCGTTTTTTTCCTCCCCAAAACGCAGTCTGTAGCACCATCCTGTACCCACCAAGGTGGTCATCTTGGGAGGGCTGGAGCAGATGCAGCCGGACCTGCAATGGGGGCATCAACTCCCGAAAACGAAGCGAGAAAGCAGGGCCCTTGGATCATGGGACAACCGTGGGACCTCCAATTCGGCTGGAAGAGTTGTCGTGCCAAGACGGAGTAGCTATGCATCTTTTATTTTCGATGTCAGAAACAATGTGCAGACTCCTGCACCTTGATTGAACACGTGAGAGATAGAATAGAACTTATGTTAAATGGCTCAAAAAAGAAGTTTCTCTGTTCACACACGTCTCTTTCCATCCCAGAAACCTTTTCGGAAGATGAACAAGGGCCATGATTGTCCCCCCGTGCAAGCTTTCTTGGAAACTGTGCTATGTATTAAATTGTCACGTTCCCGGTATTCCACATGCAACGATATGCAGAAAAAGTATTTTCTTTGCACTCTTGAAGTCGCACAAATGCTGATTGCAGATGATGGCCAGTTTCAGCACTCAAACCCTTGGATCTATTCTTCAATTCAGTAATGCAAGTCTTTATGTAGCGTGTTTTCGGCAATTCTGTTGCATTTGAGTCCCCATTTGCCTGTACAAAGTTCCGAGACAAGCAGCTTGCATGGTACAGATAGAGGATCAGTGTTACCACTGAACTATTGC
This sequence comes from Symbiodinium kawagutii, assembly GCA_009767595.1. Classification (NCBI taxonomy): domain Eukaryota; class Dinophyceae; order Suessiales; family Symbiodiniaceae; genus Symbiodinium; species Symbiodinium kawagutii. Next base: position 26,321 of record VSDK01017934.1, on the reverse strand, counting down.
TTCTGCAAATGCTACATATTTGAACGAACGGGTTTTGGAGTCAGACTATGTGGCTATGCCATTAAACTAGGTATTCCATGAGTTATTCCCTCATCTGAATTTCAAACTCCAGATGTTTGACTCTTTAGCCAGAGCTCGCTTGAAATCAGAGTGAAAACCCACCACAGAAACCTCTAATCCTCGATAGCATCCGGGAGACTAGAGCAGACAGGAAAGGTCGGGTAATCCCAGGAAGCTGTTGCGAGTCGTAGTCCGCCATAGTTGGAAACCCCAATGCTTCACGAGGCTTAGGACAGCCCATAGGAAGCCCACAGGAAGCCCGAAGCCCTGGCAGTGGCCTTCCAGGTCAGTGCGGCGCATGGTGGCAGAGCTTGTTCTGGCTCTGCAGACGAAGATGGAGTTTGCAACATCCAAGGTGCGGTCGAATACAGTGGACGCACTGTGTGGACTGTGTGGACTCTAGTGGACTCTAGTGGACTCTAGTGGACTTGCAGAATTTAGAGAACTGAGAAGTTCCAACTGTGAGGAACTTCGTAACATCCAGAGAAGTCTCCACTTGTAGTATTTTTTTGAGAAAAGCGGCAAGTGTTGGAGAAATGAATTGTGGGGAGCCTTGTGACTGGTTTGAGGCTGCCCAGTGGATTGCAAGTGGGTTCCCTGGAGCGAATGGTCTGCGTGCTCCAGCAGTTGTGGAGGTGGCACCAGGACCGAAAGACAGGTCCTGCCGCATGTCCTGCCACGTCGTGTCCTGCCACGTTGTCAGGACTCAGAGCCGAGTGGTGGAGACCATGCCTCAGTGGGGCCGTGACCTGAGAACATCACAGAAACTCAAAGAGAAAATGAGAAGACAATATAGAAACTTGAAAATGAACATGAAGGAAATGTATAGAAACTATAGAAATTCAAACAAAGAGAAAAGGAAAAGAAACTATAGAAATTCAAAGAGAAACTGAAGAACTTGGAACGAAAGTCTGGCACTTGGAACTGCAAGAAGCAGGTTTTGGAGTTGAACTTGTTTCACTCCGTTTCTCCAGGTGGCTTGGAGTGCGAGACCAAGAACGATTTGGGCGGCCCTGCCAACGAGAAGACGGCCGCTCCCTGAGATTGAGAAGTGTCGTGCAGTGCCGAGCTCCACGCGACAGTTCTGCCAGGAGAGTTGCAATGAACAGCCTTGTCCCATGGATTGCCAGTGGTCCAGTGCCTCACTCAGCTTCGACAGGCCCTCTTTACCATCTTGGAAACAAATTTTTGGTAAAGATGTGCAAAAAAGGGTGCGACATATTGATCAAAAATGATGATCAAACGTTTGGAGCAAAAGCTGTGAAATCTTTGAACTGAAAGTTTTGAGGTTGGAGCAAATACACCCTTTGCTCAAAGACTTGTGATACCGGATCCATGTCCCGCAATCGCGTGAAGTCGCCTGTTGAGGCCGGGCTTCACCGTGTTTCACCAGTTCGGTACAATCATTTGGAAGATCTTAAAACAAGATGTGCGTTTAGGTCTCAAGTTCTTTAGTTGGTTAAATCAACCGATTTTGATGATGAAAGCTAAATCAACATTTGATTTCGATATATTTTGATGAAGGAAGATATTATAAGAATTTACGAGGGAGAATTTATGAATGTCACCGGCATTCGGAGTCACCGTGCCAGACCTTTGGCGGGCGACCCTGTTCCGGTGATGCAGAAGAGTCCAACTTTTGCAACACGCAGGGCTGCCGCGGTCTCAATGGCACACAGAAAGAATGCGGATTTTTTCAAAAAGCTTTCTTTCACGTTTATTGAATTCAAAAAATGTGGGGCCCCTTTCTGCATCTTCTGCATGGCAACTGGTGGAGGTCCTCGTGATTGCCAGTGGTCCGAGTGGACGGAATGGTCGATGCCTCGGTGCTTCTCCGCGTGCGCCGATGGACGAGTTCCCAACTCGGCTGAGGACCAAATGCTCCAAGAACTGCGGAGGTGGTGAAATCAAGCGCTTCCGAGACATTGCCATTCCCAGGACATCGATGAAGATCGAAATCTTTCGAACTCGAGAGCATTGAACATGATTCGAAATGAGTCGAAGAAAAATTGGAAGAACATGGAAGAAACATTGGAAAGATTTGGATTCAACAAGCTATGGAAGAAACATTGGAAAATATTGAAAATGGATTCAAAATGATTCAAATGGCTGATTCGACGCTGTTCGCACCTGCAGGAAGAACGGAGGAGTTTCCTGCGATGGCCAATGCCTTTGAGCTCCGTTTTGAGGACTTTCGAAACGAGGAAACGAATGGAGCTGTGTTGTACCCCTTGTGTACTGAGGCCCAACTGAAGAGCAAGCCGACTGTAATGTGATGGAATGCCGTGAGCTCACCATGTGAAGTAGGAACAGACTAGTGATAGAGACATGAGTCTTTTCTTCAAGACTGGTGTCAGCCATCAGAATTTCAATCTCAAGTCTCAGAGTAGTCTTCAAGACTCTCCTCTCATAGAATCCATTTCCGGAGAAGTGTTCCACTCTTCGGGTTACCTCTTGGAGCTGAACGGCACGGCGAGGTCCTGTACACTGCGAATGGGGTGCATGGACTGCCAGGGCCCTACAAGATCTCATGAGCCAATGAGATCAAGATCCAAATCGCAGAACCCCAAGTACTTCAACATCAGAATCGATGTAACGCATAACATTTCTTACATTTTCTAGCATCTTCTTACTTCTTCTTACACCTGCTTAGACCTGCTTGGTGTTGGTCGCAAGATGACTTTTACAGCTTTCATCCTTCAACATCTTTTCTTACCATGAGCATATCCAGGACTTGAAGAAGTTTTTTGGACACTGGTACCGCCGATCTTGCCGATGCAATTCAAGTGGTCGTTTGTAGGGACTTGAGCAGAAATACTCGCAATCCATAGGAATCCGTATTCAACAGCGGTTCTTCATGTTTCTTGTACTTTTGTTCTTCCAAGAATTGTTCTTATGTCCTCCCGGTGATCTAGCTCTTCTCGTAGTTATGTTGTATCCTTGTGGCGGGTGCCGTGTCTGATTTTTATTATCTTGCATTGCGGCCCTGTTGTTATTTCCAACAAATGCTGTTACATCCTCCTGGCTAGCTGTGGCTCTTTGTATTCTTATTCTCGTTTTTAGCAATTTCAAGTTTCATATTCAAAGTAAAAGAGTCCAGTGAGTTTGTTAGAAATGATATTTTATTCACTTTTCTTATTCAAAGTGATCACAGATGTCTTTTTTGTGTCTTCGACCAAGGAATGGAGCGCATGCCCAGTGACCTGTGATGGGTCCATGCGCAGCCACTCGCGGGTGAAGACGTGCCTCATCTGATCTGGGAGCTGGGACCGATGGCTACCGATGGCTACCGTGCCGTAGACTTCTTGAGACATCGATCTGAGTTTGGGAGATGGTTGAGATATGTTGGGATGCTGAACTTCGTGGCAATGTGTCCTTTGATCACCTGGCCACATGTTGTCTTCTTTCAGTAAGTCCATCCGAATGCGCATTTGCTGCGCATTTGCCATCCGAGGCAACAAGAAAGAAATGGCGGACTTGCTTGCGTGCTTCCGCCGAGTTTACGAGACCCTGTCTTCCAAGTTGGAAATTTGAGAAAAACGCAGCGCTTTCGGTGTTGCCTTTGACAAAACAGGTGGGAAACAACACCGAAAAGGAGATGTGCAACCCGGATCCATGTCCGGTGGATTGCAAGTTTGGAACGTCCGCATCCTGGAAGACAACGCAGCACAACATGTTAGTCTGCAGTTGAAGCCAACGAGGAAATAACACCTCGGGTGTGGTAGAAATAGACTGTGAGCAATCGTTATTAATATTGGTTGATCACGATACAGGTTCATGGTGAAATAATCTTGTTTTAGAAATTGATATTTGGTTGGTGTTTTGCTGAATTTGAAATTGTCATTGAAGTTGATCATGATGAAAAACCAATAATTATCATTACTGAACAGTTGAATCTAATAGTAGTCAATAATTGGCCAACGAGTAATGAATCATCATCAATGATTGGTCGATTCATTGAAAATTTGTGGACAAGTGACCAATAACAAATACATAGAAGTATTCTGAGCCAGTTTAAGTACCAAGTATGAATTGAGAAAGCACTCTAGGTTTTTGCCATCATGATATACTAATCATTGGTATTCCAACAATGTCAAGAAAACCCATCATTGGTTCATTGGTAGTAGAAACCTGTTGTACTGCAGTCTCAATTGTCAATCGATCAATTCATCCGTTATCAGTGTGAATGGATAGGCTCAGCAACAGCATCAAGAGCCACTACCAATGACTATCAATGATCTAAGATGGTCCAAGATGATTCAATATGATCCAACTTGCTGTGAAGAACTTGAGCAACTGAAGTGGACTGTTCAGTGGACATGTGAAGTGAGTCAAAGCCACTTCAGTGGACGTTTTTAACCCGACTCGAGGTGGGAAGCCTGGAGCGACTGTTCCACCACTTGCGGTTTGGGTCAGCGCTTCCGCACCAGGGCAGGGAACCCCAGTTGGCCAAAGGCCGAGTGCCACGGTGGGACGTCTCTCTGGGGGAAACGGCTGGGAGGAGGAAATCATCTTTCTGCGGGAAAATCATCGTTTTTTGTATTGTTTTCCATCGTTTTATGTTGCATTGCGGAAGATGGTTCCATGAATCTGTCTGAGCAAAATGACCCGTTCGTCCCGACATTTGCACAATTCCACGGGTTGGGAAGAGACAAGATTTCAGCCCCACCCAATGCTCCCAATGATCAAATCCAAAGCAACTGGGACAGTGACAAGATGCCAAGATGTGCCAGGGAGACTTTCTTCACTTTCTGAATGAAGAAGTTGTGTCCCTTAGGAGAAAGGGATATATACGAAGTTGTGAAGTGAGGTTCATATATATCTTTCTTTAAAGACAGGGACAACGGAAGTGAAGTTCAGGGCTTCGCTGCGAGGTGAAGTCTGCGGAACTCTATGGCGGACGGCTGGTGCCCAAGGATTTGGGGTGTGGGCTTTTGAGTAAATCGTAGTGGATTTATAAGTGACATCTTTATGCTACGCAAACAAAGTGTTATGCACTGTACCACGAGTGGAACTCAAAATTGTCAGTTGTCGCTTCAAAGCCGGTGATGATTGGAATTGAAAGTTCGAAGCAGCTTGTGTTGTTGGCACTTTGGAATTTCCAACGCACCTAGGCCTTGTGACGAACAAATGATCGAGTCCGGAGAATGTGGCTCTGCCAATGCCACTGATGGATGTCCCGTGTTGACCACGGCTCCACCCAGCACCACTACGACCATGGCCTTTGGCCTCAGTCGCCTGTTGTGATGAACACCTCGAGTGGTGTACTTACTGAGGACAAATGGGGTGAACGCGGGGGACCTCAGACATGGCATTTCCTCAACGAAACTGGTACTCATTCGTTTCATGGCTCACCATTCTTCGCACACAATGGACAGATGGTGGACAATAAAGCTTGCAATCGAGAGCCACGAAAATCAGTTGGCTCAAGAACCAACCAACAAGCATCAATAAACATGGCCATCAACATCAATTTCTACACCAACAAAGATCGCATCATCCACTCCTATCGCAGCACCGTAGAATCTGTGTGCTGCCAGGAGGATCTGGTCCCTTTGCCCCGAGCGGTCATGGGAAGCAGCACGACCGGGTGACCCAGAGATGCCCATGGCGCTTCAGAGTTAGAGAGTTCAAGAGAGAAATCAAATAAAAGAAAACAATGTATAGAGAATATAAGGAAATAGTTCAAAATAGAGAATATAAGAAATACTCAACCAACAACAAGTCAAACTAATCAATAGAGCAAATAAAATAGAAAGAGTCAGATAATAGAAACACTGAAATACTTGACAAAAAAGAATATGGATAAGGATCTATACTGATGAAATCATAGAATAGAACTTGAAGTAAGCTGCATCGCCGCAGTAAACATTTTTGGCACAGTGAACTCACGAGTTTGTGCACAAGGAAATTCCACTCCCCAGCGACCTGTTGAAGAACTTCAGCACAGTCAAGGCTCCGTTGGAGTTGAGGATGTAAAGTTTCCTCGTTGTTTGTAGTACCTGGTCCTTATGAATTCCGAGAAAATGAATGCTGAAAGAAACATCTCCGTCTCCAACCAAGATAGATTCAACAGTTTGTCTGTCGTCAGTTGCTACCGATTGACTGCACACCTGGTGGTCAGAGCTTGAAAGCGACACCGACCAGGATCCGCGTGATTTGCCCAGCACCACCAGTGTGGCACCCAGATCGCAGCCTTGTTCCACGAAACTGTTCATGAGATGATTCGAAGAGGAATCCGGCCCAAACCTCCAAGGTCAGTCCATCATCAGTTTAGATCTCAAATCTTGTGATCAGTTTCCTGTGTTCATTGGTGTCCCTTTTAAGCGCATAGTTTCCCTGTTCGAGTTGCTGGCTCAGGCACCACCATGCCCAAAGTGTCTTCCAGCAAGCCGCAGGAAAGTCCCAAGGTGGGTTTGGACGGATGTGAGAAGCGATTTGTTTCAATGGAATATATGAGCTAAAGCCAAGATTGTCGTAATCATGTGTAGTGCATTCGCAGGAGAGCTCGGAGAAAATGGAGGAAGCGATGGCCAACTTTTCTGCCAGCCTGTCCAACCAGTCGGTGGCTCCCTGCATGCTTATCACGATCTTTTTGCACTAGCAAAACAGGGCGGACTCAGTGTACTAGGAGTTGTTTTGCAGTTGTTTTGATGAGTTTCATCAGAGTTAAGACGAGAGGAGTTCACGGTTGCCAGGAGATGAAGACATCTGCTAAAGACTTGGACAAATATCTGGTTGGCAAAGCCAAGGAGGTCATGGATCGTGCCTTGAAGGTTCGCGGTGCCGAGCCCTGCACTGCTGTGCTTCATCCCATGGATGCGCAGGAACCTGGAGAGATGTCGCCGGAAGATGTGGAAGTCATGAGGCCTCGTCGGATCTGGTACTCCCATGCCATCTTCAAAGAGAACTTCTTAGGGAAAGGAACAACTTAAGGAACTTCTTTCAGCAAAATTAAGCAATTTGGATTAAAACCAAATCAACATTATTTTGTTTTTTTCATCAATTCTCCAGAGATATGTGGATTTTACAAGAACTTCAACGGGAGAATGGAGCATAGTTTTTCGGCAGGAACATCTCAGAAGCGGCTGCATCAGCTCCTATGACGGCCGCGATCTCAGCTTCCTTACTGTGCGAGTCGTCGGATTTCAGCATTTGGGGCTGATGGGCTTCCTCGCTTGAGGCTTCACCCATTGGGTCTTTTTAAAGTTCGATGTGTATATTGGGATGCATAGGTTATATAGGGTCTCATTTTAGGGAGAAACCACCTTTGTGGCTCTCTGCAACGGGACATGCCGTGCAACTTCGGATTCGCCCATCGACGGTGCGACCAAGGAATCTTCCAAGTCTTTCACTGCCCTAAGCCCAGAGCTGCAGCAGACTGCGACCTGCCATCGTTCGTCATCATCTGCCATCATCTGCCATCATCCTGGAATTTGGAATCCTCGTCTTCAATCTCCATCGCTTCCATTGAGGTGCCTTTCCTCAGCCAGGACAACAAACGACACGATGGCTTGTTGAGATTTGAAAAATGGAGATGTAAAGACATACTTCGCATTTTTTCAAATTCCATCAGGTCAGCCTGGGCATGCTTTCTTGGTCCAGACACTTATCCCTGGCAGGATGCCAAAGTGAAGGCAACAGTAGCAGGCGTGGCTCTTGACAAGTCAAGGTCTACGATTTAATCAAGTAATCGATCATTTTGTTTTGAATTCAACACATGTGAAGTAAGTTTCAATCGAAAGATCGAACCATCTTTGACAAAAATCTGCAAGGTGACCTGGCTCTCGATGTGGATGACGCGGACAAGTTCGTCTCACTGCCTGGCGCGAAAACGGCCATGCAGCAGGTGAGAGCCTGGTTTTCGGATCTCGCGATTTCGCACGTGTTTCTGGGCCAGGCTGTTGGCAGCTTAGCCAAGTTGGGCGGTATCAAATCCTCCACGGTGAAGGCTGGTTCTGGAGCCGAGATGAAAGGATGACATTTGATGCAATGAACATCAATGAACTAATGACTTTGAAGTTTCCAAGTGCCTCAAGTGAGTTGGTTCAGTTTCGGCATCCACTTCTGATCTTCAGGTGGATTTGACCATTCCACAAGCCATTCTCCTCTCCATGTGGAGACGCAGAGCCACTGGGAATGTGAACGTGGCCTATCTGATTGAGGTGAGTCAGAAGGGGAACCCATGCTGCAATGCTCACAGACAGCCATCTGAAAATCCTGCGAATTCTGCATCAAAAAACATGATCACCATGGTAACTTTGTGACGTCAATGATGCGAATGATGGTTGATGCTGATCTTGCTGAAACCAAGGGGAGCTGGTCACCGGTCACCGGCAGGTCTTAGAAAGTTCAGAGGATGCCGAAAGCCGTGATCTCAACTGCTCCCACCTTCGAATGTTTGCGAACAGTCCCAAACATTACATTTCATTCACATTACATACACATTTCGCATACATTTCATATAGAAATACTTTGCCAGTGAAAACATGTCGCACATTGTTTTCTCTCGCTAAGGCATAGCACAAAAGATCTCCAAGCAAGACATCGACACAGTCACGGCAGAGGTTGGGACATGTTGGGACTCAAGTGATCAGCGATCGCAGCCCTTGCTTAGAGGTGACGCCGATCAAACCTTGGGGTTCCCTGGTCCCTGGGTACCTTTTTCCATCGGCTGAGCTTTGAGAGCTTTGAGGGGGCCCTAATGGAGAGGTAATTGTACGTGCCAGTTGCTTGGCAACTGTTGGGACTCTAAACAAGTTGTACCACTTTCCAAGTCTAGCAGTTGCTTAGCCCCCCAAAGTTTTGTGGCGCACCACAGCTGAAATGCACTGCACTCACAGGTTCGCTCGCAGCTCGAGTTAAACGGTACCACCCTCGATCCTTTGTGAAGTGCTGTGCTGATGACCTTCCGATGCGATCTCCATTGATCTCCTATTCTCCCTTTTCTATTTCTGACATCTATTCCTATTCTTTATTCAACTCTATTCCCAAGCTCCAACCTCCTCTTTTGTTTAAAAGGAGGCATTTTTGCGATTCTTTTTGTGACTGAGATGAGCCCCCAAGGTCTAAATTTCACCGTGAGAGCCACGAGTTTGAGCGTCACAATCCTGTGGCCGCCTGAGTTGCAGCTTTGTCATGGAAGCAATGGAGGGGCCACTCGTGTTTACCAACATCGTGTTCGTGTGATCCATTCCTAACCTTAAGGGTTTGAAGTGAGACAAGACGTCACTAAAATAACACGATATTTGCTACACTTAATATAATATGTATATGACACTCTATACATTTTAATTATTTCATATTGAGTTAAAGAGGACTACCTTCACTGCACTCTCTCCAGGCCTGTGAGTGACCTCTCAAGCTGGAGCCTCAGAGACCGCAGCACCTGACAGCCGTAGCGATGGCTGATGTCAGGTGCCGACACCACCCTGAAAAAGGCGAGACCCGAAGCTGGGAGATGAGAAACGTGGGGAGATGAAGAAGAAGAAATGTAGAATATAGATAAATATAGATGAATATAGATGAATATAGATGAATATAGATGAATAAAGAAGAAGAAGAAGAAGAAGAAGAAGCAGAAGAAGAAGAAGAAGACGAAGACGAAGAAGAAGAAGAAGAAGAAGAACAAATGTAGAATATAGATGAATATAGAGGAAGAAGAAGAAGAAGAAGAAGAAAATGTAGAATATAGATGAATATATAAGAAGAAGACCAAGAAGAAGAAGACGAAGAAGAAGAAGAAGAACACATGTAGAATATAGATGAATATAGAGGAAGAAGAAGAAGAAGAAAATGTAGAGTATAGATGAATATAGAAGAAGAAGACCAAGAAGAAGAAGAAGAAGACGAAGAAGGAGAAGAAGAAGAAAAAATGTAGAATATAGATGAATATAGAAGAAGAAGAAAAAATGTAGAATATAGATGAATATAGAAGAAGAAGAAGAAGAAGAAGAAGAAGAAGAAGAAGAAGAAGAAGAAGAAGAAGAAGAAGAAGAAGAAGAAGAAGAAGAAGAAGAAGAAGAAGAAGAAGAAGAAGAAGAAGAAGAAGAAGAAGAAGAAGAAGAAGAAGAAGAAGAAGAAGAAGAAGAAGAAGAAGAAGAAGAAGAAGAAGAAGAAGAAGAAGAAGAAGAAGAAGAAGAAGAAGAAAAAGAAGAAGAAGAAGAAGAAGAAGAAGCAGAAGAAGAAGAAGACGAAGACGAAGAAGAAGAAGAAGAACAAATGTAGAATATAGATGAATATAGAGGAACAAGAAGAAGAAGAAAATGTAGAATATAGATGAATATAGAAGAAGACGAAGAAGAAGAAGAAGAAAATGTAGAATATAGATGAATACAGAAGAAGAAGACCAAGAAGAAGAAGAAGACGAAGAAGAAGACGAAGAAGAAAAAATGTAGAATATAGATGAATATAGAAGAAGAAGAAAAAATGTAGAATATAGATGAATATAGAAGAAGAATAAGAAGAAGAAGAAGAACAAGAAGAAGAAGAAGAGGAAGAAGAAGAAGAATATGTAGAATATAGATGAATATAGAAGAAGAAGACGAAGAAGAAGAAGACGAAGAAGAAGAAGAAGAGGAAGAAAAAATGTAGAATATAGATGAACAAAGAAGAAGAAGACGAAGAAGAAGAAAAAGAAAAAGAACAATGTAGAATGTAGATGAATATAGACTATAGAAGAAGAAGAAGAAGAAGAAGAAGAAGAAGAAGAAGAAGAAGAAGAAGAAAAAGAAGAAAATGTAGAACATAGATGCATATAGAAGAAGAAGGAGAAGAAGAAGAACATGTAGAATATAGACGAATATAGAAGAAGAAGACGAAGAAGAAGAAGAAGAAGAAACAAAATCTAGAATATAGATGAATATAGAAGAAGAAGACGAAGAAGAAGAAGACGAAGAAGACGAAGAAGAAGAAGACGAAGAAGAAGACCAAGAAGAAGACGAAGAAGAAGAAGAAGAAGAAGACGAAGAAGAAGAAGACGAAGAAGAAGAAGACGAAGAAGAAGAAGACGAAGAAGAAGAAGAAGAGAAGAAGAAGAAGAAGAAGAGGAGGGACAGAAGGAGAGATATGGTGGGAGATGGAGAGATATGGTGAGAGATGGAGAGATATGGTGAGAGGTATGGAGAGAGGTATGGAGAAAGATGGATGGAAACATGGAGAAGTCGGGAGTGTTGAGCGGAAGCGAAAACCCATCCAACTGCTCAAAAGAGAGAGGTCCTTGTTTGCTCAAATGATGAATCGAAGAGCCAAGGTTTTGAGTAGAAAGTGCATCCTGTGCAGTGTCGCAGTGATCGAGGAATGCACACTGACATGAGTCCGATGACTGGATCAGTTCCCTGTCGAGTACTTCTTGGCGCATCATCTCACCCTCTTGGCGCAGTTGCACAGGTGAAGGAGGCTGTCGCCGAAGTACGAGAGCACAACAATTCTGTGGAGGCGCATGATCCAAGCGTGGCAATTCATCATGTCATCATGGCAAATTGTTATATTATGATGAATCAACATGACATAATATCATTATAAATCAAGAATTATATGATCAATGTCTATCTGGAATGATCATCTTGGAGCATTCCATTGCGCTCAAAGTCAAGCAGGGAACAACCACCAGCAGCTCCCCGCAGATACCATGATCTGGCTCCGTGCCAGGATGCCACTCCACAGATTGTCACAGATGGGAAAGTGGAAGCGACACCAGGAAGGGAAGCTTTCCAACGCTGGGCTCAGATGTGACATTGAGAAGTTCCACAAGAGTGAAGTCTTTGTGGTGATCAAGAGTTCATAAGCAGATACACAATGACAGGTGCATATATACATATGTAGTTCTACGTATAAATCTCTTTGTATATATTTTATATTATATATGTTATACATGTATACCTATATACATATATATATATGTTTGTAATATATGTTTGTATATGTATATCATAGTTTTATATCTTCTATGTGTTGCGAGCTTCCCAGTGAACACCTGGCAGATGATGATGTCGCCATGGAGACGGCCATGGAGGCACGACAAGAAGCGGCTCAAGCCACGGTCGGGACCTCGGGAGCCTAAGGGTCCCAAGCATCCTGCAGTTCCTTGGGGTTCTTTGGAGTTCTCCTTGGGGTTCTCCTTCAGGTTCTCTTTGGGTTCTCTTTGGAGTTCTCCTCGGGGTTTTCCAAGTGCTTCGCATCTCTATGTAGCACCTCGATTCGTACCACCTGACCCATCCACTTGCCATGTCTTCGCACCGAGGCGAGTATGGCAGCAGCGCAGGCATCATATTTTTCAATCTCTTTCAGATCTCAATATCATACATTTTTCTATTTATATATGTATAATATACTATAATATATACATATATATATATATATGAATATATATCTATATGAAAATATGCACAGTATATACATGTCTATTCATATCAACATTTATCTCTGATCTTTCTCTTGATCTCCTGGAACTTGTTCAGTTGGCAGGCTCCCAACACAGCCGTTTCCTCTGTTGCAGCCCCAGTCACAGCCACAGAGGCGCTGGGGTTGTCCCATGTCCCTGACAACCTGAGACCCAGAGAATGCTTCTGCCATGTAACATATACAAACATGTATAGACATAAACATATATATATATATATGCATGTATATTGTCTATCCCAAATTGGAATATCACCAGCTTTGGATCGCCAAGTACTGAGCTTAGTTGGTTGAACATTCGCCATGAGAGCTATGAGATTTGGAGAAAGTTGAGCTCCGAATTGCTGCAGGATGAAGAAAAGAGCAGTGCATTTCAAGCGCAACTGGGTGAGCTTTGGCATGTGCTAACGCGTGCAGCACTGGTGGCGTGTCCTTCATTCCCCATGTGCTTTGCACCTTGCCAGGGCGCATCATGGCTGCCTTAGCAGTGCTGTGCGCTTCGTTCTGAGGGCCTCGGATTTTCACATCGCTCAACAGTGAAACAGGGGCCAGACTTCAATGGATAGACGATTAGATGTTGAGCTGTTAAGTCAGACATTAAGTACAACATGAAATAACATGATATAACATTAAACAATGATAACAGTTCTGATAACATTAAGTATTAGGCGCACATTAGGCCATGAAAAAAGGAGACAGTTCCTCTGACCAACGGCGCAGCTGTGCCAAGAAGGCCTTGAGATTGTGCTCGTGGAGCCGCGAAAACGCAAAGCCCTGGCACCGAATGCAGCTGATCTCTGATCTCTGACCATCTCCGATCATTTCTGATCTCTGATCATCTTTGATCTCTTTTTGACTCTGATTAAACTCTTCAACTGACAAGGATGGATTTGTCAACTGCGTTAGACTCTTGGCTCCAGCAACGTGACCTAGGTTTGTTTCACCACAAGAACCTCACCACAGCACAACAATCAGAACCGCAGATTCGAAACACAAATTATGAGAACCACACGAACCACGAAACATGGCAAGTTTTGGGAAAATTTCATCATTCTCACGGTTCGCCCGCGTGATGCCGCGCAATGAGTTTGGAGAAAGCAACGGTTTGAGTCACCGATGTGCTCATCCAGACTGCAGATATGCCGTCACTGATTCTCTCAACTTCGGAGGATTCTGTTGCAAACGTGTCTTGGCAGGCAGTGCTGTAGGACATTCCAAGCCTTTGCTAGTGAGCTGCTCAACATCGCCTACCCATTCCTCGAATTGGGCAGTTTTGGTTCCGAGGACACATTTTTATTGTATTCACTTTGCTTAGAAAGAAGAACCATTTTTTTATGCAAGGAAATCCTCAAGACTCATCTGATCTCATCACTCTGTCACGGACACAAGGAACAGAACGATCACCTTTTGGCGCACCGAGGTTGTCACGTGACCTTCATCCGTGGAGACCCTGCTGTGCACGGTGACAGGTGTTCGAAGGTGAGAGTTGGTTACAGTTAGACAATACTCATCCCATCTTTATCCCGCACCCATCCCCGCCCAACAACTTAGCATGTATCATGTCCCATACCCAAACCCCAAGCACCAAATAGCAAAACGCAACAACTAAGTCCCAAATAAAAACTAAAACAGGCGACCCAGCACCCACCCTACCACCAGCAAAAAGAAAGTAAGGCAGCAGACGCCACGCCAGAGGCGCGCGAGGCAGTCGCGACCACCAACACACCACAATAAAAACCCTAACTGCCCCAGCAAGCAAAAAACCCCACAAGGCAACCAGCAAAACATTAGACAACAATAAAGACCAAACCCCGAACCTTTAATAATCCCATCTTAATAATTCCATAATTCTAATAATATTATTATTAAAATTATGTAATTTAATTATCAAAAATACTCCAAATATGGTCGCTGATATATTCCCTAACTTTATTCACATCTACCAAGTGATATTCGCACCCTATCAACTCTATTACATATATTCCCAGTAATTTTAAAATCAATGGTTTTTCTAAATAAGTATTTCTATTATAACAAAATTCTCCATGACTACACAATTGAAAATAAGTTGTTTTATCTTTTAACACTTTTTTATTATATAGATTAGGAATGAATTCTTCTGTTATGGTCTTATAATAATCTTTAAAATATTTTTTTAAAATTTTATTTATTAATTGGTTTTCATTTTCATGTTTATCTATCAATTGGTTCATAGCATTAACTCTTACATTTTTAGGTGCGCCTCTATCAAAAGGAGCGGGTTTATGACAGCAAAAGTATGCCATTGTCATTTCCATTTTACACCATCCTAAAACCATACCTCTTTGGATTATTTCATTTTCATATTTTCTTGCTTTACTGCATCCACGGCAATAATCGTTGTAGTTGCTTATATATTCGCATATGTTCGGATTAAACAACTTACTTAATACGACCCTTACATCATTCTTCATACAATTACACTTGCTACAATTTCCATAATTAAATATCTTGTAATCCATCATATTATCACTAGTATAACTCAATATTTCTTTAAGTAGTTTAAGAATTTTAAATAAAATATTACTAAAAATATTCCTAGTATTTAATAATCCCATCTTAATAATCTACTTATTAATAGAAAATGATAAAGAGTGCGAGTTGCTTTCTACTTTAATTTCACCTGTATTCTCCCGTATTACTTTACAATCTGTATCATACTTTTTAAACTTAAAATTACATGGACGACATGTGCAACTTATTTCTTTTGGTCTTATGTGTAATTCATTTTTAAACTCTAAAACATGATTACAGTTAGGGCATTCAATAGAAATATTTTTACTCACTATGTCTGCCTCGTCATTTAAATTATAATTGATTTGGTGATATGTTTGTTTTCTTTCTGTCATTTGTATATACATTATTGAATAAATTAATATACATGTAATTAATACAAAAACAAAACTGGCAAATCCCAAAATTACCACTGGCAAATCCTGCCCCTGACCCCTGACCCATGAACTGGGGACACTCTGACCCGTAATGTTGGGACACCCTAACCCAAATTGATAGACCGACCTCTACTTAAAATAAACAACATTAAGAGCATCCAGTAAATCACCAACAGTAAAATAACCATCTTTTTTATACTTCCAATTTTTCAAGTTAGACCACAGCAACATTTTTTTCCTTCCTACCATTTTAAATTCATAACACACTACATCACCTAAATCCAGTTTATCAAAAACATTTTTATTATAGTAATCAATAAACCAGTATTTAGGTTTTAAATAATCAATCATTTTAACCGTTAAAATTAGTTGTTCATTTGTTTTAGGAGTAGAATATACATAATCAAAATATTTAACTGGGAATATTTTGTATTCATATTTTTCATTTAAGTCTATACCCATTACATATATGCCATTAAGTTTATCATCGTTTACTATTCTTTTATTAAGACTATACAATTCAAGTAATTTCATATAATAATAAAGATATTTATTATTTCTTAAAATCATTATATGATTTTAACAAATAAAATTTCAATCCATTAGTTTATACTCATCTCCATCTTTCACAATCCTATAATATCTTGCCATCATTGAGCATTTTTAGATACTGTCCCTGTTTAGTCTCATACGAGCCCGCAGGACGTCCGATCCCCTTCTTATTGAATGCCTCTTCTACTTTTGCCTTTTCCTCATCAGCATCTACATTTTTAACGGTCATTGCTGTCCCAATCTTTTTATCAATTTCTTCTAACTTTGCTAATACCAATTTAACCTGCTTAGCATATTTAGTGAATTTATCCATCATCTCTTTCATGTCCCATGGTTTTTCGTCTCTACGAGTTGACACAGTAGTATCATCGCTACTTGAAGTCATCTTTATATATATTTATTTAGATATTTAATTAATTAAATATTTATTTGGCAGTTGAAACGCGTTTAAATCTACTCTTTAAATAGTTTAAAAATTATCTACTTCATGTTACATATATGAAAAATCATTTTTATATCGCTTACTTTGGGAACAAACGAGAAGAGGTTGAAAAATTATACAATATATTAGACTTTACTGATGTTAAAACTATTGTAGAACCATACTGTGGGTCATGCGCAATGTCTTATTATATCTGGTTAAAAAGACCTGATTTAAAATTTGTATTGAATGATAAAAATAGTTTCTTATTAGATATGTATAATATTTTAACCAATGATAAAAAATTAATAGAATTCCAAGATAAAGTCCATGAAACTGTTGATATTGTTAAAGGCAATAAAGAAGAATATAATAAAATTGTAAAAAAGAATGATTTATTAGGTTGGTTTATAGGACATAGATATTATGCTTTACGATATGGAATGTATCCAGACAGCGTAAAACGACCTCAGAGTTGGACCAAGTTTAATTTTAAAGATTTTCCAGTTTATGATTTTTTCAATAAAGCAAATATTACTTTTACATCAGTAGATGGGTTAGAATGTTATAACAGTCATAAAAAAAATAAACATTCAATGATATTATTAGACCCTCCATATATCACCTTAAATAACCAATTTTATAATGCTTCAATTAATGCTGATAACGATATATATTTATACATCTATGAAAATGCTATTAAAAAAGAAAAGTCTAAAATATATTTAATACTTCAAGAAAACCCATATATTAGAATAATGTTTAATGAATATAAAGTTGATGAATATAGCAAGCAATATCAAACAACAAAAAAACATCATAAGCACTGTATCTACTATAATAAGATTTAATTTTCTTTCTTAACATATCTATTACATTTAGCATATTCAATGATTAATTTTAAAGTTTCAAGTGTATATTTACAACATATTTTAATTTTATTATCTTTAATTACAGGATATTTTTTATCATCTTCTATTCTATTTTCTACTTCTTCAATTGCTTCTACATATAATAAATATTCAGCGTCCATTTATATAATTAAATAATATTAATTTTTAATCCTTAATTAATATTATTTATTTTAGTGATACATACGCACTTGGGGAGAGAAAGGGACATAGGGACTTAGGGTGTCAAAAGTTGAATTCATGAAAACGGGTAACTACTGGCGCTTCTATCGCTGAGTTTAATTAACTGTTCTGCAGTCTTATGCTGGGTATATGGCAGTCTGTTCCAAATCCCGCGACCCCTTTCAAGCAAGATAAGATATGCCACTACAATATATACTATAAAATATTTTCTTAAATATATTATATTATGAATAATACAGTCCCAATCATAGCACCAAGAAATATAACAGAATATGAATATAAACAAAGTAAATATCCACATGTACCAAAAATCCCGTTTAGAAGCATAATTGTCGCAAGTTCAACTGGGGGGAAAACAGTCCTTATCCAGAATTTAATTTTAGATGTATATAGAGATTGTTTTAGTCGCATTTTTATCTTCTCACCAAGTGTTCATACCGACCCTACTTTTGTAGAAGTTAAAAAATACATAAATAAAGAAATGAAAGTGGATGATAAGAAAGAACAAATATATTATGAGCACTACAATCCTGACGAACTCCAACAAGTAATAGATACACAAACCAAAGTCATTTCATACATGAAAGACCATAAGTTAAAGAAACTTCATAGTATTTTAATAGTGGTGGACGACCATGCAGACGACCTTAATTTTGTCAGGCACTCTAAATTACTTCATTCCCTAGCAACGCGCGGGAGACATCAAGCAATCAGTTTTATTCTCTCCACACAAAAATACCGTAGTTTAGCAAATATCATTAGATTAAATGCTTCTTCATTATACATTTTTAAGTTAAAAAATCAGACTGAATTGGATGCCTTCATTGAAGAGAGTAGCGCATTAGTAGATAAAAAGACTTTATTAGAGATGTATAAACTCGCTGTTAAAGAACCATACAGTTTTTTATACATCAATATAAATAGTAAGGACATAAACCAGATGTTTTATATTAGGTTTGAACGCGTTATGAAAGTAGAATAATTTAATAATATCAATATATTTAATATTATTAAATTATTGACATACTGCAAAAATCTAATTTTGGTGCTAACATATGCAGACGCCTACGGTCTTGTTCTTGCAATTCCTGTATCTCAGCAATAATTTCTTTAAGGCATTTAACTAATACAATATTATTAATAGGCAGTTCATTACTTATCTCATCACTTTCTACATCAAAGTCTTTTATCTTATTCATATATTCATTTTCTTTTTTATTACTCCTTCTAAACACATTTCCCATTGCCCTAATTTAGATTTTATTTTTTCGCTACTGTTGTCTTTGCCCTTGTTTTAGGTCGCGCAGCCTCGCGAGGCTCTGACGAGCGTCTGGTTATCTCTTTCATTTGTTCTTGTAATTCATAAACGCTACTTTCTAAATGCTCGATTTTACTCTGTTGCTCTTGGCAACACTTCCATAATAAACAACACATTCGTCCATAATTCATACTTAAATAATCTTTACTTGTATCTACTATATTTTCAATATTTTCAGGTGTATTCTGGAGAACTTCATTTGCTATAAAACCGATATTATTTTTCTTATTCTTATCGTTTTTAAACTTAAATGTTTTAACATTAATCTTTTTAACTATATCGCTACAATCTAAATTTAAATCGTTAATATCCTCTTTTAATTTTTTATCAGATGTTTCTGTGAGATCAACACATTGAATATTAGAGTTGCTTACAATATCAGTTCTAACTTGAAAATTAGATAATGAACTGTCATAAAACATATATGTAGATCCATTATATCTAAATGAAATATCATTAGCGGGGGTTAAACTAGGATGACTATCAAATATATGAGCCTTTATTGTATTACATTGGATATAATTACTAGTATTAATACTTATATCTTTATCAAATTTAAATATTCCATTAGGATAAGAGCCGTCGTCTTTATCATAAGTTAATATCGGTGTTGTATTTTGTTTTATAACTAAATTAGTATTTGCTATTGTATCTATTGTATCAGTTGCTAGTGTAATCCCAGTGTTTAATTCTACTCTTCCATTTTTTAAATAGAAAAAATCAATACTATTTCTTCTAAATTTAACATCGCTATTTTCAAGGCTGTCGTATATATCGGACTGGCATCCAGTTAATAATCTTGTTCTTAAACTAGTCCCTCCTAATTGAATATAATCAATACCGTTTCTTTTTACATAAATATCGCTATTATCATAAGATTTGTATCTGTATTATAACTTCTACATCTAAAACTATCTGCATAACATAGATCGCCATGTATTGAATTAGATAAAACAACATCGCAAGTTAAATTATGACCGTTATCAATTAAAACGTCTCTTAATATTCTTAAATCTTCGTTAAGATGGCGATAAATCATAAAGGTAGTCCTTCCGTCTTCAGTCACATTCGGACCATCAAATGACGTATCTCTAAACCTATTAGCAAAACAATCCTCGCTATGAATCGCAGTACCTATAATAGTATCGGCAGTTAAATCAATATTAGTTGCTAATTGGACTTGTCCTGCTGTTAAAGTCATATATGTAAAATCCCCCCGTTGAATATCTAAATTAGTGCCTGTCGCACTTGTTAATGTATTACTTACTAATTTCATACCCGTATCAACATTAACATTTCTGTAAAAAGTTATATCTTCATTTGCTTTAGTCCATTGCATAAAATTAATTCTACCAGTCCCCGCGCTATTAGCACCGTAAAGACGCATATTAGCAGTTAATGTTCTACTTCTAATTTCACTTGTATAAAT